>QEPC01004837.1:3311723-3352299 GCA_003113815.1 Sphenodon punctatus | reverse complement strand
GGGGGGGGAGGAGGAAGAAGAGACCCCAGATCATGCTGCTTGCAACCCAAGTCACCCAGCCCTAGAGATCTGTCACACACACACCCCAGAGACAGATCCCCCCCCACACACACACACACACCCCACCCCTTCCAAGGAGGGAGATTATCCAGACTCCACCCCCTCCAGAGGGAGGTCAAAGGTCAACCCCCCCCCCAAGATCAGGGCTCAGAGACCATCCAGTCCAGAGATCGCCAAGGCAACATGCCCCTCCCCCAGCCAGTGTGTATGGGGGGGGGGAACCAAGTCAAGCCCTCAAATAGGGTCAAGGGTCCCTGTGGGGTCAGAGGGCACGAAGCCCCCCCCCCGAAGGCCCCGGGTCTCCAGACCGCAGCGTCTCCCCCTTCCCCCGGCGGGCGTCTCTCACCGGCCTCCAGGCCGCGTGGGCGGCTGCTCCACTCCTTTCCTCTCCCCCCAGTGGCTGCAGGCCCGGCTTCGCCTCACACACCCCCGCCCCGCTCGCTCGCTCGCGGCTGACGCTGGTAACGCTGCTACCTTGCTTTGGCCGCCGCCAATTCTCGCGAGAGCTTTCCTCGCGCTGACGTCATTGGAAAAGTCGCCGGAAGCAGCCATGGGGAGGGGGGTCACGTGACCAAAAACGGCGGGGAGGAATGGAGCGAAACTGAGGGAAGCGCGCGTGCGCGCGCGATGTTGAATCACGTGGTTAAAGGAGGCGCTGGGGGCGGGGTAGGAAAACAAAAGGGGGCGGGAGCTTCCTGGAAAGAGGCGGGGCAAGGCTTGAAAACCAGAGGGAAGGAGAAAAAACAAAAAAAACGGGGTCACGGGAAAAGTCGAGGCGGTGGGTCAAAGGTCAGATGAGGGGGAGGTGCTTCCCTAGTGCAAATGTGGGGAGGAAAGGCTCTATGGCGGGTGGACTGATGGGTGAATGAGCCGCAGATGTGGAGGGGGAATGCAAGGGGGGTGGAAGTAGGATGGGAGAAGGGAATGCAAGGGGGGTGGAAGTAGGATGGGAGAGGAGAATGCAAGGGGGGTCGGGGGGGTGGAAGTAGGATGGGAGAGGGGAATGCAAGGGGGGGTCTGGGGGGTGGAAGTAGGATGGGGAAGGGAATACAAGGGGAGAGTATAGGGCAGTATGGCTGGGGGAGGAGGAATACTGTAGGGGGGTTGGGGGAATGGAATGCTTATTAAATTTGCAGATAAGACACCTTAGAAGAGGGGGGGGGTGGAATCCAAAATGCTCTTGCTAAGTTGGAGAACTGGGCTGAGACTAACAAAAAAAAAAGTGAAGTTCAATAGAGATAAGTGTAAAGTTCTACGTTTAGGTAAGAAAAACCACATAGACAATACAGGATGCGCAGTGGGATACGTGGCTTGGCAGCAGCACATGTAATATGGATCTAGGGGGTGTAATTGATCACAAACGGAACACGAGTCAGCAGTGTGTAATGCAGCTGCTAAAAAGGCTAATGCAATTTTCGACTGCATTAACAGAAGCCTTGTTTCCAAGTCACGTGAAAGAAGGGTTGTTAGTTCTACTAAGCTATGCTGAACCCTGCACATGAGGTTCCAACCCCCAGTACATTGGATAACTCTGGAGGAGTACACATCCATTGATGGACAGCTGGAGGGTCTTTTCTTTCTTTCCTTAGTCCAAGGGTGGGGAACCTCAGGCTGGGGGACCAAATATGGCCACCTAGTTTTTATGTGGCCCCTTTCCAGTTCCTGCATCTGACTTCTGGATTCGGTTCTTAACCCCAAGCACTGAAAGAGTGAGCTCAGGAGAAGGGAGCAGAGATGAGGGCCTTCCCATGGGATAGGGGACAGAGCCATGGTACGGTTCCATGATGTGGGCCCGCCTCTTCCGGAGCGTATCCCTTAAGCACGGAAGAACATAAGTAATGCCATACTGGGTCAGACCAACAGTCCATCAAGCCCAGCATCCTGTCTCTGACAGTGGCCAATCTCTGCCTCTTGGGAGAAGTACCCAACAGGTCACAACGTGCAATCCATTCGCTGTTCCAGCTCCCAGCCGTAAGCGGTTACGTCCGGAAAACTTGCTTAGCTAATAGCCATTAATGGACCTATCCTCCAAGAACTTATCCAGTCCCCTTTTAAAACTAGCTAAGCTGTCAAGCCTTGTCTGCTTCCTCTGGCAGTAAATTCCACACGTTAATTATGCGCTGAGTGAAAAAATATTTTCTATTATTTGTTTTAAATTTGCTGTCAGGTAATTTCAAGGAGTGTCCCCTTGTTCTAGTAGGGTTAGAGAGCGCCCTATGTACATGTTCCACACCGTTCATGGTTATAAACTATCTCCTCTCAGTTGTCTCTTCTCCAAGCTGAGGAGCCCTAACCTATCATGCCTCTCTTCGCACAGGAGCTGTTCCATACCCTTGATCATTTTTGTTGCCATTCTCTGCACCTTTTCTAGTTTCGCTATGTCTTTTTTGAGATGGGGTGATCAGAACTGCACACAATACTCCAGGTGCAGTTGTACCATAGATCTATATAGAGGCATTATGATATTTTCAGTTTTATTCTCGATCCCTTTTCAAATGATTCCTAACATTGTTTGCTTTTTTGACCACTGCTGCACGCTGAGCTGAGAATTTCTCTGTATTCACAATGACTCCCTATTTCCTTTTCCTGAGTGGCAGCTCCAAATTTAGACCTCAGCATTGTATACCTATAGTTTGGGTTATTTTTTCCCTACGTGCATCACTTTGCACTTGTCCACATTAAATTCCATCTGCTATTTAGACGCTTAGTCTCACAAGATCCTCCTGCAATTCTTCACAGCCTGCTTGGGTTTTAACTACCATGAATAAGTTTGTGTTGTCTGCAAATTTGATCGCCTCAGTCTTTACTCCCTTCTCCGGATCATTAATGAATATATTAAAGAGTGGTCCCAGTACAGATCCCCGGGGCACTCCACTAGTTACTTCTCTCCAATGTGAAAACTGACCATTTAGTCCTACACTTTGCTTCCTATCTTTTAACCAGTTGCCGATCCATGATAGGACACCGCCTCCTATCCCATGACTTTTTAATTTCCTCAAGAGTCTGTCATGAGGGACTTTATCAAACGTCTTCTGAAAGTCCAGATACACTAGATCGAGTGACTTACCCTTATTCACGTGCTTATTTACACCCTCAAAAATTCCAATAAATTAGTGAGACATGACTTCCCTTTGCTAAATCCATGCTGATTCTTCCCCATTAAGCCATGTTTACTCACCCCCAACTTCTGTGTAGCCCTGGGAGCTTGTACTCATTTTCAAAGTGGCCCCCAGGCCAGAAAAGGTTCCCCACTCCTGCCTTAGATGGACCCTTTGTGTAACTGACTCCGCACACATTTCAACAGTGGTTGCAGCACAGATGAGCACAGTATTAATTAACATGTCTTGATTTTGTTGGAGCATTCTGCCTCCATCCTGCTTAGCTCTTTGTGCCAATCCCACCCACCCCTCATTTCTCTAGTGGAGGGAGGAGAACCTTTTCTGTTTCAGGGGCCACTTTGAAAGTGAGTACAAACTCCGAGGCCCACACAGAAGTTGGGGGGCAGGGATGTTAAGATTTGCGTTCAAGTAAAGTTGGATCCAGGTCATGGATTTGTGCCATGGATCTGCCCCATGTTGTTATTTATATAAAGCCAGCAATGTACCTGGTGCTGTATAATCAGTAGTTAGAGACAGGTCTCTACCCCAAGGAACTTACAATCTAAGAATGACAAGGGAGAAGGGAACCTAGGAGGAGACACGGATACATCCGTGAAGTTGAGTTGTGCTTAACTTAGGCTGCTTTCAGATCTCTCTTCTCTCCTCCCCCTGCACATATTTTAGCTGTGGGAGGGAATGTGCAGCCAGGATCTGCGTGGGGATCAGCTGGTCTGAAAGCCCCCCTCCCCGCATGTGGCTTTGCTGGCAAACACACGCAGGGATGGAGAGCAGGAAATCCAGCTCTGCATGTCTGTTGGCAAAGCCACACGGGAGGGCGCTTTCAGTCCTGTCAATCCCCACGCGTAGCCTGGCTGCGCGTTCCCTCCCACAGCCAAAATATGCATGGGGTGTGTGTGTGTGTCTGAAAGTGGCCTAAGATACAGGGAAGAGGAATGTTATTATTTATATGGTGCCAGCTGCGTACCAGACCCTTGACTGAGTGAAAGAGGGAAGTGGAGGCATCAGTGACAAGTCTGTGGGGATGAGGAAGGAGGGAAAGCCCGATGGAAGGAGGAGGCTTGTGCACATGCCCTCATGTTTGCTCCCTTACCCTGAGCTTAAGTTTTTCAGTGCTGGGGTAGGAACTAGATTCAGGGGCCACATAAAAACTTGGCATGTGTTCCTTAACTCCTGCTCTAGCACTTTCAACATTTATAATCCTTACCTAGATCCATCATTATTTCCATTTTACAGGTGAGAAACTGAGGCTAAGGAAGAGGGACTTGCCTAAGGCCACATAGTAAGTTCATGACCAAGATGGGATTTGAACCCTGGTCTCCCTGCTCCAAGTCCAACACCTTAACCGCTAGGCTATGCTGGCTCTGGCCGCTTTGTCTTACATCTTCACTGGAGTGATCCTGATTGATTGATCCCCAGGGAACCAGCCTGCAACATCTAGCTGGCGTGCATCATCAGTGCTCACCAATATTATTTGCTGGGGTTCCCTTGCCCCCTGCCATTCCAGTTTCTGCACCAGCAGGTCCCAATCGAGCCCAGCTACCTACACCCCCTACATCTGTTGCCTGATGCTTGTATTAAACCAAAATGACAAACTCTTTAGGATGGGAGGCATCTCCAGAACCCAAGTTCTATGTACATCTGGGACCCAGTAAAATGAGACCCTGGTTCAAGGCTGGAGTTCCTAGTGCAAAATGATGATGGGCAAGTGCATGATGCTGACATTTGGGTCATAACATTAGTACTGCCACCCTTGGTCACATTAGTGATCCATCTAATAATAATACGTTTTATTTTTATAGTTCCCCCCAGCCAAATGGCACCTTTAGAAGACTTTACAGTGTAAAAATACAATAAAATATAAAATCCAGTTAAAATAGGTATCTGTGTAAAAACAATACAAAAGGGGAAGATAATGGGGCTGGGGGGAAATTAAGGGGACCCAACAGGGGATCCTAAAAGCACCTGGAGAATGAATAAGTCTTCAGGTGCTTTTTAAAGGTGAGGAGGGAGGAACGGAGACAGACATCTGGATGGTGCGAGTTCCACACTGCGGGGCCCGCCCTAGCAAAGGCCCAATTGCCCACTGATTTAAGGCGCAATGGCAGGATCTCCAAACAGTGGATGGTTTCTGAGTGCAGAGACAACCATTAGCGTGAAGCTCCAGCAATAGGTCTCAAATATAGTCAGGGCCTAGACTGTTCAGGCTCCTGAGAACTAGCAGCCCAGTCTTCACAGTCTGGGCCCCTAGTACCTCAGGGACCACCTCACCCTCTGCGCCCCAGAGTGGCTCTTTCGGTCTGCGGGGGGTGCCTTCTTGGAGGTCCCCCGTGTTAAGCGGGGGGGGGGGCACAATGGAGAGGGCATTCTTGGTGGCCGCGCCGCACTGTTGGAATTCCCTCCCGGAGGAAGCTCGCCTGACCCCAAGCCTTTTAACATTCCGGCGAATTTGCAAGACCTGGCTGTTCGCCCAGACCTTTGGGGAGGGGGGGTTATCTCCCTCCACCCTTATTTATTGTATTTTTAGTATTCCAAGCCTGTTTTATTGCTGTGATTTTTATGTGTGTTTTAATATGTTTTTATAATTGTATTTTATGTTTTGAAATTGTTAGCCGCCCCGAGCTCTTCTCAGAAGGGGCGGGATATAAATTGACAAAATAAATAAATCAATCTTAAATTCAGTCCGCCACTTTACAGGCAGCCAATGCAGATAATGCAAGGAAGGTGTAATAGAATCCCAGCTGCCCAAACCAGTAAGTAGCCGCGCTGCCACATTCTGAACAAGCTGCAAGCGACAGATAAGCATTGAGCTTAGCATCGGATGTTTCAGAGTAAGTGTGTAAAAACTAGGGATGCGAATTTCGGGTTCGGATTAATCTGAACCTGCCCATAATGGGCTGGTTTGGATTAATCTGAAGCAGGCCATAAATTGGTCTGACATTTACGGATCCTAAATTTCAAGTCTATCCCCACCCCCCACAGCCGCATCCTCCAGGGTGCGGAAGTGCTACTTACCGGCGTCAGAGGGTTTGATTGAAGCACCCCTGCTGTTGTGGGGGCTCTGGTAGGTTCCCTCGCTGCGGTGTCCTCCCTTCTCCAGATCGCATATGTGCAAAATGGCAGCCATGACCATTTTATGTATGTGTAAGATAGCCACCGCCCTTGGGGATGGCCCATCGACTGCAGCTAGTGCAGAATGCGACGGCCCGCCTCCTGGCAGGAACGGCCCTCCAAGAGCACATCACACCAGTGCTCCGTTCTCTGCACTGGCCGCCTAGAGTCTTCCAGGCCCGACTTAAGGTGTTGGTATCACTTTTAAAGCCCTATATGGCCTGGACCCCGCTTACCTGCAGGACCGCCTCATCCCTCGTGTCCTGGATCGGCCCCTGCGGTCGACTAGGGGCGCCTTCTTGGAGGTCCCCCGAGTTTCCCGAACGGTGACGCTCGGGAAGGCATTCTCGGTGGCCATGCCGCAACTGTGGAACTCCCTCCCTGTGGAGATTCGCGCCGCTCCGGCTCTCCCCTTCTTCTGCAGACAACGTAAGACCTGGCTGTTTTGCCAGGCGTTTGGTGAGGAAGACGGGCAATGGATGGTGATAGTAGCGGCTTTTTTTTCTTTTTGTGGGAGAGGTGTGGGTTTTAATCAGGCCTCGTTGGGTTTGATGATTTTTAATTGTTTTAATAGTGTTTTTTTATTTATTTATTTCAACTTTATTGTTACCCAGATTTAAGTACAATCAGAGTGTTTGAAATGACAAGACATTACGTTCCACATCCTACCATAGCTGGACAGCGACTCCTACATACTGCGAGATTGTACGTTTTTATCATGTGTTTTTTATTTTGTTTTTACTATTATTGTATGCTACCCTGAGCTCCCATTTGGCAGGAGGGAGCAGGTTATAAATGTTGAAAAATAAATAATAATGAAAATAATTAATTAAACAAAACGAAGGTGACATCATTTTGGCTGCTGTCATTTTGGGTAAGGGCAGCGGTCATCTTGCGCAGGCACGAAACGGCCCTGGCTGCCATTTTGCACACGCACAATCCAGAAGAGGGAGGACGCCGCGGCGAGGGAGCCTGCTGGAGTTTCTACAGCGGCGGCAGCGCTTCACTCAAGCTCTCGGAGGCCAGTAAGAAGCACTCCAGGGCCCTGGGGTTGGGAGAAAATAGGGGCCCCACCAGTTGGGGGAAAGCCTTAATCCAGAGGATTGCCCTTTTCCAAAATGGCGCCATTGATGCCGGCGCCATTTTGGAAAAGGGCTCATCTGTGCAGAATGGGCCAGTGGCCATTTCCCACATGCACAAGGTGATTTTTTTTTGAGGGTTTATTTAATCGCTTAAAATGTTTTTCTTTTTATGGATTTAAATATAGAACCGAAAACTGAACCCATAATTAAATCCGTGAAAACCTATAAACCAAAATTCCTCCAGTGTCCCACCCCTAGTAAAAACACACCCACTGCCATTCACACCCAGCAGTTAGCTGAAGGCTGGGGAGCATTTGGGCCCACGACTGTTTTCGATCTGCCCCCTGAATCTCGTCCTCACCCTCAGGCACTGAAAGAGTGAGCTCAGGGGAAGGACGACGTATTCAAGGAGAGCAGATAGATCCATGATCTGGACCCCCGAACACACACCTGTCCCCAGTTCCTATCTGTTCTACAGAATTTCCAAAGTGTTTCATGGGAGGGAAAAGGAAGAGGGTCCGGATCATGGATCTGGTCCCCCTCTCCTTGTGTGCTCCCTTGCCATGAGCCCAGTCTTTCAGTGACTGGGGGTAGGAATTAGAACTGGGAGACAAATCCAGAAACTGGAAAGGGAGTACAACAAACAGCCATGAGCCACATTTGGCCCCCAGGCCTGAGTTTCCCCCATCCCTCTCCCATAGACTCCATGAGGATATTTCCCTACCCATTCCACCCTTTTTTTGTACGCTGCCGTGCACTGAGCCAACATCTTCAATGAAGCATCTACTCTGTCTCCAAGGTCTCTTTTCTTTACAGGTAACAGTTAAAATTCTGAACCCAACACTGGATTGCTTAGTTCCACGAAGCAAGTCTTGGGTCAAACAAGAAACGCACATGAACTTGAAGGCAGCATTTCATGGTGATAGAATCCTAGAGTTGGAGGGGACGTTGAGGATCATCTCGTCCAACCCCCTGCTGGGATACAGAAGGACTACAGCTACCACATCCCTGGCAGATGGCTGATCTTTTGGGAGTTTCTTTGCGGGATCCAGCACCTTAGCTTTCCCCCAGCCGTCGTCTGTGACCAAGGTAGAAAGTTGCAGCAGACCATGGATGATGCATTCACTCCTTCCAGCCCACTGGCTCCACTTCCCTCTCTGGAGACAGGAAAGGAAGCTGTGGTTAGATGCACACCTCTTCTAAATTGAGCTCCTGCTGCCGGAGAGCTGAGATTTCCCACACACCCCCTGGAATAGAATTACCAACAGCATGAAGGAGTCAGGCTGAGATGTTCACCCATTCAGGGATGGTTGGATGAAGATGCAGATGGCTAGCCTGCTCATCTGTGTGGCTGACCTGAAAATAAAGCTGTTCTGTGGGCCAGGATTGATTGTCTCAGCAAGAAAGTCTCTAAGGTGACACTCTCCATGCAGATGGGTTTTCTTCACCTTGGAGAAGATTGAAGCCCCACAGGGATGTGGCTAAGTGCAGAAGGGAAAGTCCCAAACAGGCTTGAAATTCTGCTAAGGATAGGAAAGACCTTTGTTCAGGACGTCCATTTCCTCTGCAGACCGAGCTAGACAGCAGCTCCCTTTTAAGCCCCTCCTGTCAGGAGCTGCACCATGCAGGAGTGATAGAGCTGCGGGTTTTAATCCCTTGTTTCCCAGTATGCAGTTCATATGCCCACCATACACCCCAGACATAGGGGGGATTCACACGTTCTGATTTGTGCGATTTTTAAAAAAAAACGAATGTTTCATGCCTGTCTGAACACCTAAATTCGATTAAATGGAGTAAATATCGCACTAAAGCAATGCGTGTTGAAAAGCTACTCAAACCTACCTTTTTGCTGTCCGTTTTCAATAAATCCGCACTTAACAGCAGTGTGAAAGCAACATCGTACTGGTTTTAACTAGTGTGTAATCTTTTCTGATGTGAATGCAACCGTGCTTCCAAGTGCGCTGTTTTACTCCTGCCCCTACCGGAAGCAGTGAGACCATCTGGAGCCCTGTAGTTGCCTCGCTGGGTGCAGGCTGCAGCCAGCTTCTCCCCAAAAAAGTTTTTCCCCTCCATGCTTTTCCCCAAAAAAGTTCTTCCCTCCAAGGGACTTTCAATCATCTCTCCTAAACTCTACCGTAGTGCTGCAGCAGTAGCAGCAGCGGGATACCGGAAAGAAACCAGGGAGAGAAGCAGCCTCACTATGCAGGGGGCTTCTTTCCAGCAGCCTCAGGCTCTCCGTTTTTATTCCCTGATTCTACAAAGTAGCAACCTTTGCTACAAAGGTTGTAGCAAAGTTGCAGCAAAGGTTGTAGCAAAGTTGTACTTTGCTACAAAGTAGCAACCTTCTGGCTCCCCACAGGGCACTTCCTGTAACTGAAACGTACTGAGCAGCCGGGTAAGCGCGCACTACAAGAAGGTCTGAATGCATTATTTCGCTGTACTTAAAATCGGTATGGCATGCATGTGAATGCAACAGGACTTGTTAACAGCGAACTATTGAGAACCAGTTTTAAAAAATCCAGATAATTGCTGCACGTGTGATTCCCCCCATAGAAACATAAGAACTGCCACACCCAACTACTTCACAGAAGCATCCAGCAGGTCATCATCATCTTTATATAGCGCACCCCTGCCATGGCACTCAGAGCAATTTAACACAAATTTTAATCCTCACAACAACCCTGTGGGGTAGGTTAGACTGAGAAAATATTGTGACTGACCCAAAGTCACCCAGTGAGTTTCTGGCTAAGGCAAGACTTGAACCAGGGTCCCTGCCACATCTCCAGTCCAAGTACTGCACGCTTAGCTGTTACATCATTCCTTGTTTGCTCCCACAGATGATGTTTCCCCAACCTGCTTTGCTAAAAGCCATTCATGGATCTATCCTCCAAGAACTTATCCAATCTTTTCTTTTCCGTTGAACCCAGCTATGCTATTGGCCTGGACCACATCCTCTGGCAACACGTACTGAGTCCACACGTTGTGTGAAAGAAATACATCCTTTTATTTGGTTTTAAACCTGCTCCCAGTTAAGATGGCATTAGACTTTGGAATTGCATGGCTCAGACAGACAAAGAGAACACCTAGTCCTGCCTCCTCCTGCACTGAAGCAGGATTAAAGCAACCTAAACCATGCCAGACAGAGCTTTACCCAGCCTCTTGTTAAAAACATCCAGTCATATAGACTCTGTAAATTACTGTAGAAATCTGGCCTGCTGCCCAAAGGCTTTCGCCACCAGGTAGTTTTTCCTGACGCTTCCTTTCCACAGTTTCAAATCGGTTGCTTCTTGTCCCAAACCTCGCTGGCCAAGAGGAATCCCCCCTTCCCCCCCAATCCTCTTTTAGGTTCTTGGAAATGGCGATGATTAAGAAGGGAAGCTAAGGGTCAGGGGGCTGAGGCCCTCCCCTATAGCAGCCCCTGCTCCTACGCAAGGACCTTTGCAGGCAACTAGCACTCCCCCCAGGGGAAGGGGTGGGCAGGGACTCCCATGCCACAGGCAGGACCAGAGAAGGAGCAACATTGCCAGTAAGGTGGGTATTGAGCCCACCCAGCAGAGTGGCTAAAGGAGGAAGCTGAGGGGCCAGCTGTCTTCAGCACCCCATGCAAAAGTGGGCCAGCACCCCACTCAGCAGCCTTCCTGATGGTTGTTGCGAGTGAGAGGAGGCTGCACGCTCGGTGCTGGAATAGGATGGGTGCAGCACTGCCCAGCTGTAAAAGCAGGAGGGTCAGGTCTCCACCCCCATTCCTTGAAATTTAATGGTCTCCCCCGCCACAGCGGGTGACCATACTTCCCCTTTAAAAGAGGACGCTTGTGAAAAATGCATGTTGCAGGGCTACACTGGAACCAATGCAGCCCTGCAGCATGTATTTTTCATAAGCATCCTCTTTTAAAGGGGAGGTAGGGTAAACCCTACCCCCAAGCTTTCCCTCTGAGTTGCCTGTCGCTACACTGCAGGAGTGGGGAACCTCCGGATGGTTTTTATTAGCCCCCTCTCCAGTTCCTAGATCTGGCGCCCGGATTCAGTCGGAGCCGGCCTGACCAGACGAAGACCCAGGGCAACCACCTCAGGCCCAACCTATTTTATCAACTTCCGTGGATCCCCACAGTGGCCCCTGTTTTCACCAGGGTGGGGTTCAGGGCCCCCACTCCCTCCTAGCAGGGCCCCAAATGGGACCCCGTGGAGGTTGGCCTCTAGGGGGAGGAGCCCCCAGGGCCCCTGCCTTTTATCTTCACCCCGGAAATCCTAAGGCCGGCCCTGGGTCCTGTCCCTTCCCTCAAACAGTGAAGGAGTGAGCTGGGGGGGCATGGAGAGGATGAGAGCATGCACTCAACGACAGAGGATAAATCCATTTTTTTGGCTCCTCCATCTTGAACGTGCCCTTTAGTCACCCACAACTCTTTTCTGGTCTGTGGCGCTAGTGGTGGGAGAGAAACGGTTCTCCACCCCTGTTGTATACAGTAGCTTCTCTGCTTTGCAGGTTTGGCTTGAATTTTTACACCCTCTCCCCTCCTTAATAAACAGCCAGTGAGAGAGAGGCCTGGTGTAGGGGGGTGTTTCCGGTGGGGGAGCTCATTACAGCCATTGGGGGAGCTCATTACAGCCATTTGCCCCGTAGGGATGAGCTGGATGAAAGAATGAGGGTTATTAGAGGAGGGAAGTGATCATGCAGGAGAGCCAAGAACTAGCTTGCTAATCTTTTGGCAGCCCAGCTGAGAGGCCCTGCTACTAAAAGGACATTGTTTGCTAGGAAACTGGACAGTGTGTTGTAAACAAGTGGAAGCGTTTGGGTCTCTCGGGGCAGGCAAGGAATGAGCATTCAACATAGCAGATGCCAAAAAGCAAGGTTGAGGCCGTCGTGTTGGCTGGCAGGGGTCATCCGACATGGACAAGCTGTCTTTAAAGGCAACGTGAAAGCTTCTGCATGGTTTTCAACAGCAACGTGTCAAGTCTTTTTTAAAAATGGCGTTGCGGCTTTCTGGCATAAGGAAGTTGGGGTAGCTTAATTTAAGCCAATTTCCTGGACCGACAGACCACCATCCAGTATCAACATCTCATGGACAGGGCCAGCTTTACATACCACAGGCTGATCCAGGGCAACCGCCCTGAGCTCAGCTATTTTCATTACTTGCAGGGGATCCACAATGGCCCCCCCACTCCCAGTGTGACCCCAAACATGACCACCTCTAGGGCCCCATTGAGGGGGTGAGGACCGCAGAGGAGGGACAACCACAGACCTCACATTTCATCTGTGTCTAAGGCTCACCCTGCTCACAGATCACTGTGCACCCAGGCAGATGGTCAGGGTCTGTAAGGGCCAGATTGTGGGCAGTCTTTGCAAGATCAGGACCATCAAGGTCTGGCAGGACTGGATGCAACTAAGGAGCTGAAGGTCACGTTCAACCAGGTGAACACGACAGGAAGATTGAGAGGCAAGATCAGGCCAGAAGGTCATGTCCAACACGGCAAGTATGACAGGAGGGGAAATCCAGACACAACATGAGAGCGCGGAGGGTCAAGCCAAGGAGAAGCCAGTCCATAGGAGAGGCACAGGTGAGGAGAAACATTGGAGCTGGGGTAAGAAAGCCAATACGGGCTGGTAATGGAGAGAAGGGTAGGCAAGGCCCAGCACTGGGATTTGTGAGCAAGGTACAGAATAGGAACAACACAAGGCACCCGGTAAAAAGGCAGAGGGATTTAAGCAGGTAGGTAAGCCTGTTGCACATGCAGCGAGCGAGTGGTTCTATAGACCAGTCCCAGCAAAAGTCCACTGCTGTGCTCACGTTCAGCCTCTTCTCCTCCCACTTCCCATCCAGGACAGACTCCCTGTCCTCGCCTTCAAGGCTCTTCATGACCTTGCTCCTCTCTAGCGTTCTGCCCTCATCCCCCGCCCGGGAACTTCACTCCTCCTCTGCCACCTCCTTCACCCGGCCCAGAATCTCCTGTTCCCTCAACCAACTACGCTGCCTCCTATGCCTGGAACTCCATGCCCAAGAACAGATGCTTTGCTGTCTCGTCCTGACCTTCACAACAACCTAAACCTCTCCCTTCCATTGGGTTTTCCCTAGCTCCGTACCCCCATGGATTGCCTGCCTACTACGCCTTCTCTTTATACTGCCTTAGCCAGGATGACCTGGGACAACTGCCCCACACCTCACTCTTGCTTCTGTTTCGGGGGGGGCTGCATGGGCCTTTGTTTTCACCATGGCACGGTGTGGGGGCCACCTCCCAGTCACCTCTAGGGCCCCATGGGGGATTCCCCTAAGGGGGTGGGGCTACCAGGTACCCTGCATTTTATCTGCACCCTGGGCCCTGCAAATTCTAAGGCCGGCCCCGATCTTATCCTTCAGGATGGATCCCCCACCCCTAAGCTAAGCCCGTGTCCCTGCATCTTCTCAGCTTCACGAACGTCTCCCTGGCCCTCTCTCTGTGCTCCCCTGCTCCCATCTCTCCTCCCTTGTCCATTCTATAGTGTAAATCCTCCTGAGGGCAGGGACCTGTCTCCAATTATGACCATTCAGTGACAGGCGTAGTACTACTAATAATAATAATAATAATTAATAAAGGATCAAGCTTGGTTTATCCAATAGCCAGGCAGGTGTTATCCTAGCTTGTTTTTCCCTCCAGCCTAGACCAGAACTAATGTTCAGGGCTGGGTGGCTCACCAGGCCAGACAACAGGCTCGAAGCTGGGAGACCCAGAAGAATTCTCCCTACCAAGTCTCTGACCCCATCCTTCCCCCCGCACCCGCCCCCCCCAGCATCACTTCAGGATCAGCATGGAAACTGTCCCCATCCTGCTCCCTGCAGCACAACCTGCCCCCCCCCCCGCTTACTGGGATTCTAAAGTACCCATGCAACTAGGGTGGCCATACCTCCCCTTTAAAAGAGGGTGCTTATGAAAAATACATGGTACAGGGCTGTACTGGAACCAATGCAGCCCTGCAACATGTATTTTTCATAAGCATCCTCTTTTAAAGGGGAGGTAAGGGCACCCTACGTGCAACAACCTGCAACACACCAAGGGTGTAATTATTGGAGGGGAGGGGGGGGGGCGACACATGACCCCCCAAAGTTAGGAGCATGGGGGATGGCATTAGACTCATGCCACACTAAATGTTCAGCCCAGGAGGGAAGGCACTTGGCTCATCTTCTTCCACCCAGCAGCACATGGGTGCATCTAGGAGCTACTGCTTAGCCACCATTTAGCCCCACGTTTTGAAGTTACACCACCAAGCACGGCGCCTCCTACTGAACCGCCCTCGCAGCACCAGTGCAGCCGTAACGCTCTTGGAAGGCAGGTGCGGAGCAGAGACCTAATCGCACCTCTGTCGCAGAGGCGCTAGGCTGCCAGCAGGCTCAGGCCATTCTGCTTCCTATTGGCTAACGGGCAACGTCGCTCCTTTCACGGCGCTAAGGTTGGGCAGTAAGGCAGCTGGCTCCCCGAGAATTTGCAGTTCCGCTGCAGGAGGTCCCGCAGCTTGCTGAGGAAACGCGGCACGGGCTGTTCCTGGTGGACCTCACAGGCCCGGCACGGCAGGCGACTCTTGCAGGCGTTCCCAGCCTGGCCCTGTCGCCGCACCATCTGGTTCAGGTTCTGGATCAACCTGGACAGGATATGCGTGTGCTCCTTGTGTTCCCACTGGATGGTCTTCAGCTCTGCATGAAAGCAGAGGAGGTTCTCTACCGTGCACACCTGCTGGGGGTAGGACCAGGGTGGGGGGTGAACAGGACAAGATCAGAGACTGAGATTCACAGCACAGGTGAAGGGGGGGTTGGGGGAAGGATCCAATGTGGTGATCAGGACGTGGTGGTACCCAAACACGGTTGCAACGCAAGCTTAGCTGCCAGGGTACACCAGCAGGGTGTGCCGGCCTGTCTTCCACCCACCCTTTGCTGCTACGGGAGCTGCCTCCCACCCCGTGTCAGCTTGGTGCGTACGTGTAAAAGTACAGCCTGTGAGCAAGCATGAGCCCCACAGGCTGTAATAGGGGCAGCCGCCCCAGCTTGGGGCCCCCGCATGCGTGCAGAGTGCTTCGTAAAATGAGTGGAGCTACGCCCCTGCTTGTGTATGAGGGAATGGGGCTCATTGATCAGGAGGCAAGACCGCATTTCTTGCACTCTGTTTCCCCTTGTACTTCCTAGTCACCCATTGGCTGGCACACAGATTCCTTTACTCGTCCGCAATCCAGTTGCAGATGGGTTAAAGCAAAGGAAACAACATAGAAGAACAATTCTGATTGGAGGCGCTTGAGTGGAGGTTAAGGGGCACTAGGGAGAAGTTAAGGGGCGGGGAGGGGGTATTCGCATAGCGATTGGTTCAGAAATGCAGAAACAACAGTACCCTTGGTGATGCAGTAAATGAATGGCACGTGGTGAATGGTAAGCGGAAAGTTGGTACAGCGGAACCGTATCTTGCAGTATTGTGAGAACTGAGAAACGGCATCGGCGTCAGGAAAAGCTCAGGAAATCAATCCCAGTTCCTGATACGGTGAAATTTCATTTCAGCCCTAGTCTGCACTAGCTGCCTATAGCTTTCCAGGCACAATCCAAGGTGCTGGTTTTGACCTCCAACGCCTTCATCGGCCTGGGCCCCACACCTATCTGAAAGGCCACCTTTCCTACCATGCTCCGCCGCCACCTGTGTGCTTGGCCGGGAATGCTCTCTTTGCAGGTACCACCTGCCAATCTTGTTCCTACAACAAGGGCCTGCAGAGGGGCGTTCTCGGTCGCTGCCCCAGTACTGCGGAACTCCCTTCCCCGTGAGTTTCGTCAGAGCCTGGGCATAATCCAGAGGCAGTGTGAAATGCTTTTTTGAAGCAAAGCTTTTGGCAGGTGGGGATAGGTGGTGGGGCGGGTAGATTTAGGGGCAAGGGTGGGGTTTTAAAAGGGATTTTAATGCAAGGCACCCTGAGCCGTAGAGGAAGTGCAGGGTAGAAATTTAAATTAAATAAATAAGTCTCCAGCTAGCAACCCAACCACTAGACTAACCTGCCTCTCTACAGCTGACCATCACACAGAAGGTCTCGAGATTTAATCTCTGTGATGGCCAGCGCAGGAAAGTCATTAATGAAAGCCAATTAAACCATCCCGTTTTTTCCCTGGCTTTGCATTTCCAACCCTGAAATACCCAATATCCGCTTTTTCCTGGACTTTCACATTTTGGGATGCACGCTCCTCCTGGGAACATTTCCTGGGACTCAGCCCCCCCACCCCAAATTTAATTACCAGGGATGAACCCTGGCAAGCCTCCCCCCACAAATGAATCCCTGGTTAGAGGGGAGGAGGGGGTTCCTGAAGAATGAGACTGAGCAAGTAGTCTATGAGGTTGAGGAGCTGTGGCAGGTAGGTCAAGACAGAGGAAGGTGTGTATGGTCTAAACTTCAGCCAGATAACCGGTGGCCTAGACACTCCCCCCCCCCCCCCCCCTCCTGCAAAAGATACACACCGTGATGTCTTCTGGCGTATACAACATCCCATCACTGGTGTTGCCCTAGGAGAGAGAAATCCATGTAATGAGAGGTCCAGCCTCAGCTACTGCCCATTAGAGACCTGTGATCCAACTCAAGCCTGATCGGACCCGACTGGTTCTGTCAAGCGCACCATTACCTCAAGCTCTTCATGCTGGGCTCCCTAGCTGCACAGGTGGACATGGGGGGGGGGAGGACAGCTAAGCCCCGCCCAGGACACCGACAAAGTTAAATTCAGGGGAGTGCGGTTGGCAGGAACATCCCTTCTTCCCGCCCCTTTCCAAAGGGTTGTGACATCACAACAGTCAGGGAAAGCATCCCTTGTGCCCACCCTCTGGTCCCGCCCCTTTCTGACGTAGCCCTGCCCTTTACCAAGCGCCATGACATCACGAGTGTGACACTGCTGTGACATCAGACACATTGCCCCCAGCCTCCAAAGAGTCCCATCTGCATCAGGGCGCTCAATTCAAAAGGAACTTCAATCCTGTTTTGAGTTGCATTAACAGAAGTATTGTCTTGAAGACAAGGGGAGTGATTGTTCTTCTCCCTTTAGTCCTAGTCTGGCTTCACCTAGAGTACCACAGCCAAAAGTAGAGAAAATGGGCGGGAGACATAGGGCAATCGCCCTGTGGTAAGGCCAACCCCGAGTGCCTTACTTTACAAAGAATACGGACAAGCTGGATTCCCCTTAATGGCAGGGGTTGACTAGATAACCTTTGGGGTTCCTTGCAGCCCTACAGCTCTATGATTAAAAGTCTATAGGGCTGCGTTACTGGGCCCCATTGGGAGAACACTCTTCTCCTCCTCCAACCCAGCTCCATCCTTCTCCCTGGCTACTTACCAGAAGCTTGGTGACCACACCCACAATCTGAATGGCCTCCTCCACACAGACAGGAGGGCCGTGTACAGAGAATCCCATCAGCAGAGAAAGTAAGAGGACAGTGTAGAGAGTCTTCATGCCCATGACTGGATCCAGGTTCCACCATCTTGCCTGGGTCAGTGAAGCATCATAGGCTTGTTGGCCTCATTAGGAGATTGGGAGCCTTCGGGAGGCAGATAAGCTGTGAAGGGAACTCAAAAGCAGGAACATCAGATAGCTTCTGGGATGGGGGTAGAGGTAATTACCACTCGCTCACTACAGAAGATCACCTTCTTTGGAGTAGACACCTGAAGTAGAAAGGCAACAAAAATGATCAAGAGTTTGGAATGGCTTCCATACAAAGAGAGGCTTGATAGGTTATGACTCTTCAGCTTGGAGAAGGCCAAGAGGGGATATGATAGGTTTATAAAATCTTGAGTGGAGTGGAACGAGTAGATAGGGAACATTTATTTACCCTGTCAAGTAGCACTAGAACTAGGGGACACTCCATTAAACTAACTGGTGGCAGATTTAAAACAAATAAAAGGAAGTGGGGGATGTAAGAGTCACGCCCTTGTCCTGGATGGACCATTATCTCCTACAGGCCAGCCTCTCAGCGCACCCCCTCCAGAAGGGGAATGGACCAGTTAGGTCGGTCCACCCAACCGCAGCGGTTCCAGGAGACTCTGAGGGAGTTAACCCTAGACCCTGACAGTCACTCTGCTGATGTGCTGATCCAGCATTGGAACACCTTGCTGGGGGAGGCCATTGACAGGATGGCTCCAAGATACCCTCTGCCTCCGTCTCGTCATCACAGGGCCCCTTGGTTCACTGAGGGGCTGCGGTGTATGAAACAGGTAGGCAGGAGACTGGAGCGACGCTGGTGTCGGACTCACTCCAAATCTGATCGACTTCTCCATAGGGCCCATTTGCGGTCTTATGTTGAAGCTGTGAGGAAAGCAAAGAAAGAGTTCTTTGCTGCCCTCATAGCGTCTGCAAATTTGCATCCAGCGGAGCTGTTTTGGGTGGTATGGGGGCTGGTCAGTCCGGCCTCCCTCCGCCTGGACGGGGACTTGTCCCAGGCCGCTGTGAGGAGTTTGCCATCTACTTTGCAGACAAGATTGCTCAGATCCGGAGTAACTTTGACACCAGGTTGGAAGCAGGAGGTGAGGAGCACAAGGTTATGGAGGCACCGTCTGGTCGATCTTTCTGGGATGAGTTTCAGGAAGTGACGCCGGCCAATGCAGTGGATGTCCTGGGGTCTGTTAGAGCCACTAGTTGTGAATTAGATCCGTGCCCGTCCTGGTTGGTGAAAGCCTCCAGGGAGACGTTGGGGACTGTGCTGGCGAGGGTGGTCAGCGCGTCCCTCCAGCAGGGGAGGTTATCGCCCAGTCTCAAGGAGGCTGTGGTGCGCCCTCTTCTGAAGAAACCATCCTTGGATGCGGGCGCACTCGCCAGCTACCGCCCCGTCTCTAATCTTCCCTTTTTAGGGAAGATTATTGAACAGGCAGTGGCACTGCAGCTCCAGGCGCATCTGAATAGTATCAGTTTCCTTGACCCTTTTCAGTCTGGGTTCCGCCCCAGCTATGGTACCGAGACGGCGTTGGTGGACGATCTCCGCTAGGAGATGGGCGCAGGATGTTCAACATTTCTGATCCTGCTAGATCTCTTGGTCACTTTTGATACCATGGACCATGGGCTGCTGTTGAGACGGCTGCGTGACCTGGATGGGACTGTCCTCGGGTGGTTATTATTATCATCATTATAATTATTATAACAAACATTTATATAGCGCCGGTCATGTACTTGGCGCTGTACAGAACATAGACATAGACGCGGTCCCTGCCTGTGGCTTACAATCTAAAAGACAAGGAGGGGGAGACAGGGAGAGGGGACAGTGGGAGAGACAGGGGAGAAGACAAACAAACATTCAAGCGGATGCGAAGTCTCAGGTGCGTGTGCTTGGCTTGGTTACAATCAGGTTGGTTGCAGCAGTCTGCAGAGGAGGGCAGACAGTAAGTATATGGGGAACGACTAGCAGGCATTGGGAAAGGCGGCGAGGAAAAAGTGGGTCTTGAGGAGGGATTTGAAGGAGCGGAGGGAGGGGGCAAGGCGGATGTGGGTAGGGAGGGAGTTCCAGGCATGGGGGGCAGCGAGGGAGAAGGGTCGAAGGCGGTTAGGTGAGCAGGAGAAACGAGGGAGAGTGAGGGAGGGGACAGAGGAAGAGCGGAGAGCGCGTGCAGGAGTGCGTAGGGAGATTAGGTCCGAGAGGTAAGGGGGAGCTTGGTCGTGGAGTGTTTTGAACGTGAATACCAGGAGTTTAAACAGGATACGTTCAGGAAGGGGGAGCCAGTGAAGAGAGAAGAGGAGAGGCTGCACATGGTCGAAGCGACGGGCAGAGTGAATGACCTTGGCAGCAGAGTTTTGGATTGCGATAAGGGGGGACAGGTGAGAGCGAGGGAGGCCAGCAAGGAGGAGGTTGCAGTAATCGAGATGAGAGATAACCATGACATGAACAAGGGTTTTGGCCGAGGAGGTAGAGAGAAAGGGGCGGATCCGAGCAATGTTACGGAGGGCGAATCGGCAGGATTTGGCCACAGAGTCAAGGTAAGGTTTAAAAGAGAGGTGCATGTCAAAGATTAAGCCCAAGCTACGGGTTTGGAGAACAGGATGGATGGTGACTCCATCGATGCAGATGGACAGGTTAGAGGGAGAGGAAGAGGAGGGAGGAAAAATGAGTTCGGTCTTGGCCATGTTGAGCTTGAGTTAACGTTGGGACATCCAGGCGGAGATATCAGAGAGGCAGTCGACGAGGCATGAGCGGACAGAAGAGGAGCGAGGGGGTAGAAAGATAGAGTTGGGTGTCATCAGCGTAGAGATGATATTGGAACCCATGGGAGGCAATAATTTTGCCAAGGGATAGGGTGTACATAGAGAAGAGGAGAGGGCCAAGGACCGAGCCTTGGGGGACCCCAACCGAAAGGGGGAGAAGCCAGCGGGTGGTATTGGGGGCTGAAACATCAAACCCCCGGGCCTTGACCTGCGGCGTTCCGCAGGGTTCGATCCTGTCTGTTACTATTTAATGTGTATATGCAGCTCCTGCGGGAGATCGTGAGAGGGTTCGGGGTGCGATGTCACCAATATACTGATGATCCTCAGCTGTACTTCTCATTTTCAACTGCCCCAGGTCCTGCTGTCTCGATACTTTCCCAATGTTTGGAGGCCATGGCGGATTGGATGCAGTGGAGCAGGCTGAAACTTAATCCCGATAAGGCGGAGGTAATGGTGGTGGGAAGGGTGAGGGGGTGTTGGCTCCTCGGGTGGGGTGGGGTGGGAGTCTGCCCTCCTGTAGCCCAACAGGTTCGGAGTCTGGGGGTGGTGTTGAATTCGGACCTCCGTTTGGATCGGCAAGTGGAGGCGCTGGCTAAAGCCACCTTCCGCCAGCTGTATCTAGTACGGAGGCTCCGTCCATACATCTCCGAGCTCGACCTGGCCACTCTCATTCATGCCTTCATCACCTCGAAGCTAGACTACTGCAACACGTTCTGCGTGGGGCTTCCCCTGTTTCTGGTCCGGAGGCTGCAGCTAGTGCAGAATGCGGCGGCCCATCTCCTTACAGGGACGGGTCAGCGGGAGCACACAACACCGGTGCTTCGCTCTCTGCACTGGCTGCCTATAGCGTACCGAGCCAAAGTCAAGGTGTTAGTCTTGATCTATAAAGCCCTACACAGTCTGGGCCCCTCATACCTCAGGGACCGCCTCGCCTTCCGCGTCTCAGAGCGATCCCTGCGGTCTACCGGGGGTGCCTTCCTGGAGGTCCCCCGTGTTAAGCGGGAGGCCACGATGGAGAGGGCGTTCTCGGTGGCCGGGCCGCAACTCTGGAATTCCCTCCCGGAGGAGGCTCACCTGGCCCCAGGTCTGCTGGCATTCCATCAAGCCTGCAAGACCTGGCTGTTTGCCCAGGCCTTCGGGTGGGATAGGTGGATTTTAAGATATCAAAGTAATGGGGGGTTGTTTTTAAATGTTTTCAAATTGATGTTTATTATTGTTGTTTGTTTTTATTTGTTGTAAGTCACCCCGAGATGCCGTAGGCATGAGGGGGCAGCTAATAAATATGACAAAATATAAATAAATATTTTTTTCCACTCGGCGCACAGTTAAATTGTGGAATTTGTTGCCAGAGGAGGTTGTCAGGACCAGTAGTATAGCTGGGAATAGGCCCATTCATGGCTATTAGCCAAGTAGATTATGAAATGGGAACTTCTTACTGCCGGGAGCAGGGAGTGATCAGCAGGAATGGATCCCCCATGGTGACTCTATCCTATCCCCTCTGCGTCTTCTCTTCTCCACGCTGAAGAGCCCTAACCGATCAGGCCTCTCTTCGTACGGATGCCGTTCCAAACCCTTGATCATTTTTGTAGCCCTTCTTTGCACCTTTAAAAATTCTACTATATCTTTTTTGAGATGGGGGTGACCAGAATTGCACACAGCACTCAAGGTGCGGTCGCACCATCGATTTATATAGGGGCATGATGATATTTTCGGTTTTTATTCTCTCTCCGTTTCTGAATAATTCCTAACCTTCTGTTTGGTTTTTTTGACGGCCACCGCACATTGAGCTGAGGATTTCAGTGTATTGTCCACAGTGACTCCAAGGTCCTTTTCCTGAGTGGTTATTCCTAATTTAGAACCTAGCATTGTGTACAGAGAGTTTGGATTACTAGTCCCTATGTGCATGGCTTTGCACTTGTCCACATTCAATTTACTCTGCCATTTAGATGCCCAGGCACCTAGCCTCACAAGATCCTCTTGCAATTCTGTAGTCTACTCATGTTTTAACTACCTTGAATGACTTTGTGTCATCTGCAAATTTGATCACCTCACTCTTTACTCCGTTTTCCAGATCATTGATGAAGATATTAAACAACACCCCTCCCAGTACAGAGTCCTTTGGCACGCCTCTATTTACTTCTCTCCATTGTGAAAACTGACCATTTAGGGCGCTTTCCCACGAGGCAATATGCACAGTGTTGGTTTCTGGGGAAAACCCTAGGAGGCAAATGCTGCGCAGCTTCAAGTCTTGTGGGAAAGCAAAACTGCGCAGCTTTGCCTCTGATCAGGCGGAGGCTGCAGAGCTCAGTTTTCCAGCACTGCATCCTCCGCATGACCAGAGGTAAAGCTGCACAGCTTTGCTTTCCCACGAGACTTGAAGCTGCGCAGCATTTGCCTCCCGGAGTTTTTCCCAGAGGCAAATGCTGCGCATATCGCCTCGTGGAAAAGCACCCTTCGTCCTACCCTTTGTTTCCTAGCCTTTAACCGGTTACTGATCCACGATAGGACACAGCCTCTTATCCCAGGACTACTTTGTTTCATCAAGAGTCTCTCATGAGGAACCTTAAAAAATGCCTTCTGAAAATCCAGATACATTGTATCAACTGGCTCACCCTTATCCACATCCTTATTTGCTCCCTCAAAAAAATCCAGTAGATTAGTGAGGCACGACTTCCCTTTGCTAAATCCATGTTGATTTTTCCCCATTGTGCCATGTTTAGCAATATGCCCAGTAATTCTGTTCTTGACAATCATCTCCACCAGTTTGCCCGGCCCTGACGTGAGGCTCACCAGTCTGTAATTACCAGGATCATCTCTGGAGCCCTTTTAAAAGATTGGCGTTACATTCACTACCCTCCAATCCTCAGGTACCATGGCAGATTTCAGCAATAGATTACAAATTACCATTAGTAGGTCTGCAATTTCATATTTGAGTTCCTTCAGAACTCTGGGGTGAATACCATCAGGTCCTGGAGATTTGTTACTATTCAGTTCATCAGTTTGCTCTAGAACCTCTTCCAGAGTCACGTTAATTTGTGACCGTCCTTCCGATTCATCACCTACAAAGACTAGCTCTGGCATGGGTATCTCTCTAATGTTCGCTGCAGTGAAGACCAAAGTAAATAATTAATTCAGCTTCTCCGCAATATCCTTATCATCCCATAGCACCCCTTCCCACCCCACTACATCCAGCTGACTCTCTAGCAGACTTCTTGCTTCTGATGTACTTGAAAAAGTTTTTATTATTAGTTTTGGCATCTTTAGGAGCTCCTCAAATTCCCTCTTGGCCTGCCTAATTAACTTATTACATCTCCTTTGGCAACACTTATGCTCTCCCCTATTTACCTCATTGGAACTAGCTTTCCATTTTTTCAATCTGGCCTGGTGCTTTATAGGCAGCCAGTGCAGAGCCCGGAGCACCGGTGTCATGTACTCCCTGCGGCCCGCCCCTGTAAGGAGACGGGCCGCGGCATTCTGCACCAGCTGCAGCCTCCGGACCAGCTTCTCGGGCAGCCCCACGTAGAGCGCGTTGCAGTAATCCAGCCTCGAGGTGATGAAGGCATGGATGACAGTGGCGAGGTCAGAGTCAGAGAGATACGGCTGAAGCCGCCGGACAAGATGTAGCTGTCGAAACGTACTCCCCGCCACGGCCACAACCTGAGATTCCAGGCTGAGCTGCGAATCAAGGAACACACCCAGACTCCGCACTTGAGACACCATGGGAGGGCGAAACCGCCCCCCCTACAAGAGGCGATTCAACCACCCCCAGGCTCCCCAAGCCCTCGCCCACCAACATCACCTCTGTCTTGTCAGGATTCAATTGCAGATGGCTCGACCTCATCCAAGCCCCACACTGGGAAAATAAGGAGACTGCATGGCCTGGGTAGATGGAAAAAGAGAGGTAGAGCTGAGTGTCATCAACATACGATGACACTGCATGCCCTGAAACCCTCTCACGATCTCCCCTAACGGCTGCATATAGATGTTAAACAAGAGGGGGGACAGAATAGCATAAAATAGCAGCTAACCGATAAAATAAAATCCCCTCCTCACCCTCCCCAAAGGCCCGGCGGAACAACCAGGTCTTACAACATCTGTGGAAAGAGGGGAGGTCAGGGGACAGATGGGCCTCCAATGGGAGAGCGTTCCACAGCTGAGGTGCGGCCACCGAGAATGCCCTCCCTGCCGTCGCCACCCGGCATACCCAGGGGACTTCGAGTTGGGCACCCCCGGCCGACCGCAAGGGCCGCGAAATCACACCTTAAGGGCTTGTTCTCCTGAGCAAGGGTACTTCCGGCTGTTCCCACGAGCAGGGGGCAGCAGGGGTTAACTAGCTCTTTCATTTCCCTGATCAGCTGAGGAACTTGCAGTGTGGGACTGGAATAACAAGCAGTGAATGAGAGAGATTATGTGAAGTAAATACAAGGGCTGAGAGGTTTTCTGACATGCGGAGGCCTTGGGAAAGGAGGTAATTAGTTACATCCTTCCTGAACTGACAAGCCAGATTCCTGGATATCTTCACATTAACCCACCCCCCCTCCCCACTTGTGGGAACACAGAGGAGGTTAAAGTAAGTTCGCATTACCCCTTCCACCAGCAGGACCTGGTGCAAGGGGTAACGGCGCTGGAGCCGCTTAGCAATAGTGATCATAATACAATCAAATCTGACATCCTTACAGGAGGGAGAATGCTAACTAAAAGCACTGCAGTAATATTTAACTTTAAAAAGGGGAACTATGCAAAAATGAGCAAACTTGTTACATGGGAAACGAAAAGAAGCAATTGTTAATTTTATATTATGATTAACTGTTGTATTTGGCAGTATTTATTAAAATGCTTAATTCAAATGTAGGTAAGTATATATTTTGATTGTATTGTTCATTTTGAGATTTTATGCTTTGGGCCATGGCAAAAAGCTAGTGCCGACAATAAAATTTGATTTATGGGAATTAAATGTCTGCAAAAAGACACCATCTTGGAAGCCCAGATTAAACGTATTCCACAAATTAAAAAAGGTAGCAAGAGGCCCAGACATCTGCCTGCGTGGCTAAACGGTGAAAGAGGCTATTAGAGCTGTATCGGGCAGGGGGGCTGGGTGGGGGCAGGCAGTCGGGGGGGTGGGGGTCAGTGTGGGCAAGTGCAAGTCCACTGTTTTCTGCAATGAGGACACGGGGAGGAAGGAGAGGAGGAAGTGGGACAGGGGAGAGGATGGAGGGGGGGGCATGTCTATTTCTTGCACCTGGTCTCCCTTGTAACTTTAGCTAAGCACATGCCCCTGCAACCTCTCAGCTTCATAGATGTCTTGACGGGGGACCGGTTCGGCTTGCTCTGGGCAAGCACTGAACCCGCACTTCTGTTCAGGGCTTGCCAGATGTGAACCCAATTCCTACCCCAGAGGGTTAAGCAGCCAGGCCTGACACATGGGCCCACACAAGAAACTAGACCCACGGTCTGGACCTAGGAGCTGCCCAGGTGGGTTGAAGCAGGTAGGCACATCAGTTTTTATGCCCACCCAGCCTGGCGTGGGGGGGTTGCCATATGGCTTCCTGTTATTGGCAGCTACGGCTGCCTTGCATGACGGGCGGGGCGCTGGCCACGGCGTAGAAGCAGAACCGGCCAGCTGGCCACACATCACAACCCGCCTCCACGGCCCAGATGGGCCAAGCCACGGGAGCATGTGTTCCGTTCCCAGGGGCAGCTCCCCTGCATGTTTGTTAGCACCCCCCCACCCCCGTCTCTTCCTAGCTCCCTCTTTTCCTTGTCCATTATAGGGTATAAGTCCCTCCGCGCAGGGACCTGCTTCTAATTAGAGTGGTTTGGCACTAGAATACTTGTAAACTGGAATGGTTGGGGCTGTGGGTGGGACGGTTTAGTGTTAAGGAAAGGATTGCTTTGTTTGCCTTCATTCTTAGCATTCTTGATGCAGGTGCCAAAGCCTCAGCAGCTGCGACGGCAAACAAGCACATGTTGCCAGCTCCTCTTGACTGCCATAGACTGGTGCTGCCCAGCTGGGGATGTTGTACCGTGCCCATCAGTAGGGACTTAGGCAGAGGCGCCACCTCTAGCAATTTGGCCCCGAGACTTCCAGAGGCCAAAATGGGAGTCTGGGGGGTTAAAAGTGGCAACCCTAGTGCGGAGAGAAGGCTTGGCCAAAGTCATGCAGAAAAGTGGGTGGAGGAAGGGGAGTGAAGACAAGCCAGAAGTGGTTGCCAGCATCTCCGCTGTGATTACCAGCTAGCACCTCCCCCTGCAACTGGGAACAGAACCCAGGAGTGCCGATTCCCAACTCCCCTCCTGTAACCCACTAGATCCCACTCCCCTCCCAGAGAACCCAAGCGTCCTGCCTTCCGCCCCGCCCCCCCTCTAACCCACTAGACCACACTCCTGTCCCACAATTAGGGATAGGACCCAATTATCTTGGCTCCCCTCTCTGCTTTAACCCACACCGCTCCCAGAGACGTCCTGCCTCCCAGGCCCCCTGCTCTAACCCATTAAACTACACTCCCCTCCCAGAGCAGGGAATAGAACCCAGGAGTCCTGGTTCCCAGCCTCCCTGCACTCTCTTCCTAGAGCAGGGGAAAGAACCCAGGAGGAGTCCTGGCTTCCAGCTGCCTTGGTCTAATCCACTACATTAGACCCACTTCTAAAAATCTAGGAACAGAATCTACATGTCCTGATTTCCACACACCCGTGCTGTAAGCCACTAGGCCCCACTGCCCTCACAAAGTTGGGAGCAGAACCCAAGAGAGATCGTTCCTAGCCCCCCCCCCCCAGCATTCTAAACACTAGACCCCCAGTCTCTCTCAATCCTCCCTCCCCTCTCTACTAGGCAACGCTAACTTCCAGAACTCCCCCCCCACACCCCAATCTGGCCCTTTACTCCTCTAACCCACTAGACCCCACTTCCTTCCCAGAGTTGGAAAAAGAACCCAGGAGTCCTGGCTCCAAGCTTTCCACCCCCTGCTCTAACCCACTACACCGTACCCCTATCCCAAAGCTGGGAATAAGCCCCATGAGTTTTGGCTCCCAGCCTTCTGCTTGATTATTAGACCCCACTACCCTCCCAGAGAACCTGAGTCCTGTCTTCCAGTCCTGCCTGGTACAGAACCCAGGAGTCCTGGCTTCCAGCCTTGTCTGCTTTAACCCAATGGAGACCCATATTCCTGCTCTCCTAGGCCCTCATCAGGGTGGGGTGGGGGGGACCAGTGAGGTTAGTCCTCCCCGACTAATGGATCCAATTGGTTTCCAGAACTCTCTGGGGCAATTTACCCACTGACCTCGACGGCTACCCTGTCAATGACCTGGTTGCTTTGTGGAATGACATCCTGACCATTGACAAGGTCGCACCCAGGTGTCCACTCCCACTGGTAAAATGGGGGACCTGAGGCAGGTGAAACGGGGAGGGCAGGCAGTTACAGTGCAGTTAGATCATTTTTGAAGGATTATGTCGTGGCTGTGATGGCAGCAAAGAAAGCTTTCTTCTCCACCATCATACCAGGTGTTTTTACACTCACATTTCTCCTGCGTGACTGTTTGCTGTTACAGCTGGAACTTTCTGTGTGTCTAAATCACTTAAACATCTGGCTCTTTGAACTTCTGCATAGAACTTCTCCCAGAACTTGTGTGTGTAAAAAGTTCTCCTGGTAAACTGCTTTGCTCCAGGCAGTTGTGGTCACTTGGTTTCCATGGCAGCCCCTCACGTCTACAGCTGCGGCTACTTTAGGCTGCCTCAGGGCAGCGTTTGTATGAGGAATGCATCTGGACCAGAACTTACTTGTGGACTTGTAAGCCCAGAAAATTGAAAAACCAGCACTTTAAAGCTGTGTGTAAAAATGCCCAGTGTCTGCTGTGTCTCGTCCTGCGGAGCTGTGCACGGCCCCTGGTAAATCCAGCCTGTATCTCCCATGAACCAGAGTCATCTAGTGCCCATTGTGATATTTTTATTAATTACTTTGCAAATAAAATCACTCGTGTTCACCTCAACCGGTACTTTACCTGAAGAATCAGAGTTTGGGGTTGTGGAAGCTCATCCTTGTTCTGTTTGAGGTTTCAGGGTGAGCTCACACATAACTCCGATGTCTGTGGGGCCCCAGAAGCTGTATAATCAACGCTGGATGATCCCCGGATCGCTGTTGTGCGTGAGCGAGGCACTCCGATTTCCAGCCCCGCTTTAAACTCGGATCAGACGTTTACGTCTGATGTATTGGTCAGTTTAAAGCTGGACTAAAACTCAGTCTCTCTCACTCTCACGCAACAGCGAACTGGGGCTGATTATACAGCTTCTGGGGCCCTGTGGACAATGGAATTAGCAGAGTTTCGTGTGAGTTCACCCTCAGTTAGTGTCACCCACTGATGTGGAGGGCAGGTGCTTGGAGCCGTGCGGGCAGCCAGTTGTGAATTAGATCCTTCCCTGTCCTGGCTGATGAAAGCCAGCCAGGAGGCGTTGGGGCCATTGTAGTCAATGCCTCCCTTCGGGAGGGCAGGGTGTCAGACACCCTCAAAATTGCAGTTGTCTGGTCCCTGCTTAAGAAGCCATCTTTGGATGCTGACTCCCCGGCCAGTTATCGCCCGGTCTCCAACCTTCCCTTTTTAGGGAAGGTTATTGAATGGGTGGTTGCCCGGCAGCTTCAGGGTCATCTCGATGCTATCAGATCCCTGGATCCATTTCAGTCAGGTTTTCGTCCAGGGTAAAGCACAGAGACTGCGCTTGTGGCTTGGGTTGAAGGGAACGGTGTGCCCTGCCGATCTTGTCAGACCTCTCAGCAGCCTTTGATCCTGTTGATCACAAAGTGTTGCCGGCATGACTGTGGGACCCACCAGGGGTGTATCGAGTGGTTCCATGCTTTCCTCTTGAGGAGGTCCCAGCAGGTGGTCATGGGAAACTGCTCATCGTCCCGTTCCCCCTCCCCCAGACCTCCCCTGCGGTGTCCTGCAGGGCTCCATCTGGTCTCCCCTCTTGTATTGGAGGCCGCTGGGCGAGATCATTCAGAGGTTTGGAGTGAAGTGACGCCCAGCTCTACCTCACTTTTCCATCCGACCCAGGCCCTGCAGTCTCTGTGCTTACCCAATGCCTGGCTGCTGTTGGGGACTGGATGAGGCTGAGCCGATTGAAACCGAATCCAGATAATCCTGAAGTGATGGTGATTGGCCAATCCAGTGTCTTGGAGGGGGTTGAGACCCCCTGTTATCGAGGAGGTCCGGGGGCCCCCTCTGGTTACCCACGTTCGCAGCCTTGGACCCCTTGCTGCTCCTGGAACATCAGGTGGCGGCGGTGGCCAGGCGCACTTTTCACCGACGCCATCTGGTGAGGAGGCTGCGGCCCTTTCCTTCTGCCTCAGATCTGGCCACCATCATCCGTGCTCTCATTGCCTTGAGACTAGAGGACTGCAACGCGGTCAACGTGCGGCTGCCCTCGGTGGCTGTTCGGAAGCTGCAGCTGGTGGCGGCTCGACTCTTTTCAGAGGTGAGTTGCCGTGGCCACACGACACCTGTTGCTCTACAGTCTGCACTGGCTCCGTTCTGGGCCCAATTCAAGGTGTTGGTTGTGATCTTTAAAGCCCTAAACCGCCTGGGCCCCACCTGTCAGAGAGACCACCTTTCCTACCATGCCCCACTGCGACCGCTGCGCTTGGCCGGGAGCAGCACCCCCTGCCAAATTGGTCTGTACGACAAGAGTCCGCAGAGAGGGGTTGTGTGTGTGTGGAACTCCTTCCCCCAGCAGGTCCATCTGAGCCGGAGGCGGCAAAGCATTGGGCAGGCAGGGCTGGGGTGTGTGTGTTTTTCTTTCGATGAGGTTTCCAAGGGGAGTTTTATTGTATTTCTGTTGTGTGTTTTATGTGAGCTGCCCTGGACCTTGGGGGAAGGGCGGGTAGAGGTCGGAAATAAATTTTTAAAAGCCACCCACTAGGCACCACTCCCCTCCCAGAAAGCTGGGAAGAGAACTCACCTCTGATTCTAGTTCCCCCTGACCCGCTAGAGCCCACTCCTTTCCCAGAGTTGGGAAGAGAAGCCCGGAGTCCTGGTGCTCAGCCCCCCACCCTTACTCTAACCCTCTGCCTACTTCGGTGTTCAATGAACCGTAACACCTTCTGGTTTTGATCATCCCATAGAAATCCAGCAGAACTGGAATGCGCTTGTTAAAAAAATACCAGCAAGGCTCCCGATTAGCTCAAGCTGCTTTCAACCACCTCTATGTATTAACAAACAGAGAGAAAGAAAGTAGCACCAAAAACAAGAGCTGGTAACAAGGAGCTACTAGAAACAAATGTATATATTGAAAAATAATCAGCATAGCAAACCAACCAAACAATATTGTTGCATGTACATAATATCCCAACAAAATGGCAAAAATCAAATCGCCTAATGCTCCGCGTACAATGCAACTCGCAATAATGGTTCTAAATTTCTCTCCCAGGGAAAAAAAATCCTCCTCTGTCTGGGAACCTGGAAACGTCAAGCCAGCAGGAAGACCTCGGATGGCTGTGGCTCCAAATCCTACTCGGGACCATAGCCAGTGACATCAGTATCTTTATTTTTATATACTCCTTTACCCTTGAGGAAGGGCTTTATTTATTTATTTTATTTATTTATTTATTTATTTATTTATTTGTAAATTTTTACACCCCCCCCTCCTGCCATGCAGCTCGGAGCGGCTTCCATACATTAAAACAATAAAATCAATTAAAATCAGCATAAATATTATAAAATATTAAAACAGGGCTAGAATACAATAATAATTTATAGCCCGAAACGCATCAGGTTTTCCTAGGGTGTCTTAGAATTGTTTCAAATCAGTTATTATTGCGAGTTGCATTGTACGCGGAGCATTAGGCGATTTGATTTTTGCCATTTTATTGAGATATTATGAACATGCAACAATATTGTTTTGCTTTCAACCACAATGGTGTGATCCTCTACTCTAGACCGCAACGTCCTCCGGGGGCTCATGCCAAGCAGCCCACACACCCTGGCTTGGGTTGATGCTTTTCTTTAACCATCTGGCAGCAATGAATCATGGGAAAGGGCTTAGCAGGACTCCTGGCTCCTGTCCACCCACTTGATCTCTAGGCGCATTTCCGCATGTGCAAGGGGCGGGCGTGGGGAGTAACTCTGTAGCAGGCATTCACACACACACACCCCACCAAAATGTGTGGTAACAGGCAGGGGTGCCCTAGCAGGGTGAAGCGGCTCAGTTGAGCCCCGGGCCTTGGGCTTGAGGGGGCTCTTTGCAAGTGGAAATGTTCAGAGTGGGCGGGGGAAGCAGAGGCCAACATTCTGCCCCCACCCACTCTGAAAATTTTCTAGCGGCACTCAGGCTGCTTCTAAAAGGGTCCCACCCTGAAGGAAGTTTTCAGAGTGGGTGGGATGGAGTGCTGGACCTGCCGACTCGCAAAACCTCCTGACAGGGTTGCTGCTGCCATTTTGGGTGGGTGGGTGGGAAGGGCACACTGGGAGCTGGGGCAGGGGCACCACAACCTTTGCAGGGAGAGACCAAGGCTGGCGGGAACCCTGGGATTCAGCGCCACCACTTAGGGGAACCCTCACCCCCTTGCCCTTTAGGGGGCCCAAAATTGAGACTTGGACCTACCACAGCCTTGCTGCTCCACTGGGCCCTAAGAAGGGGCAATAGGGGAAGTCACCCCGTGTGTGTGTTAAGAAGAGGCAGCGCTGCCCCATCCCCAACCTGTAAAACCCCACCCTCTAATCCTACCACCTTAAGTGCCAATGCAGGCCCTGCAACATGTATTTTTCATATGTGTTCCTTAAAAATGCATGTAGGAGGCCCTAGAGGAAGCTCTGTCTTATCACTGCCAATCCTGAGGGGCCTGGGATTCCCAACCACACTACTGCCATTTCCCAGCAGTCCCACCACCTCTCCTGAGGTTTGTGGTGGCGGCTTGTCTCCTGGGGGCCCTTGGAGATGGGAATGCCACCTCTCACAGTTTTGAACCCAACGCCTCCGTTTTGGCCTATGGGAGTGTCAAGGTCAATACCGAGAGAGGGGCAACCCTAGCAATTGTTAAAGGGTGGGGGGCAATTGTTAAAGGGGGGCATGGGGACCCCTCATTTTATTTTTGCCCTTAGCATCACAAATTCTAAGGCCAGTCCAGCTCTGGGAAAGGGCAGCAGAGGTGGGGAGGCTTGAATACCAAGCAGTCAGTCAAGGCCACAGTGAGAGGAGCAGGGCTGACAAAAAAGTGGGAGTGGAGGTAATTACCCCCCTCCTGTATAGTAGATCACCCTCTCTGGAGCAAGAGCCTCCCTCCCAATTCTTTGGAGAGCCTCTTTAATTCTCCTGCTCGTGGGAATGAAGGAGAGGCTAGTTAGGTAGGAGGTACTTACCCTTTGCTGCCCATGCAATGTGGCTGGGTTGTTAAGCTCTGGGGCAGTCAAGCCTGAGTTCTGTTCCTTGCCGTGCTCTCATACCACCTCTCTGTTAGCATTGCTCTTGGTGCCTTTCCCTGCCAAACAGCAGGATGTTGGTTAAAAGACCAAAGTTTATAAGACCAGAGAGAAGGAAGGGCACTTTAATCTTGCCCCCTCCTGTGTTCAGTTGGGTGTATGTTCTCCAGGGCTAGGAGCGTGGTTGCTACAGGAGATCCATTGCTAGAGTTTCCCTCTCCGTTCTTGCACACCTGAGTGCAGGGATGGAGAACCTTTTCCCTCCTATGAGCCATCCTGAAAATTAGTATAGGCACCATGGGCCAGAGAGGCACATCTCTCAAGTGTCCTGGATTTTCTGAGACATCCCCAAGTTAACCCCTCTTTTGTTATCCGTCTGTCTGGCAGTCACGGCAAACTGCTGCAGAGTCTCTCGGAAGGGAGGGGTGAGAGACGGCCCTTTGCAAGCCATCCATGGGACAAATCGGGGATTTTAAAGCAGGGGTGTCCTGGAAAATCCAGGACAGTTGACTGGCATGCAGAGAGGAGCTGGGGGTTCCTCAGAACTGGGGAAGAAGAGGAGGATCCAGATCATGGCTCTGTCCCATCCCCTTGTGTCCAGGCCCTCCTCTCTGCTCCCTTCCCCCAAGTTCAGTTTTTCAGCACATGGGGGTAGGAACTAGAACCAGGAACTACATTAAAAACAGCTGTAGGCAAGGAGTTCCCCACATCCCTTAGCAGGAATCAGACTGGAAGCAAGGAAAGGATTCTGCAACTACTTATTTCTATAGCACAGCTAGGCATGCACGGTAGCACTTTACAGTAACAGGTCCCTGCCCAGTGGGGCTTACAATCCAATACGGACGTGGGTGAAGGGAAATGCAGGGAGAGAGACACACACATTTCCCCATTTTACAGATGGGGAACCAAGACTGAGGCTCACCCAAGGAGTTCACGACTAGAGCAGAATTTGAACCCTGGCTTCCCAGGTCCAAGCCCAGCACCTTCACCACTACCCCACACTAACTCCTTGTGCTTTGGGGTCTCCCCTTACACACCCAGACTCTCTTGGCAGGGAATAAAGCACTCACAGTTTTGCCCCCAGATGGTCCTTTCTTCTGTTGGTTCTACTCTCTGGTGGATCTGGAAAAGTTACGCCTGAAACCAAAACACCAGTCCCACCCTGTCCTGCAAACACTTCCTCGCTCCAGCTCAGCGCTGGGAGAGGAGGTTCTGAAGGAGCTGGCTGGGCTTACCCATCCCAGGCACGGCTGCCAGAAGACTTGCACCACTCCTTGCAAAGTAAATTGATCAGCAGCTTGCTGATCCGATTTCCCCAGGCTCTTGCTTTTCCAAAAAAGCACCGTAGAGCTCAAAAGCCAAGGCAAAGCATCACCCTAATCAGGATGCAGAGGGGGAAGACTGAGGTACAGGGTGGGCAGGGGGAAATCAAACAAGAACAAAATATTCCTGGTAGGTCTACACAAATAATGCCCCCTCAAGCCCTTTCTGAATTCCATATTTAAAAAACACAAACACTAGGGCCAGGTCTTTGGGTTTCAAGTAAACCGAACATTTTAAGAACAAACCATAATACCCAAGGTCTCAAACTGGACCCCCAAAACGATAGCACACGTTTTCCAGTTTGGAGCCGAGCTGCTCTCCGACTCTCAGCTTAAGCCACCTGTTTGGGGAGCCTGTAGCAAGCCCCCCTCCCCTCAGTCACTGTCTCAGAAGAACTGAAGCCTCCTGCAGCCAAGCAGAGCCCCAGCCAGGGAGAAAAGGTGAGTCTGAAACAGCAGCCTCATTTCTCCCTCTCCAAGCCAGCCCTATACCCACTTAGGGATCTCACTTTCCACAAGCGAATGACTCCCCTCTGAGCCAGAAACCATTCCCTTTACAAGCCAGAACCATGCATCAGTCTCCCTCCCGCCTCACTAAACCAGTCCCATGTCCCGTTCCCCCTCCCCAAGCCAGCAACTCCCCACACAAGCCAGCCCCGTGTCCCATCCTCCCCTCTCCCAAGCCAACCACGTGCTTTACTGTCCCGGAGCCAAAGTCCTTTCCACTCCCCCCAACCAGCATGCAGCATTCTCCACCCACCCCCAAACCAGCATGTGACATCCGGCTCTCAAGTGCTCAGAGAAGCCATTTTGAGGGATTAGCTTGACCCACCACATAAAAGATGCGCCTCAACTGCGCCTCACTGGGCCAATTGCAGCTGCCCCTAGCAGGGCTAATAGTCAGCACTGGCCCCTCTCTGGGATAATTGATTCAGGCCTCCCAGCACCCTTCACAGCCTGCCCATAACACCAGGTAGTGGGGCTTCTCTCAAAAAGCAGGTCCCCATAACATACCAACATAAATATTAACCCTTCTGGCTCATGGCTCTTCAGGCTTAACATATAGATAGTTAGTCCGTCTGTTACTATCACCTCTAGCCTGGCTTAGCCTCGCCCAAGTAACAGCTGTTCCCAATCAGCAGAACCAGCAATTTAGCTGGTTATCTCTCAATTAGGCAGCTGCACGTACTTAGGGTGCAACTTGCCTAGTTGCCTGAAGCCTCGTCAATTATTAGCAGCCTCCTGGGTGACCTTGGACTACGGTTTTACTGCTACTCACATCTCATATAGACTTTTCCAATATCTAGGGGAACAATCCTTCACCCAGCACGTACTAAGTCCATCCTCACATGCTATAGTCAGGTCATCTATAACATAATAGGTGCCCACTCTGTTACACAGTGCTCACCCTTTTAAATTGGTAACAGACTTAGCAGCAATTTTTGACTGCACTTTCCTTTCCTTATAGGCCTGTCATAATTTGTTTATTATGGCTTTCGCCATTTCAGTAAATACCATATACACTACATTTAAATGGCTAAAATTAAAATATAGGCCTGTCAAAATGGTGGCGCCTCACTGCACTTCTGTGCCAAAATAACCCCCACGCAGGGAGCCACGTTCAGTGCGGTTTCCACGTTGGCAGCGATGCGGGAAATACAGTGAATATGGGTAAAGACACAAATACCAATAAATACAAAGATTAAGAACACAAATACAAATATTCGATCCCATGCACAGCCCTAATTCCTGCAAATAGAACCCAGGAGTCCTGGCACCTTTTAGACCAGGGATGGGAAATCTCGAACCCGGGGCCCAAATGCAGCCTGTGGCTGGTTTCTACTCTGGCTGTTTTCCAACTCCTTGGATCCGATGCATGAATCTAGCCCCTATCTTCAAACACTGGGAGAGTGAGCTCAGGGGAAGGCAGCAGAGAGGCGGGCCTGCCCACAAGGGACAGGATCGATCCACTGCATAAATACATGATCTGGCCCTTCTCCCCTTGCTTTCCCAATCCTGTGCATCCCCCATAAGCCAGGAATGGGGAGCCACGGGCCTGGGGGCCAAAGGTGTTCCCCAGCTAATTTTTACGTGGCCCCTTTCCAGTTTCTTGATCTCTCCAGTCTCTACCCTCAAGCACCGAGAGACTGAGTCCAGGGGAAGGGAGCAGACAGGAGGGCCTGCCCACAAGGATAGGGGACAGATCTATGATCTGGACCTTCCTCTTCCTGAGCGCACCGCTAAAGCCCCCCCCACCCCATTCTATGCAGCCCTCGGAGTTTGTACTCATTTTCAGAGTGGTTCCTGGGAAGAAAACGGTGCCCTCCTCGTTCTAGACTCTAATCTTCTCCATCCTCCCAGAGGAAGCTCACCTGGCCCCGGGTCTGATGGCCTTTCGTCGAGCCTGTAAGACCTGGCTGTTCGCCCAGGCCTTCAGAGGGGAGGGTGGGGAGGAGGAATGTTTGTGTGTGGGGGGTAGTTTTTAGATTATTTATACTGTTGTTTGATGTATTTTATTGTTGTTTTAGTGTTGTGAGCTGCCCCGAGATGCTATGGGCATGAGGGGGCGGCTAATAAATGTGACTAAATAAATAAATAAATAAATAAAAACCCAACCCCGGAGCCTTTACTAGACCAAAGTCCCGCTCCTCTTCATTTCAAAACCATCGGACAGAACGTGATTCTTGGTCATTATTTGGTCCAGGCTGGATTAGAACTGGCCACTCACACATAAGAACCCCTGCACTCAGGGCCGGCCTTAGCTGGGCCCCGCAGTGGGGGGGATCTCCCAAACATGACCACCTCTAGGGCCCTGCAGAAGGGGCCCCAGAGGGAGCAGAGCTACGAGGAAGGGGGTTGGGACACCAAGGGCCCGGCGACGTTTTCGCTTTACCCTGCGTCCTGACCCGGTCCACCCCGTTCTACAATCGGGCCTGGGGACAGACTGACGCGAGCCTCCCTAGAGGGAAACGGCCCCGTACACCCCATGCCACCTGGGCACATTTTAAAGGAACACTTATGAAAAATACATGTACTTAGGCGCTAGTGGAGGCCCTGCAACATGTATTTTTCATAAGTGTTCTTTAAAGATTTGCACAGGTGGCGAGTCTAGCCCCATGTTCCTAGGCCCCCTGACCTGGGTGTGTACTAGAGACAGTGCTCCCCAAATCCCATTCTCCTCATGTCCTGAGCCAGAGAGTGCTCTTTGGCCAGGAGAAAGCCCTAGATCCCATTCCTTAACTCCCCCTGAACTAGCCAGCACACCCACACACCCCAGGGGCACCCCTAAAAGCAGCATTGGGGACCCTCCGACCTGTTGGATTGTGCAACAGTCACATGTAAAAGCCCATTGCAAGCCCTGCAAGCTCAATATGGGGCTTGTCGAGTAGGGGGGGGTCAGGGGATGAAACAGTTTCCGCCCCCCCTTCTCCTTTCTCTGTCCTCCATCTTGTCCCATGCGCTCTGTACAGTATGGAAGCATGTCTTCTGAGCTCTTCGTAAAGTTCTGTTTTGAAGAAACTTCTGCTGTGTGTTATTCAACAGAACGCTAACTCTACAATACGACCCGGGGCCAAACGCAGCCTCCAGCTAGTTTGCATTTGGGCCCTCGCCAGTTCATGGCTCTGGCCCCTAGATTTGGTTCTTACCCCCAAGCACTGAGAGACGGAGCTCAGGTGAAGGGAGTAGAGATGAGGGCAGGCGCACAAGGAGAGGGGACAATCCTCCTGGTGGGTTCAATGGCCAATCCGCCCCTGGGACAGATCCACGGCACGGATGGAAGATCCTCCTCTTCCTGAGGTTGTGCACACCCTTTAGCACACATGACCCCCCCTCCCCCCCTCACACACACACTATGCGGCCCTCGGAGCCCGTACTCATTTTCAAAGTGGTCCCTGGGAGGGAAAAGATTCCCTGCCCCTGTCTTAAAGCAAAAAGCCCCCCCTAGCCCATTTCCTGATGCAATATTATTACTAGTCAATTTTGTCACTAAACCCTCTTATGTCTATTGAAAAAATAAAAAGTACGCAAACTCACACTCTTTCACCAAGGAACTGTGCCGTGTGTTTATTTAAAACCTTTCATGTCACTACAGGTAGCTCAGCTACAGAGTGGGAAAACGTGTTGAATAAAAACACCTGGGTGACGACAGGCTCAGAAACCTAAATCTGAGATGCTAATAGAGGAAAGCTTCTCTCACCATCTGGCAGCCTAATTCCTTAGCAGCCAAAATTGCAAAAGTGATTGGCAGCCCCCACTCAGAAGTGGGAAAAGACTCCAGGAGTCCTGGTTCCCAGCCGCACCTGCTCTAACCCACTAGCCCCCCACTCCCCTCCGACAACTGGGAATAGAACCCAGGAGTCCTGGTTCCCAGCCGCACCTGCTCTAACCCACTAGCCCCCACTCCCCTCCGACAACTGGGAACAGAACCCAGGAGTCCTGGTTCCCAGCCGCACCTGCTCTAACCCACTAGCCCCCCACTCCCCTCCGACAACTGGGAACAGAACCCAGGAGTCCTGGTTCCCAGCCGCACCTGCTCTAACCCACTAGCCCCCCACTCCCCTCCGACAACTGGGAACAGAACCCAGGAGTCCTGGCTCCCAGCCCCACCTGCTCTAACCCACTAGCCCCCCACTCCCCTCCGACAACTGGGAACAGAACCCAGGAGTCCTGGCTCCCAGCCCCACCTGCTCTAACCCACTAGCCCCCCACTCCCCTCCGACAACTGGGAACAGAACCCAGGAGTCCTGGCTCCCAGCCCCACCTGCTCTAACCCACTAGCCCCCCACTCCCCTCCCACAACTGGGAACAGAACCCAGGAGTCCTGGCTCCCAGCCCCACCTGCTCTAACCCACTAGCCCCCCACTCCCCTCCGACAACTGGGAACAGAACCCAGGAGTCCTGGCTCCCAGCCCCACCTGCTCTAACCCACTAGCCCCCCACTCCCCTCCCACAACTGGGAACAGAACCCAGGAGTCCTGGCTCCCAGCCCCACCTGCTCTAACCCACTAGCCCCCCACTCCCCTCCGACAACTGGGAACAGAACCCAGGAGTCCTGGCTCCCAGCCCCACCTGCTCTAACCCACTAGCCCCCCACTCCCCTCCCACAACTGGGAACAGAACCCAGGAGTCCTGGCTCCCAGCCCCACCTGCTCTAACCCACTAGCCCCCCACTCCCCTCCGACAACTGGGAACAGAACCCAGGAGTCCTGGCTCCCAGCCCCACCTGCTCTAACCCACTAGCCCCCCACTCCCCTCCGACAACTGGGAACAGAACCCAGGAGTCCTGGCTCCCAGCCCCACCTGCTCTAACCCACTAGCCCCCACTCCCCTCCGACAACTGGGAACAGAACCTAGGAGTCCTGGCTCCCTACTGCTCTAACCCATTAGAACCCACTCTACACCCAGAGCCAAGAACAGAACTCAGACGAGTCCCCTCTCTCATCCATCCCCTCTAGACACAAGCTGCTTTCCTGAGATGGAAAAAAGAACTTTTTCTAAGCTCCAGACAACAGTTTTATTAACAGCCTCGAAAGCAGTGTCAGAAAAGTGGGCTTTACTCCCTGCCTGTACAAGCTTTTTTGGGGTGGGTGGGAGGCAGGATGTTGTCAGATTGCCGCAGTCTCGACTGCTGCTGAGAGCACAGGCATTTCCCCAGGACCCTTTGAAAGGCAGCGTGCTCAGAAACCCCACCCCACCCCCCGATGTGTCCCAGATCACCTTTCGACTAGACAGAGGGTAAAACCAGACGTGACATTGACCCGCTTTGGCCCAGGACTCCCCTGCACGTCTGTTTACACGCCCGGGACTGCCTTGGGGGGGAGTAGGCAGCTAGCGTGGGCCGTGTCCCCGGAACAGCCGGGGGTAAGGGCCGCCCGTGGGGGCCAGCGCGTGTGTTCAGCCTAGGGCGGCCACCTATGCAAATGTTTAAGGAACGTTTATGAAAAATACATGTTGCATGGCCCCGCAAGATGTATTTTTCATAAGGGTTCCTTAAACATTTGCATAGGTGGCCGCTCTAGTTCAGCCCCGCCATCCGCACCTCGGGGGCAGGGCTGGTCGCCATGTCGTGTTGGGCAGGGCTGCCCACATGTTTATTTAGTGCCCTCCCTGGGGTGTGCGGGCAGCAGAATGGCTCTTCCGTGCCCCTCCCTGACCCAGGCCGTGTCGGTTGTGGTTTCCCTCCCCAGTAGGGTGGCCACCCTGTTCCCCAGGCCGGGCTGGAGAACTGTCGCGCGACCTGCCCTTCTGTTTTTAACCAGAGAAAGTATGAAAGATTCCCCTTCCCTCTCCTGATTGCAAGGACAAAATTTGGGGGGGGGGGG
>QEPC01004837.1:3299534-3311416 GCA_003113815.1 Sphenodon punctatus | reverse complement strand
CGGGGCTCTAGGGCCATGTGCAGGGGATCTGGGGGGCTCCAGGGCTGTGTGGGAAGGATCTGGGGGGCTCTGTGGTGGTGGGGCTCTAGGGCCACGTGGAGAGGATCTGGAACAAACTCTGTGGCAGGGGTTTTTTAGGACTGCGTGTGGGGAATCTGGGGGCTCTGTGGCAAGGGGGGATCTAGGGCTGCTTGGGGAGGATGTGGGGAAGGCTCTGTGGCAGGGGGGCTCCAGGGCTGCGTTAATTTAATTTTTCTGGGATTGGCTTCTTTGGTCCCATGATCCCGCTGTACTGTGTAGAGCCTTACTCTTGGGTCTTTAAGCAGATGCAACCCAGGCCAAGAAAGTGTTGAGGAGCTGCTCAGCAAGTGGCATATGAGGTCTCGCTCAGAAGACCCATCCTCGAGATGGGAGGGGGCTGCCGAGTAGGGCTCAGCTCTGGTCCCTGTCACTGCTGCTGTTCTGCAAGGCCCCCATCCACAACCGGATGATGAAGGAGCAGCCTCAGTTCCATCTCTCACTGGATGGATGGGGTTGAGGCTGATTGGCAGTGCCGGCTCACTGCGTGGCTGATCGGCGGCACCAAGAGGCTGATCGGTGGTGCCGGACGGCTTGGTGGCTGATCGGTGGCACCGGGAGGCTGATTGGCAGTGCCGTCCCGCTGTGTGGCTGATCAGCAGCACCAGGATGCTGATTGGTGGTGCCGGCCAGCTTGGTGGCTGATCGGCAGCACCGGGAGGCTGATCGGCGGTGCCAGCCCGCTGGGTGGCTGATCGGCGGCACCGGGAGGCTGATCGGCAGTGCCGGCCCGCTGGGTGGCGGATCGGCGGCACAGGGAAGCTGATCGACGGTGCCGGCCCACTGGGTGGCTGATCGGCGGCACCGGGAGGCTGATCGGCAGTGCCGGCCCACTGGGTGGCTGATTGGCAGCACCGGGAGGCTGATCGGCAGTGCCGCCCGCTGTGTGGCTGATCGGTGGCACCAGGACGCTGATCGGCAGTGCCAAGCGCCTGATCACCACTGCCAAGCGTCAACCCCCAGCAAACTTAATCCAGCCCTGTATGAAGGTGGCTGACAAAAGTAGGGAACAGGGGCTGGTGGCACAGTGGGGCCTACGAGGGCAGATCCACTAGGCTGCTATGCTTCAGTAAAGGGGTGAGGTTTCCAGGACAGGCTGAAGTTCTGGTCCCTCTTGTTTTACAAATTAAGGACTACTGCTGAGACTGAGCAGGATTTCAGTGCCAGATCCTGGGCATGAGGCTAAAGGGGCCAAGATCCACAGCAATCACAAGACCTCAGACTCGGTCTAGCCTGTGCACATTACTCCAAGACAGAAGAAAACGGGCAACCTGTTACTTCCAGGGACGTGCCCAGCTTACAGGAGAAGGGCGCCGTGGAGGGGAGTGCTTCTCCCCCCCCTCCTCCTTCTCCTCAATGTTTTCTGAATTAACGCTCCTACTCTCTTGCTCTTACCTTACGGATATTCCAAAATGTTGCATCTGCTCTTTGCTGGGGGGGTGGGGAGGGCGGGGGCTCAAGAGGGAAGCGCAGAGGAGCTCTCTCGGCCCGAGTGAAGGAGCAGTGTCTGTGTGTGTCTGTCAGAGCGAGTGAGAGAACTTTCCCCCAGCTGTTTCTCAGCCGCCCAAGCTGACTAGGAATCAACCACAGCCAAGAACCGATATGATGTCAGTGAACCTACTTCCCCCCTCGGCTGCTGCAACTCTCACGCTCTTGCAACAGCCCCTCGCCACTCAAGAAAGTTACTCATGCACAAACAAAATGCACAGGAGCCTTATTTGAGGTGTATTACAGTAACACCTAGGGATCCCTCCCCTTGGGCTAGGCTCTCTGCAGACTCCGTGGGCAGGATGTTCCCTGCCGTTGGCAAGGACTATAGAACAGAGTGGATGGAAGATTAGAAGTGCCAGACTGGATCAGATCAGTGGCCCGTCCATCCCAGCGTTACATCTGCAACAGCAGAGAAAGGTGCCCAAAATGGGTCATAATGGAGTCTGTATCAGGGAGCAGGTTGTCGGAGCGACTGGCTCTTTAAGGGGTAGCACCAACAGGCGAGTTACTGGTTCTACCTAAGGGCCAAGCACCTGAGTGGTGAAGGACAGTACCTGGATGCCTCAGACTTGGGCTTGGGTGTGGCTGAACCAGACAAAAGCCCAAGAGCACTGTCAGAGAGAGATTCTGCCCCCGGCGAGAGTCTATTTAGCCCAGCGGGGCTAAGAAGGTATGGACTTTACTTTAATCTGAGAGTATGCTTACTGGTTGTGACAATGGGCGTTTTTAGACACATTAAAGTTCCGGATGTTTCAATCTTCTGGGTTTACAAGTCCACAAGTAAGTTCCGGATTCATTTTTCTCACACACACGTTGCCCCGAGGCAGTTCCTGGATGCGTTCTTCACACAAACGCTGCCCTGAGGCAGCCTAAAGTAGCCGCAGCTGTAGACGTGAGGGGTTGCCATGGAAACCAAGCGACCACAGCTGCCTGGAGCAAAGCAGTTTACCAGGAGAACCTTTTACACACACAAGTTCTGGGAGAAGTTTCACGCAGCAGAAGTTCAAAGATCCGGATGTTTAAAGATCTGGACGAGTGATTTAGACACACAGAAAGTTCTGGCGGTTACAGCAAACATCCAGGAGAAATGTGTGTGTCTAAAGGCACTCACTGCCGAGGGCGCAACCCTCCCTCAGCACCTTCGTATGGGGAATTAGCGGGCCCGCTGCCATGCAAAACTCTCCTTAGCCCCTTGGGACTTAACCGTTTGGCTTGGGCAGATTGGCTCTTTAGAAGCTGCCCGTCACCTCTTACAGCCAGGCCTCTCAGGTTAGGGGCTTCTCCTACAAACAGGTGGATCCTCAGGGTTTTCCTCCCCAAACACAGCGAACCCCAAACCCCCCACAGTAGCCAGACTAGATCACACCTTGTAGTCCAGGCTCTGTCTCCTGGTTGGGTTTGGTGGGGACAACTGGGTCACACTCTTGGTTCTCTCCCTCCAGAAGGTCCAGAGCTCTCCTGCTGGCAGTGTATGACCCCACGCTGCTAGCTCTGTCCATTCATTCCCCACCTAGCTCCCACTCTCTGGCTTCTGGGCTTCTCGCTGCTTCAGGCTCTTAAAGGGACAATTGCTCCATTCCACTAGCCCATGCTCCGGTTACTTAGCCTGAAAATCACGGTAACCTGGTGAAACACAGTTATATAATAAAGACACTCGGGAGCCAATTCCCTGCCTGAGCTTTGGTCATTGGGAGCCGGATCCTCTGGGCACTTACCCTAGGCCAAGCCCAAGCTGTTACAGGGCGATCTGTTTCCTGCTCTTCACGCCCAGCCGCTGACAGCCAGAGGCCTCATCCCCCTAGCCATTGATGGACCTATCCTCTGGGAACCTATCTAACCCTTTTCGAACCCAGTTAGTCAATTTGCCTTCACAACATCCTGTGGCAAGGAGTTCCACAGGTTAATTCTGCTGTTATAATTCTGTTATAAATCTGCTGTCAGTTAATTTCCTCAGGCATCCCTGAGTTTTAGTATTTTGAGAAAGGGTAAATAACAACTCCCCATTGTACTCATTCCGCATCACTCATGATTTTGTAAACTTCTAATTACCCCCCAGTCGTCTCTTCCCTAAGCTGAAGAGCCCAAACCTATTGGGCCTCCCGAGGGCCTATTGGAAGCCAATCCAGACTCTCGATCATTTTTGTTGCCCTTCTCTGCCGCTTTTCCAGTTTTCCCGTGTCCTTTTGGAGATGGGACAACCAGAACCACAAATAATATTCGAAGGGAGTGGTTCAGAGCATCAGAGCTCCCATTGGGTGAGGCTGTATTGTCACCTGCAGCGGCGGTAGCGGGAGGGGTGAGGGAAACGCGGCAGCGCGGAGGTGCCGGCGGCTGGGAAAAGAGCCGGTGTGAATGGGGATCTGCCGCGGCTTCTCTCGCACATGTCAGGGCGCAAAATCCTGCCCTGATGTGCGCGAGAGAAGCCACGGCCGATCCCCATTCGCACAGGCTCTTTTCCCGGCCGCTGGCTCCTCCGCGCTGCCGCATCTCCCTTGCCCCTCCCACTGCCGCCGATGAGAACACAGCCTGACTAATGGTCTATCTAGCCCAGCATCCTGTCTCCGACAGCAGCCAGTTCAGGACACTTTAAGGAAAGTGCATCAGAAACAGGGTAGATAATTATCCATCCCCCATGGTTCACACACCCAACCAGAGGTGATTTCTCCTGCCGTTGATGGACTGATCCCTCATAAAACTGGCCATGTTGCCACCTGCCCTGAAGGACACTATTGGTGCATGGAATGGCACCTTCCGTGGCAGCCACAGCTCCCGATTGGTTGGCCCATTTTGCCTTCCCATTGGTTGTCAAGGCTATCAATATTGGGAATGAAACCAGGAAGCTACCTGTTGAGATTCTCGCCCTTAGCAGGTCTTGAACCTAAGACTTTAGGGCAAAGGCTGGAAGCTCTATGCCAGCCACCCAGGAAGGGAACTGTAGCCCGCCACACAGTTCTCACAGATGCCTCAAGGCTGCCTCTGATTGGCTGTCCACAACCTCCCTCCTGAGTTCTGATTGGCTATTGCCCTGTATATAGCTTTGAGAGGTCCATGCTGCCAGCCATCTGGTTGGAGATGGCTTCTGCTTGTTGCCGCCCTGACCACGTCTCTACTCTGCTAACTTGCTCTCTCCAGCACTCGACCCTCGCTCTCCCACCCTAGACTGACCCCTGGCTGTTCAGCTCTGGCGCATTTCTGAATCACAACCTTTATGGTCCTTGGCTCCGACACTGCACTTGGATCAGGACCCTGTGAATTCTGCGCCGCTGCGAGCGCAGCTATTTTGGCAGAATTTTGCATTTCCCCAAACTCTTGCAGATCTTGCCTCTGGCAGTGTAGAGTTACAGACCAAGCAGGGAGCACTATAAACTAGCCACTGGGGTGCTGGCAAAGTGAGTTGCTGGTACGTACATTCCAGGGCCATGGGGCCCTGCGCAACAGCTTCAGGCTGGAGAGTAGCAGCTCGTGACCCCTAAAGGGGGAGAGAAGCACCCTCCCTGCTGACAGATCCGTGTGGCACAATCTGGAGGTTATTTAAACACAGGTGAGGTTCAAAACAAAGGCAACAGCATGCTGGGAAAATTCAACATTTGCATAATAGGTAGCTTTTCATTCATTTGTATCATTTATTCTGTTTGCGGAATCTGGGGTTTCCCGGACGCAGAATTTGAGGAGAAAAAAATTGCAGAATGCACAGGGCCCATAGATCAGCTCCCAGTTCATGCCCTTGAGTTTTGTTTAGCCTTGTCTTGGACCTGAAGCCTGACGCTGCCTGGATGTCTAGGAACATCTGCCTTGCTGGCCCTTGGTGCGAGATTCCATTTCTTATCCGTGTCTCCAACTTGCCCTAATTCCATCTGGATCCTTCCACTGGCCCCATAGCCATTGCCTCCAGCCCTGCTCCTGCCTCACGCTAGGGCTCCCAGCTTTCTCCTTGGCATAACACTTCATCCTGTCCTGTGGTGCTGACCCACAGTCTTCGCTGCCTCTCCAACCTACTCACTATTAAACTGAGCTTGACTCCTTATTCTGGGATCACCTAACAAGGAGTTCCACAAGTTAACTGCAGGAAAGAGTAACTTCCTTTGGCTTGTGTGAGCCTGACTCTGCCTGATGTCTTGCCCCCAATAACCCAAGAAAAATAGCTCCCAATATTTTCTCTCTTCACCCTTTACATCTCCCCTTGCTCCACTAGTTTTGAGCTTCTCCTCGCATGGAAGCCGTTCCACACACCCCTGATCCTTTTCGTTGCTTGTCTTTACCCAAATATCCTCCCCATTTTAGAGGCCCTGAAAGATTAAGCGATTCTGATTAAGCTTAGCTGAGAATCGAACCCTCATCTCCTCAGCCTTAGCCCCCTCCTTCCTCTTGATTACCAGCGCCCCTGTCTAACCAGGGATAACTCATTTCCAGCCTTTGAGGCTCTCAAGACTTCTCATCCCTTTTCCTTCTCCGTTGCTTTTTATAAGGACATTTCCCATAAGGCATCTGGAAGGTTCATTCTCGGGTCCTTCATCATGGTCCTCTCTGTCCTCTGAGCTAAGGGAAGAGCTCCCTTAAATCTCCAGCCATAGCAGGTTGTTATCCTCTAGTGAGAAAGTTAGTGATTACAAAAGTCACCCCCAAAATTTCTCCCCTATCATCACGGTTTCGCTGCCCAGTGTGCCCCGAAAGAGAGTGGATTCTGCTAAAGCCATAAATTAGGTATGCATCCTCCCAGGAGGCATTCAGCACAGGAGGGGCTCTGCTACAGAGGGGTGGGCTAAAAGCTCAAAACAGGCGGCCTGTGAAATTGGGAAGTGGCAGCAGTTCGTGGCGCACTGGAGAGACAGAAGGCCCTTGGGGGATAGGACGGCAAGCTGCCCGCCTGCTCCTCTCGCTGCTAAATGCTGTTCTGGGCAGCTCCGGCTTTCCTGGAGTAAAGTGCTTGGTTGACTTTGCTTTTCTTCTCCTCTTCATAGAAGCCTCTTTTCATTGTGTCGGTCACGTATTTGAAGAGAGTCTGGGAGAGAGAGAGAAAGGGGGCGGGATGAAAAAGGGGAACAGGAGGGCGAGTTGCCACCTAGGCCAATTTTGAAATAACACTTATGGAAAATACATGTTGCAGGGCCTGCATTGGCGCCCTGGGACACTCCATGAAACTCACGGGTGGCAAGTTTAAAACAAATAAAAGAAAAATATTTTTTTCACTCAGCGTATAATTGGGTTGTGGAATCTACTGCCAGAGGCTGTGGTAAGGGCCGGTACTAGAGCTGAGTTTAAAAGAGGTTTGGACGAGTTTCTGGAAGATAGATCCATTAGCAGCTACTAGCCAGACAGGATCAGGGAACATGACGGGAGCTGGGGGAAAACAACGGGGAATGGATCCCCCGTCGTGACCTGTTGGGTGCTTCTCCCAAGCCACCGTGACTGGCCGCTGTCGGAGACAGGATGCTGGGCTAGAAGGACCATTGGTCTGAGCCAGTCTGGCACTACGGTTCCTTTCCAGTTCCTGGATCTGGCCCCCTGAATCCAGTTCCTACGCCCAAGCACGGGGGAAGGGAGCAGAGCGAAGGGCCTGCCCACAAGGTCAGGGGAACAGGTCTATGGCACAGATCCATAATCTGGACCCTGCTCTTCCCAAGGGCATCCCTTGAGTCCCCCCCCCCCTCTCAATTTGTACGCAGTCCTCAGAGCTTGTTCCAATGATTAAAGTGACACACACGCCCCTGGGCTAGGCGGTAGTGGCAGCCCTACCCCCAAAATATGTCTTAGCACGGGGATCCCGCATCGTCTTAGTCATCCCTGCTCAAAGCAACAAGAAAAAAAAGGACAAGAGCAGCTTCCTCTGGCAAAGATCAGAAAACATATGGGGCCTCTCCCCGCTCCTCTCTCCGCAGCTGAGTGGATCAGCCCGGTTTCTGGCTCCCAGCTCCAGGGAAGTGAGGGAGGGCTGATTGCAAGCAGCCCTTCCCAGCAGAACCGCCAGATGTGGCCGGAGTTGCAAGCCCATACCGAGGACGGAGCAAACAAACCCAGCTATGCAGGGGGTCTGGCTGGGGAACAAGGATGAACCCAGGCCAATGCAGAGACTGCACCACAACACAGGACTCCATGTGGGTGGGTGGGTGGGGTTCCCCAAGAGCTTCCAATCCAAGGGGTTCAGGAAGAAAATTGAAATGACAACATGCACGAGAGAGACCTGGCATAGAATAGAGATCCACAGAGCCTAAAATGCAGGGATCCTTCGCCTACGACGGGCTAGAGGGGCTTGAGAAGCTCTTCTGCCCCCATCAAAACATAAGAAGTGCCAGACTGGCTCAGACCAATGGTCCCTCTAGCCCAGCATCCTGTCTCCGACAGTGGCCAGTCACGGTGGCTTGGGAGAAGCACCCAACAGGTCACAATGGGGGATCCATTCCCTGTTGTTTTCCCCCAGCTGGGAGCCACATGTTAACTAGAAATACTGTCTATGTAACACCGGAGCAGGGAATTTTTTCGTCCCAGGGGCCAATTGGGCAATTAGAAGCAAGCTCCTGAGGGTTGCAGAGAAGTTGGGGGGTGCATAAGGGGTGTGCTCAGGACACAGGGTGGCCAGATATGCAAATTTTAAAGGACAATGATGTGAAATACAGGTTGCAGGGCTGCATTGGCTCCAACACAGCCCAGCAACCTGTATTTCTCATAAGCGTCCTAACATTTGCATATCTGGCCATCCAATCAGGAAGAGGAGGGTCCAGATCATAGATCTTTGTGCGCGTGTCGCCATCTCTGCTCCCTTCCCCTAATAAGCTCAGCCTTTCAGCGCTTGGGGGTAAGCGCTGGATCCAGGGACTGGAAAGGGGTCAGATTAAAAACTAGTTGTGTGGCCTGGCGTTCCCCGCTGCTTGCGGTGCCTACAGTCAGGGAGCTCTGATTTCTGAAGGGGGATGTTGATTACGTTACGGATCAAACATTAAAGCAGCATTGTGCTTTTCCTTACAGGCGAGTCAGCGTGTATCTTTCAAACGTCCCTCTGTTAGGAAGGGGTTCCTCACTGCCATTTCACACAGCCCCCACCCCAAGTTCCCTGCTGAATGCAGCACGGGACAAAGCCATCACAAAATGCTGCTTTTGTAGCTCCCGCCTCCGAAACGCACTGGGGGGGAGGGGGGGAGCCAAAATGGAACTCAAAGCTGAACTCGGTTCACTCCTCTGTATCATCACTCCCCTGGTTAATGTCCCCACAGCCAGTGGAGCAAAGAGTCACCCAAGTGAGATGTTCAAAGCACTTCAATGACAAATAAAACAGAAAAACAGCACAATGCAGAGGGCAAGGAAGAACAAATTACTACGATTATTATTATTATTATTATTATTAGCAAGCATTTATATAGCGCCAGCAATGTAGCTTGTGCTTTACAAAGTAATGGAATAGACACGGTCCCTGCCCTAGGGCTTACAATCTGAGAGACGAGGGAGTGGGAGACGAAGGAAGGGGAACAGAGGGAGAGACAAGGGGTCTAACATTCACGAGGATGTGAGGTCCCAGGTGCACGCGCTTGGCTTGGTTACATCGAGAATGATGTCTGGCTGGTCCGTGTGGTGAGGACACAGACCTTGGGTAACAGATTGTACTGGATGGAGGGGATCAGCAGGAGTTAGGGGAGGGGAGCGAGGAGTCGGTAACCAATTGTACTGGATGGAGGGGATCAGCAGGAGTTAGGGGAGGGGAGCGAGGAGTCGGGGAGGGCAGAGCGGAAGAGGTGGGTCTTGAGGAGGGATTTGAAGGTACAAAGGGAGGGGGCGAGGCGGATATGGGCAGGGAGGGAGTTCCAGGCATGGGGGGCAGCTAGGGAGAAGGGACGAAGGCGGTTAGGGGAGCAGGGGAGGCGTGGGAGGGCGAGAGAGGGGACAGAGGAGGAGCGGAGTTCACGGACTGGAGTATGGAGGGAAATTAAAGCAGAGAGGTAGGGGGGAGCAAAGTTGTGAAAAGCTTTATAGGTGAAGACTAGGAGCTTGTGCAGGATTCGTTCACGAAGGGGGAGCCAGTGAAGAGAGGAGAGGAGGGGCTGCACGTGGTCGAAGCAATGAGCGAGGTGGATGACCCTGGCAGCAGAGTTTTGGATGGAGATAAGGGGAGAAAGGGGAGAGCGGGGAAGGTCAGTGAGAAGGAGGTTACAGTAATAGAGGAGAGAGATGACCAGAGCATGAACAAGGGTTTTGGCAGAGGAGAGAGAGAGAAAAGGGCAAATCTTAGCAACATTATGGAGGGAGAAGCGACAGGATTTGGCAACAGAGTCAATGTAGGGTTTAAAAGAAAGGGGTGAGTCAAAGAGGAAGTCTAAGCTACGGGCTTGGGGGACGGGAAGGATGGTGACCCCATCGATGAGGATCGACAGTGAGGAAGGAGAGGAAGGATGAAGGGGGTGGGAGATAAGGAGTTCAGTTTTAGCCATGTTGAGTTTGAGTTGATGCTGAGACATCCAGGTAGAGATATCAGAGAGACAGCTGGTGAGGCAAGCTTGAATAGATGGAGAGAGAGAGGGAGTAGAGATAGAGAGTTGAGTGTCATCAGCGTAGAGGTGCTATTGGAAGCCATGGGAGACAATGAGTTTGCCTAGGGACAGGGTATAGATAGAGAAGAGGAGAGGCCCAAGGACAGAGCCTTGGGGAACACCAACTGAGAGGGGAAAGGAGGAGGAGGTGGAGTTGGCGAGAGACACACTGAAGGAGCGGTCAGAGAGGTAGGAGGAGAACCAGTCAAGGACGGAGCCATGGAAGCCAAGGGTGTGAAGTGAGTTCAGCAAGAGTGAGTGGTCAGGTCAACAGTATCGAAGGCAGCAGAGAGGTCAAGGAGGACAAGAATGGAGTAGAGGTGATTAGATTTAGCCACAAGCAGATCGTTGGTGATCTTAGTGAGAGCAGTTTCAGTAGAGTGAAAGGGGCAGAAGCCAGATTGGAGGGGGTCAAGGGAGGAGTTGGCGGAGAGGAAGTTGAGGCAGCGGGAGTAGACAACATGTTCAAGAAGCTTGAAAGCAAAAGGAAGGAGTGAGACAGGACGGTAACTAGAAGGGTCAGAGGGGTTGAGAGTGGACTTTTTGAGGATAGGAGAGACAGTGGTGTGTTTGAAGGAGGAGGGGAAGGAGCCACTAGAGAGGGAGAGGTTGATGATGTGCAGGAGGGAAGGGGTGACAGTGGGAATAATGTATGGTAGGAGGCAGGAGGGGATGGGGTCAAGGGGGCAAGTGGAAGGGTTGGAAGAGGAGAGCAGGAAGGAGATTTCCTCAAGGGAGGTGGGAGGGAAGGAGGACAGGAGAGAAGGAGGGGAAGGAGGGAGTAGGAAGAGGAGAGGAGTGGGAAGCAATGTCGAGGCAGATCTTGTCTATCTTGGAGGTGAAGAAGGAAGCGAGATCCTGAGCAGATAGGGAAGAGGAAGGAGAAGGACTTGAGGGAGTCAAAGGTGGAGAACAGGTGGTGAGAGTCCCGAGAACAGGACTCGATGCGGGAGGCGTAGTAATGCTGTCTAGCGAGGGAGACAGCAGAAGTAAGGGAGGAAAGACAGAATTTGAAGTGAAGAAAGTCAGCATGAGAGTGGGATTTGCACCAGAGGCGTTCAGCAGCACAAGTGCAGGAGCGGAGGTGGTGGATACTGGGGGTGAGCCAAGGACGGGGGTTGTGGGAGCGGGCAGGGCAGGAGGAGAGGGGGGCAAGAGAGTCAAGGGTGGTGGAGAGAGAGGCATTGAAAGCAGAAATGGCAGAAACGGAGGAGGAGGAGAAGTCTGAGGGGAGAAGGGAGGAGAGAGAGGAGACAAAGTCCAGGAGGTTAATGGCCTGCAGGTCATGAAAGGGGCGTGGAGAAGGGAAAGAGGAAGGGGGACAGTGGGAGACACTGAAAGAGGGAAGGAAGTGGTCAGAGATGGGATGAGGATCGAAGGAGAGATCAGAGACAGAGCAGTTCCTACCTAGAGAAGACGAGGTCAAGAGAATGACCGTTAGCGTGGGGTGGGGGAGTTGGTCCAAAGGTGGAGGCTGAAGGAGGAGGCTAGTGAGAGGAAGGGAGAGATGGAGGGCTGGGAAGGGACATCAACGTGAATGTTGAAGTCACCGAGGCGAAGATGAGAGGGGGGGTATCGTCGGAGTGGAAGAAAGTGAGCCAGGACTCAAATTCATAGAGAAAGGATGAGAGAGGCGGTAGATGACAGTGACACAGAGACGGAGGGGGGAGTTGAGGCGCAGAGTGAGCCTCAAAGGAAGGGAAGGAGAGGGGGGGGAGGAGAAAGTGGTTGGAATTGACAGGAATTAGTGAGGAGGAGGTCCGCGCCACCGCCCTGGCCTTCGGGGCGGGGCTGGTGAGA
>QEPC01004837.1:3273428-3299492 GCA_003113815.1 Sphenodon punctatus | reverse complement strand
CTTTATTGGCAGAGGAGCGACAGTTCTAAAGGGAGCAGGAGAATGGGAGCTGATAAGGGGGAAGGCAGGGAATGGGGATAAGATTGGGAGAAAAGGGGCGGAGGGGCAGGTGAGAAATGGGGAGGGTGGGGGGAGGAGCAGGAGGGGAAGGTAGCCAAGGGGGGGGAGGAAGTGTGAGGTTGGAGAGAAGTGATGGGCTGAGGGGGGGAGGAAAGAGCAGGGGGGAAAGAAGCAGAGGGAGGAAGAGGTGGAGGGAAGAGGAAAAAGGGGGAGAAGGAGGGAGAGGGAAGGTGAGAGATTAGGGCAGGCATGATGGTGAGGAGGGTAAGAGGGAGGCAATCTAGGGGTTGGGTAGTGGAGGAGAGACAGAGGGGGACGAGGTGAAGGCTTACTCTTAGTTGGTGTTGCTAAGGGTAAGCATAAATGACAAATTAAAGCTGGCTGCACCCGATCTTTGCCCATAATTATTGCACAAGTGAACTCTCTCGCTTTAGTAAAATGTGCAAAAGGTGTACAGGCTCTCCCCAAGTCGAGCATCAGCGGCCACAATCTAGGCAATGAGAGGTTCGAAGCACAAGACGCAGAGCTCAGAGAGGAGGGATGATGCGCCCACGCAGCCGAGGAGAGATTGGAACAGAACTGTTCTCCAGTGGCCGATGTGGGAGTGTCTCTGCCCCCAGCCGATAGGAGGAAGAGGGATATAGGGACATTCACCCACCCCCAATCCAGGGCTCAGTGCTGCAGCCCCTAAAGCTCCTGCGTGAATCTGGCCCTGTTTTCAGGAGGGGGTACTTTTATGGAGTTGGGTTTAGGCTTATCAGCTGCTTTGAACTCGCTCTGCCCCCTGGGGGTCACAGAGAAGAGCCACTGTGCATGCATCCCAGTTAGCTGGGGCTGCGGCTTGCGCCCCCTGTGGGACCTATGTTGAATTACACCCAGTAAGAGATAACCGCTAGGCCTCATGCCCCCAGAGTGGGGACATTAGGCTGAGGTGTCCAGTTCCTCATGCTCCCCCCACCCCCCATGACTGGGATAAATTCTGTTCCTACCTCCCATGCCTTCTCCACCTCCGGAGTCCACTTCTCCTTGAGGATGGGCTGAACGGCTCCGATGAACTGAGTACCAACATACTGAAAGCAAATTGCCGGGATGAGAGGAGAAGAGAGACAGGAAGGACCATCTTTCTGCCTACACAGCCATGTCTGAGTTGCAGCGTGGAGGAAGCCTTCCATCTTGGGACAAGCCTCCTGTCCCCCCCCTACAGAGTCCGCCCATATCACTAGCTGTAGCAAGGCATGATGGGAAAAACACCCATACCAATACATGCTGGAGAAAGAAGGCTAATACACCAATGCATGATGGGAAACTCGCTCTCTGGCCAGGGAGCAGAGAGGCTCATGGGTTTTTCCATTTCCCACAGTGCATTCTGGGATGCCATTCTGCATAGCGGAAGGGGGATGGAATAAGATAGTGGTGAGCCTCTCCCAAGGGGCAGGTGCTGTGGGGTTGCTAAGAGACCTGGCTGTTGCTTTATAGAAGTCCCCCCACCCCCCCAGTGTGGCTGGGTCCCACTGTTCTGCTTCTCTCACCTCATAGTACTTGGGGGGAGCGTTGTATCGGCAGTGGCTCCTGCCAAGCTCGAAGGCCAACTGCTCCAACTTATCCTCTTGGTCTAGTCGTGCCACGCTCTTCTCGATGAAGGACATCACCCTGGCAAGGGGACGGGAGGGACAGGTGTCAGAATGGCACTGCCACTAGAGGGGGCTGGAGTGCCACAGCCGCTGCATGGCCCAGAGGGGGACAGAACACCATATCCTGTGTGCGGCCCAGCACCGCCACTAGAGGGGGACAGACTGCATGGCCCAGCACCACCACTAGAGGGGGACAGAGCCCCACAGACTTTGTGTGGCCCAGCACCGCCACTAGAGGGGGACAGAGCCCCACAGTCTCTGTGTGACCCAGCACCGCCACTAGAGGGGGACAGAGTGCCACAGTCTCTGTGTGGCCCAGCGTTGCCACTAGAGGGGGACAGAGCCCCACAGTCTCTGTGTGGCCCAGCGCCGCCACTAGAGGGGGACAGAGCGCCACAGTCTCTGTAGCCCAGCGTCGCCACTAGAGGGGGACAGAGCGCCACAGTCTCTGTAGCCCAGCGTCGCCACTAGAGGGGGACAGAGCACTACAGCCACTGCATGGCCCCAGCGCCATTTAAACGCCTGGAGTAAGCCTGACCCAGCGAGGAGGTGCCCAACAACATGGATTTAAGAGATCAGGTGGGGGGGGCAGGGTTGAGCAACAGGAGGCGCCAAAGGGTTCCTACCTGAGGCCATGAGACTGCAGATCCTTACTCATCTTCAGTTGCTGCAGGTCGTCGATGTCACGGAAGAGGAAGAAGACGTCCTTGCATTCGGGGTGGGTCTCGAACAGTCTGGGGGCGGGGGGGGAGGGAGACAGAGCAACACGGAGTTAGCTTCCTAAGGGAGATGAGATATGACATTTCAAGTTGGCTCGCCCCCACGTGCAAGAGTGACACCTAGAGGCTGCAGAGAGCTGGCACTTTGCTCCAAGCCCATTTAACACACGGGCAAGAGAGAGAGTTCTTTGCCCCAGATCGACGGCTGAACCCAGGGTCCTAAATCATTGTCCCTCTGTCCAAACAGAAGCTCCCAGGTTCTTCCTAGAGCCAGGACCAGAACGGTAGAGTTTAAAGAGACCTCAAGCCGCCATCGGGTCCAACCCCCTGGATCAAAGCAGGCAGGAACAGAGGCTGAGCGATTGTGATTTGCCCACGGTCACCCAGGCTTCAAAGGGACTTCTCTGAAATAAGTGGCTTGAGGACTGAAGCGGCAAAGCCACCTATACTAACAAAACCGGGGGAAATAAATAATCAATTACTAATGATTATAAATTATATACAAAGGCAGTCAATGGCATAAAAACAGTTTAAGTAAGTATACAACTGACATGTACAAAATACAAAAGGAAGATCGATATGAAACAGGCTACATTGGGATACAACTCCAAAAGCCAAAATGATGTGAAGCTGTCCTTAACTCCAAAGCGTGTAAAGTCGTTGTTACCACGTTTCGCCCATAAGGGCCTTCTTCAGAACATCAAAGTAAAAAAGCCAAAAGGACAGACAAATGCACTTGATTGAAAGTCAAAGTTATAAACCACTTGCAATCCCAGCAAACAGCAGCCAAATCTCAAGTGAGTAAATATGCAAAATGTAGCTCACCCAGACAGTATCACTAGCTCCTGCAGGTTATCAATTCAGTGTACTTCCCAATCAAGAAAAAATCCAACATCCAAAAAAGGAACTAATGGAATTCAAAAACAGAAAACCCAATAACCCAAATAAATTAAAATTATTCTACAAAAATGATTACAAAACAAAAATAAATTCGACAAAACTTACCTAGTCAACTCACTTAAAATTATTAGGGATGGGCGAACAGATCGCGGTTCAGGTTTGGCCGTTCGGTTCGGCTGCGTTCGGTTCGTTCGTTCGCTGGGTTCGGGTTCGGCCATTCGGTTCGGCCATTCGGTTTGGCCGTTTGGTTCGGCCGTTTGGGAAATGTTATGTGTGGGGTTTTTTGTTTTTTATATGGTTTTTTGGTTTTTTATTGGGTTTTATATGGTTTTCTTTTGTTTTTTATTTGTTTTTATTTGTTTTTATATGGGTTTTTTAAATTTATTTTTTAAATCTAATATTATATATCTATCTATATACACTAAATCTAACTGCTATTAACTATTCTAAATGCTATGAACCAAATGAATTATCTAATAAGTACACAGGCCTACTCCTACAAACACTAAAACTAAATCATTANCCAAACAGGCCAAGTTCGGGCCGAACTCCGAACTTCCGAACCGCGTTCGCCCATCCCTAAAAATTATAGGCACATACAGGAAAATGCCTGCTTAACCTCTGAAAAAAATTCTCCTTGCTAAAGACCAGAGTTCCTTATTAAAAGAGTCTCTCGCCCCTAATGGATTAAGTGAAGAATTAGATTTTGTTCCTTTCTTACAATGAGATCATAGTTCTTTTTATGTGTTTAAAAAAAGTATGTTATGTATGTTTTGGTAGCAGGTTCCAACAAACCTTTTCTTTTTCATAATTTTAAGCTCTTGGAGGCTGAACAACTTCTAGGATAGTCGCTTTAGTTTAATGACATAATTTGATGGGTTAATGGGGGGGGGTTCCTTTACTCTATCGGAGAGGCAGGTGTGATTATTAGCTTGAGTTTGAAAGTCAATACGGAGGTTTGCTCCGTAGATAGCAGATCTTTCTACAGCTTTTTATCAGGTGGTGGTGATAAGTTTTGCTCCATCCCATAAAGTGTTATTTTATATCATACCCTACAGTGACAGCCTTTGGTCCTGCAGTAACCCACGGTTTAGTCATTCTTGTGAGAAGGGAGGAGTATTTCCTGTGTTGATCCACTTTCCCTTTCCTTTTCCAGGTTTAACAGGTTCACTTGATGCTTGTAAGCTTAACAAGCTCGTGCTTTTTAATAAGGTACTCTGGTCTTTTTACAGACTTGCGGGTTTCTTTTTTATTGATTTGTGAAATTTAATATTTTTATGTACTAGTTTTTATATTGTATTTTTACGTCTAGGTTTTCCTGACGAAGAGCGGCTAGCTCAAAACGCATTGGGTTGTGTACGCGGGTTGCGCACCAGCCTTGCTTTTGTGCTAATTCTTAGTAGAGTTGTATAGATTTCTCAGTTGCCCTGTTTGCTTTCTTGTTGTTTTTGCTACTGGTCTTGCCTTCTGTTTTTGTTAGTTAAGAGCTAGAGGCCGGCTGTGGAGACAAGGGACTGTCTTTTTATTTTGTAGTTAATTATGCAGCACCTAGCACAAGGGGGCCCTGATCCCTGCACGGGGGGGGTGGGGGGGACTACGAGGTACTCTAGCAACTGAGGGCACTTTCCGACATGATAACCGGCGGCGCATCCAAAGCCGGCGTGGCTTTGATGACGTCGGAAAGGCACCCCGTGCACGACTGAACCTTTTTCGGCGCGCTGAGAAATGTGCTTTACAGAGGTGGATTTTGCAGCTCTGTAAAGCGCATTTCTCAGTGCGGTGAAAAGCTTCAATCGTGCGCTTCTTTCTGACGTCATCAAAGCCGCGCCTGATTTGGATGCGCGACATTTCATCCCGTCGGAAAGCGCCCAGATGCTAACCCCAATGCCCCCCCATGTTTTGAGTAGCTAAAGGCAGACAAGCTCCACCCCTTGGCCAGTAAGCTCCCACCTCCTAACATTCCCAGGGCACAAGGAGGGACAGATGCTCTTCTGCTTCTCCCTCCACTTGGTTTCTGGTCATTCCATCCTCCCCGCATTGTCCTCTCAAGGGCATTTCCTGGAAGGCCGCCAGGAAAGAGGGGCCTGAGGCTTGAATCCCAGTGTCTCTCTCTTTCCGGAAAGAGGCACTTTGACCTCCTGCACGAGGGACAGTGGGATTCAGCACCCAAGGAAGAACTGTCCTCCTGTTGGAAGGTCTGCCCTCCCCTGCCCGCAAAGAACCAAGCAAAGGAGACTATGCTCTGAACAATTAGCTTGGGCAGCTGCGCCATAAACATCCGTACTAAATATAACATTCCCCCCAAGAGAGCGATTATACTGAGGAGGGGAGTGATGCTGCTGGAGAAGGGAGAGCAGCCATCTGTCAGGGCCAGACCCCAAGCGGCACACGCAGGGCGGACAATGTTTCCGATGCAGTTCTCCCGGGAGTGCAGAGTGCGGACTCCCACTGTCAGGAGTCCGTGCGGAGGAAGGAGGCGCGCGGGGAGCCCGTGCGGAGGAAGGAGGCGCGCGGGGAGCCCGTGCGGAGGAAGGAGGCGCGCGGGGAGCCCGTGCGGAGGAAGGAGGCGCGCGGGGAGCCCGTGCGGAGGAAGGAGGCGCGCGGGGAGCCCGTGCGGAGGAAGGAGGCGCGCGGGGAGCCCGTGCGGAGGAAGGAGGCGCGCGGGGAGCCCGTGCGGAGGAAGGAGGCGCGCGGGGAGCCCGTGCGGAGGAAGGAGGCGCGCGGGGAGCCCGTGCGGAGGAAGGAGGCGCGCGGGGAGCCCGTGCGGAGGAAGGAGGCGCGCGGGGAGCCCGTGCGGAGGAAGGAGGCGCGCGGGGAGCCCGTGCGGAGGAAGGAGGCGCGCGGGGAGCCCGTGCGGAGGAAGGAGGCGCGCGGGGAGCCCGTGCGGAGGAAGGAGGCGCGCGGGGAGCCCGTGCGGAGGAAGGAGGCGCGCGGGGAGCCCGTGCGGAGGAAGGAGGCGCGCGGGGAGCCCGTGCGGAGGAAGGAGGCGCGCGGGGAGCCCGTGCGGAGGAAGGAGGCGCGCGGGGAGCCCGTGCGGAGGAAGGAGGCGCGCGGGGAGCCCGTGCGGAGGAAGGAGGCGCGCGGGGAGCCCGTGCGGAGGAAGGAGGCGCGCGGGGAGCCCGTGCGGAGGAAGGAGGCGCGCGGGGAGCCCGTGCGGAGGAAGGAGGCGCGCGGGGAGCCCGTGCGGAGGAAGGAGGCGCGCGGGGAGCCCGTGCGGAGGAAGGAGGCGCGCGGGGAGCCCGTGCGGAGGAAGGAGGCGCGCGGGGAGCCCGTGCGGAGGAAGGAGGCGCGCGGGGAGCCCGTGCGGAGGAAGGAGGCGCGCGGGGAGTCCGTGCGGAGGAATGTTCCAAGTGATAGGGTTGATTTAATTTAATTTATTTATTTCAGTTTTCTTTTATCCCGCAACCCTCCTGCTCACAGAGCAGCTTGGGCGGATCACATACGTCATCAACAATTCACAATAAAACATTCACAATTTAAAATCCATTAAGAATACTGAAAATATACTAAAAATACACTAAAAGGGCAGCACCCACCCCCGGCCTGTCTCCCGCTCCAAAGGCCCAGCGGAACAGCCAGGCCTTACACTGTCTCCGGAAAGAGGGGAGGTCTGGAGCCAAGCTGGCCTCCGTCGGGAGGGAATTCCACAGCCTGGGAGCGGCCACCGAGAACACCCTCCCCATCGTCGCCCCCCGGGAAACCCGGGGGACTTTGAGTTGGGTGTCCCCGGCTGACCGCAGGGGTCACAATACGACCCGGGGCCTGAGGCGGCCCCGCAGGTAAGCAGGGCCCAGGCCGTGTAAGACTTTATAGGCCATTACCAACACCTGGAATTCGTCCCGGAAGATAATAGGCAGCTAGTGAAGAGAACGGCGCACCGGTGTAATGTGCTCGCGACGACTCGTCCCCAGTAGGAGATAGGTCGCCACATTCTGCACCAGCTGCCGCCTCCGGACCGTCCCCAAGGGCAGCCCCACGTAGAGTGCGTTACAGTAGTCTAATCGAGAGGTAATAAAGGCACGGATGATGGTGGCCAGACCGGAGTCCGAGACAGACAGCCGCAGCCGTTGCACCAGATGTAACCGGTGAAATGTTCCTCTCGCCACCGCCTCCACCTGGGAATCCAGGCGGAGTTGTGAATCGAGGAGCGCTCTCAGACTACATAGCTGAGTCTCTAAAGGGGGGCAAACCCTGTCAATGACAGGAGCTACCACCCCCTCAGCCCTACCCACCAACATCGCCTCCATCTTGTCTGGATTCAACTTCACACGGCTCGCCCTCATCCAGTCCCCCGCAGCTGCCAGGCACCGGGTGAGCACCGAAACTGCGGGGTCTGGGTCTGCAGAAAAAGAGAGGTAGAGTTGTGTATCATCGGCGTAGTGATGACAGCGCACACCGAACCCTCTCCCGACCTCGCCCAAAAGCTGCATGTACGCGTTGAACAGGAGGGGGGACAGAATAGAACCCTGTGGGACTCCACATGTGAGGTCCCGGGGAGATGAAGTACATTCCCCAAGAACCACCCGCTGAGTTCTCCTGGACAGGAATGAGTGGGAACTATTCAAGAACAGTAATACCCGCTCCGGCCCGGTCCTGCAGCCAGGCCACCAACATCTCATGGTCAACGGTATCAAATGCAGCCGACAGATCTAATATAATTAAACGAGACGGTCTGCCCGGATCTAATTCACGGCGCAGGTCGTCAACCAAGGTCACAAGTGCAGTCTCGGTGTCAAGCCCAGGATGAAAGCCAGACGGCGAAGGATCAAGAAAAGGATCAGATGCCTGGATCTGACTTGATCCAGGGGTGGGGGCTACTTCTTGCCCTCCCTGGTTTTCCAGTCTTTGGTTGGACCCTAACAACCCTGTCTGTGTGGTCTGAGGCTGCAGTGATGGTGCAGCTCAGCTAGCACAGCAACGGAGTGACGTCAGTACACCTACTTTTTCAGAACTTCCCCCACCTGATGCAAAGAGCAGGCTGTTGAAATGCAGAGAAATCCATGTGGTGGTTGTGTGAATGCATTGCTAGGGGGCAAGGCATACACAGATTAAGGAACAAGTGGCCAGTTTGCAATGAGGAAACGGGCCCTACGGGGGGGGGGGGCGAGAACAAAGAATCAACAATGAGCACAGGGCGTGGTAATGGGTTCACACAACACTCCAAATGTGGGTTTGGGCTACTCCCCACTCTAGAAAGAGTGTTGTACGAACGACCCCTTGGCGTACCCAAGGTTAGGCAGGGCATCTGTCAGCCTTAAGGAGACGGCTGGATTCTATTTGTCCTTTGTTCCAAAGTCAAATTCCACAGACATCGGACTGCAAACCGGTTGACCTTGTGTGGCCTCCCCCCCCGGCCGACGCTGCGCGGTAATGAATGTCTGCCATGCTGATGGATACATCGAGAGGGGAAAGAAAGGGATTCTGGGAGCTAATCAGTGCCTACTCTAACAGGATGAGTCACAGCACCTCGGAGCCGAGATAAACAGCCTCGAAGGGGATGGGGGAGCAAGGGGAGAGCAAGACACAGGCCTCCCTGTTCTAGTCACGTGAGTCACCCACCGGCCCGCGATCCCGTTCTCCCCAACACTCTGCTGCTTCCTACTTGTTGGTCTCCGCCTAATAAAACAACACACAAGCATCCCTTGAGGTAGCATTGACGGCTCGGTTGCTACAGTAGGAACGCCGCACGCTCCGTCCCCGTACGACCCCCAGAAGACGTGCCGACAGAAAGGCGGCGCGGCCCGGCGACCGCGATATCAGCCTGAGGCTCGTGCAATCCCCACGCCTTTCGCCAGCTCCCCACTTGCTCCTTAATCTGGGTGTGCCTTGCCCCATAACAATGGGTTCACACAGCGCCGATTCCCCTGCGTTTCAATGGCCAACCCCTTGCACTGGGGGCGGGGGGCAGAGAACAAGGAATCACCTGGGGGCCGAATGTGGCCTGTGGCTAGTTTTTATGTGGCCCCTGGACCCAGTTCCAAAGCAGTGTGAGAGGGGAACAGAGATGAGGGCAGGCCCACAAGGAGAGGGGACAGATCTATAATCTTGGACTGGACCCTCCATCTCCTCTTCCTGAGCGCCTCTCTTAAATCGGCCTCTCCTCTTCTCCGCAGCCCTCGGAGTTTGTACTAATTTTCAAAGCGGCCCCGGAAGAGTCAAGGGAACTTCCCACCCCGCTGTGGCAAGCAGTTCCCCCCCCCGCCCCCAACACGCGGCATGTCACCAGCTATAGAATCCAGCTCCCCGCTTCCCAGATGTAAATCCCCGGCTCCGTCTGGACCCAGCTGGGAAAGCCGCGGTCGCTTCCCAGCAACCTGCAGCTGGGCCTGCAATCAATTGCCATGTCTCCTATTGCATTAGTCGAGAGAGCCGCAGCCAGTTAATTGCAGTAATTGCCGACATATGGCGCGGGCAATTGCCCGGCCTGCTTAGCCGCGTGTCTGCATGGAGGGGAGCCCTCGGAATGCAACAGGAGCCAGCTACGCTCATCAGCGGGGAGTGGGAGCTAAAAGGGGATCTGCTATGGGAAGATGAAAAATCGGACTTAGTAGCTTTGCACAACGCTCAATCCAGGAAAGCCAGGGCCCCTCTGGGTGTGGGGTGCTCTCTTGAATTGATGCAGGTCCTCTGCAGCCTGTGTCTTGTAGTCCTGTGGGCCCTGATTACATCTCTCTCTCTCACAATCCGGGAGTCATTTCACATTTACAGAGTCTCCCCTAGCTCCCCACCCCACCCCCCAACACGTGGGTCCCTGTGCAGTTGCATCTACCCAAATCTGGCCCTGTTTTTGCAGGGCATGAGCCAAGACAGAGGAGCTAATCTGTCCCCACACCCCCTCTTTAAAAGCAGAGCTTGAGGTCCCAGTTTTCCGCCACACTCGGGGAATATGCTGCTACAGCCTCCAAGTAGTCCGAGTCTGGCCATAAAAATGGCAGCAACTGGGGGGGGCACTTACTGGGCAGTCCCTTCTCATTCAGCCGACTATAGGGTGGGCAGATATGCACATCTTAGAGGACGCTTATGAGAAATACAGCTTGCAGGGCTGCATTGGAGCCAGTGCAGCCCTGCAAGCTGTATTTCTCATAAGCATCCTCTAAGGTTTGCATATCTGCCCACCCTACCTCTATACCGTCTTTTCCAGCCCTCTTTTACCTTTCTCTGGTACCCTTGGCTAGCCATAGAGAGTCTTTGACCAAACAAAGGTTTAATCTAATTGATTCCATGGAATTCAGAGGGAGGCGGGGGAAGGTCCCCTTCCAGTTGAGTTGCTGCATCTTGTGACAGAAGGTGTCCAGCGGGAGTTGCTCTTTCTACTCCAAATTAAGACCAAGTCTGATATTTCCAATTTTTGCCTCTTGCCCTCGCACAGCCGAGCACTTTTCTCCCTTGGCGAAGACACTTTGGCAATTACAACAAACTTCTCTTTTTGTTTTGCATTTATACGCTAGGTTTGTGGTTCGGGTCAGGAGGATTCAGAGGGCTATTTTCTTGGGGAAAGACGGATCATTTTGTTGCTAGGTTGATATCATGGCCTGGAATCTCTAGGTTTTAGCCTGTCCTCTCTGGGAGAAGAGCCTACATATTTCTCCTGGTTACCTAGGCACCCCCAGGTGATCTGGAGACGATGGGGCAGCAGAAAATTGGGCCACATCAGAAAGGGGTGTGAATAGGGTGGCTAGATATGCAAATTTTAGAGCACACTTATGAGGAATACAGGTTGCAGGGCGGCGTTGGCTCCACTGCAGCCCTGCAACCTGCATTTCTCATAAGTGTGCTCTAAAATTTGCATATCTGCCCACCCTATATTTATTTTATTTTTATTTATTTATTTCTTGGCATTTCTATGCCGCCCCCTCATGCCCACGGCATCTCGGGGCGGCTAACAATACAATAAAACAATAATATACATTAAAAACCAACATCAATTTCAAAATAACTTTAAAAAACCCAACCCTAACCCTCCCCTCCAATTCCCACAAATTCCCCACCCCACCAATCTCCCCCCATTTACCCCTCCCTCCCCTCCAAAGGCCTGGGCGAACAGCCAAGTCTTTGCATGGCCGCCAAAAGGCGAGCAGACCCGGGGCCAGGCGAGCTTCCTTTGGAAGGGAGTTCCACAACCGTGGACCGACCACCGAGAACGCCCTCTCCATGGTGGCCCCCAGCCGTACACGGGGGACCTCCAGATAGACGCCCCCAGTGGATCGGAGGGTCCGTCCTGGTCACGGAAGGTGAGGCGGTCCCCGAGATAAGAGGGGCTGAGACCGTACAGGGCTTTGTATACCTTTGTATATAGAGAGGCACTGATTTTATGTGCTGAATCGAAGCAAGATCATCTTGCATAGAGATGTCAAGAAAGTAATCTTTGATAGCCTGCTTATCCCTGGCTAAGGGGAAACCTTGAGCTGTCTAATACCGCCAAGGCCTGCCACCTTGCGGTGAGCTCTTCCTTACAGCAAGCCAAGAGTGGGAATAAGAGTCCCACCCTTCGGCCTCCAATAAGGCCAGGGAGGTAGGATCTGTTCTGGTAACTGCAGCCAGATTTATTGTTCCATTTCCGCATGGGCCAAAGCCCTGAGCATTGAAGCCAAGCCAGGACCATGAATCATTTTCTGAAACAACAGAATCTTCTCCACTGAGTCACAAGCTCTTAGGTCATGACTCCAGATCTCCACACCATAAAGCAAGGCCTGGCCAATCTTTAAAGCCTCCGCAAAACCCCTTCTCTTATGGAGCTGAGGAGCCCTCCGGCTACCTGGGCTGCTTTCCTAGCCAACCTAAGTTACTGCCCGAGATAAGATCCCAGGTCAAACCCCAAAGGGCAGTAACTAGAGCTGTGCGTTCAGGTTTCGGTAAAGCACAAACACGCACAAAATTCCCGTTTGGCATCGGTCTCCGCAGCACAGATACTAGGGCTGGGTATTCGGGTTCCGAGCGAACACAAAATTTCCTGAAAAAACGTGGCATCTGAGGTCTCAAACCGGACCCCAGGAACTGCAGCCCGTCTCCCCCTTCTAGCTGGGAAGCAGCAGCTCTTGGACCCCTTTCCTTATATGCCTGTCCAAAGAGGTACGGCCTTGCTGTGCTTCTGCACCAAAATAACCGAGAGGCAGGGAGCTGCATTCGCTGAGTTGCGTTTCCATAACCCCTAGGCAGAGGAGCTGCCTTTTCCATGTTGGCGGCGATGGGGAAAATACAGCCAACACGGGTAAAGACACAAATTCAGAGAAATATTTGACCCCCATGCACAGCCCTAGAGGCAATGCTACCTACAACCCCTTTTGTAGCTCCCCACCCCCCAAATCCCATTGACTTACAAGGAGCATGGCCCGCTCCACCCTCTAAAAAAAACAGATTAGTCGGGGGTGCACAGAATGACATGGGGAAATATAAAAAGCATCCACGTTCTGCCCTCCTCCCCTTTGCTGCCATCTCCAGACTGAGCGAACGAGACTGGATCCAGCAGAATATGGAAAATAAACAAAAAAGCAGACACTGTATCAGTTTTCACAAGAACAGACAAGTATCTCTGGTCAATTTCCATCCAAAGAAACAGGCCGTGACCCCTGCTAGGGGTGATGTCGGGGATAACTCAAGATCTTGGGTGGGGGGGTGTCTGCTTTCTCTCCAGATCTTTGCCTTAACGAAAAACAGAGCAACATTGTCATCCTCCCTCCCCTTCCCGGTCACTTTGATTTAGCCAAATACAAACCAGATCTCTAGCTGCAGTACTCTGTGGCGGCGGCGGCTCAGCCCGGATTCCCCACTTACACGCTATCGTGACATCCACACACTCAGAGAGAGGGCAAGGTCATGTCAGAAAATGGGTGGGGCAGAGTGAAGCCCCGCCCCCTGCTAGGGTCACCACTTCTCACGGTTTGACCTTGGCCTAGGGGAGTCTCGGGGGTCAAACTACGAGAGGTGACCACTCTAACTGCCCAAGTGTAACTGTGTCGGAACCAGAGTCTTCCTCCCCTTCTAGCAGGTAGAGCTGAACTTTATAGGGGACTAGGGAAGGGCGGCGTTTCCGACCCCAGCCCTCTGGGGCTAAGATCGGGAGTCAGACGCATCAAGCTCGGTGTGTCAGCCCCGTGCAATCAACGTGAGGGCTGACCAGGAAAGAGCAGCATCCCCTACAGAAGGAAGGCAGATTGTGTCCCCTTCACTTCAACAGCCGTCAACACATTCCTATTTTAAGAAAGAAACCCACACCATCATTTGCCGACGCACCCCCGGAAATGAGACACGGAGACATGATATGGGTTAAAATGGCCGCACTCTTTAATCAAACAGAATAAGGGAAGTTGGTGGGGATTGCTGCTAAGCAATCACGGGTCCAGTATTTTTGTCCTAAGAACCTATTTAAATGGTGACATGCGTCTGGCTTGGATATGCCCTCCAATGCCGGCCCCAAATCAAAACGTACCGAACATTCCCCTTCGAACAGCACCCTGGCCAAGGCCGAAGGAGAAACGCTCTGACGGGCACGAGTAAGGAGGAAGGTGTCCTTAGGTTTGAGGGCCGTGCTTGCCCCTACCCCCCGTTGTACACGCCTTCCAGGGGGATGATCCCGTTGTTAGCCATTACCTGCTTATCGCCAGGTATCGCCTCCCCATCTCTTATGGAGATGACTCTTTAATTTATCCTAAACTACCTATCAAAAACACCTATTAACCATACCGGACCCCCGCCACAGTGCGACAATAGCAGTAAGTCAATTCAATTAAACCAAATGAGCTGCCAAATGGTATCGTTTTTTTTCAACGTATCCCCCAACTGTCCGAATATGTAAAGCTAAATTCACAATCAAGTATGTTAACCTTAGTCGCCAATCTCTTAAAGCCCTTAATTAGCCAAATCAGTTTACGATTACGAACCCCTTCAATAGTTTGACGTCAATCTAAAGCTGCGAAGAAGGCGAAACACGAAAGCATCTCATCATTGTTCAAATACCTTCCAAAATTCCTTCTTGGTCCCCTAACGGTGACCGGTTTCCCCGCAGTATTAGAGGGAAGGGTGGGTGGGTGCTAACTGCTTGGGAATCGGGCTGGAATGAACCGCCCACACATTAAGACCGCGTGGGCGGCAAATCCCCGCCCCCCCTCTAGGAGGGGGGAGCCACGCCGACCAATCACACGCCCCGATCCCAGGTGCGTGATGCCCGGGCAACCAATCCGAGGTTCCCGGGCCGAACATCCGGGCTTTTTACCTCCCCGCTCCCAGCGGCCCCTACCTCCGTGTCTCTCTCCTCCAAAGGGGCGCGGCAACCTCCCCCCACCCTCATTTTGGGGCGGAGGGCCCCTTTGCATCTCCTCCCCACAACTTCCTGAATTGCACCCCCTGCTGGTGGCAGAGCAGAATAAATAAGAATTTCATTCCTATAACATCCCCCCCACACCCCAACCAAATGGCACTCAGAGCCCCTCACAAAATGAATACAATCACGCAACCTAAAATCCATTTAAAATGGAAAGTTAAAAGCGGGAGGACAAGCTATGTTGAGGGGAACCAGCAGCGGATCTTTTAAAGCCGCCTGGAGAATAAAATAAACCTTCGGGCGCTTTTTGAAGGCAAGGAGGGAGGAACAGAGGTGAATAGCTGGATTTCCAGAAAGCATTTGAGGATCTGGAAAAGGGCGTTAAGAGTGAGGCGATCCAGTCTGCAGATGACACCAAGTTATTCAAGGTGGTTAAAACACGAGCAGAGCAGACTGTGAGGGACTGCAGCGGTGTCAGTGGGGGGCGGGAACACAGGCACTCTCTGCTCTCCAAGTGCTCACCCTGCACCCTAGCCCCGCCTCTGGCTTGCAACTGTGGCGGGAGGATGCCCGTCAGGCTAGAGTGTGGGTCAAGAGTCCGAGACAAGGTTGTCTGGACTAGACCCCTCTCATCATAGGGCGCCGAGAAGGCGGGCAGAACAAGACCCACACCTTGCACCACGACCACCCGGATACTCACTCTAGGTAAGGAAGGGCAGCGTGGGGGGGGACGCTGGGTTAGGACCCAAGGGAACGCACGGTCCCGCCTACCCCCCGCCTTGAGCGGGGAATGGCATGAGAGGGAATGGCGACTTGTCCCGCCCACTAGCAAGGGATAGGCTAGAAGGGAGCATGTGGGCGGCGGCGCTGATCTCGCGATGCGAGACTTCACGGCCGCCATGTTGATTTCTTTCCAGGACGCTCCAAACGCACGTGGAGGACAGCGCGGAAGGACAGCGCAGGCTGCAGCTCCAGCGCGAGCGTGGGGGGACACTGGGTTAGGACCCAAGGGAAGAAGGGTAGGACAGGGGGTCTTGCTCACAAGGGGGAAGGCAGTAAGGGGAACCCAGGAAGGAAGGAGGGCAGGTCGCAACCACGTACACGCTAACACACTCCAGTCACAGCAGGGAAAGATCGGGGCACAACCGTCTATAACACAATCCAGTAGTAAACAATCCACAACACTTAGCTCTGTCGGGAGGCCGGTCTGCACACGTTCACCAGCAGTGAGCTCCTCTCACTGCCTGCCTTTTAAAAGAGCTAGCTCCGCCCTCCTGGCGGGCCGCCAGCCTTGCGGCGCGGCGCACTGCGTGTGACGCCGCTTCCGCTGTCTGTATGGGAGTCCCGCCCGCCTGTGGCACAGGCGGGGCTGCTGGAGCGCCTGACGTGGAGGGGGAAGCCCCATCAGCGACCAAGGGTGCGGCGTCATCGAGGCCTGTCCCCGCCCCCTGCGCTGTCGGGGGGGGGCCGCCCCGACCGGCACAGCGGGGATTCCTATCGTGGGAGCCATCCCCCGAGAGGTCAAACGTTGCCTCTGCCCTCGCATGGTCCCACAACCCACCCTACAGGGGCTGCGGCCACTGACAAACGGGACCTTACGAGACTGGGTACCTGGGCATCTGAATGGCAGATGAGATTGAATGTGTGTGGCAAAATGCCCGTTTCCCTACCAGAGTACCCTAGACAAACACTCTTCTACACCCTAGCAAACCCCCCTCCCCCCAAGGGCCTGGAAAAATGCAAGGTCACAGGACAAGTGTTATGGGCATGCTCCAAAAGCCAAGGACAGGGATCAGTATCTCAAGGTGAACGCCATGATGTCTCACCTAAGTGACCTCACAGGTCAGAGGGCTCAGGCAGTTCACCTGGATTGGAGAAACCCCTACCTGGGGGCGATTCCCAAAGGAGAGGAGGGGTGGAGCTTAAAAAGCCAGGACACACCCCTTCCGAGCTCTCTCTGGACTCACTGACTGAGATCTCTAGCAGACGCTGCTCGGCTGGTGACCTCCCTGCCTGGAGGCACTCATGGAGTGCAGGGCCTGGCAGTGACTTTGTAACTCTGACCTTTGCCAGAAGAAGAACTTGGACCCCATAGGAAAACCATCACCTGTGGAGACTGGATCAGAACCGGTGTGAGAACCTTGCTTGCTACCTCAGCTATAGTTGTAGGAAGACGCTTTCCAAACCGACTACTATGTCTACAGGTCTGACTCTAATTGCTCAAGGATTATCACCTCTGGTTCTCGGGGTAAACTCTGCTTTTATTCCTTTTTAAAAAAATATGTACTAGTAAAGTCTAAGTTTTCTTTTTACCCTACTGGCTGTGTGTGTGCATTATTGGCTGAGCATTATACATCTCCCTAGGCCAAGCTACTAAAGAGGGGGAACTCTACCTATTTGGCTAGAAGCCAACAGCTTTGGAACCAAGGGAAGCCTCCGGTGGGTAGCTCTGGGGAATCTGTCTCCAAGGCAGAGGAGGAAATCCCAGGAACAGAGTGCCAGGAAGGGGGAGTGCTTTTGGGAAGCTGTAAGGCTTATGCCTTTTGGGGGTTCACATTTCCTGAGTGGTCTGAATGCCCGTGGGGAAACATTCAGGTGGTGGCAGCGGAATATCAAGTGTTTTGGGGGGTTTGCCAGCTGTGGGAACCCCTGGTCAGAGATTGGGAGAAACACAGTGAGATGGGTGGCTCAGCTGCATAGTGCCCCCTACTGGTGTTTCGCCACAATGTGGACAAATGCAAAGTGATGCACGTAGGGGAAAATAATCCAAACTATGAGTACACAATGCTGGGTACTAAGCTAGGAGTTACCACTCAGGGAAAGGATCTGGGGGTGGTTGTGGACAATACACTGAACTCCTCAGCCCAGTGCGCAGCAGCGGTCAAAAAAGCAAACAGAATGTTAGAAGTTATTTGCAAAGGGATAGAGAATAAAACTGAGGATGTCATAATGCCTCTATACAAATCAATGGTGCGACCGCACCTCGAATATTGTGGGCAGTTCTTGTCGCTCCATCTCAAGAAAGACATTGCGGAACTAGAAAAGGTACAGAGAAGGGCAACGAGAATAATAAAGGGTATGGAATGGCTTCCGTACAAAGAGAGACTTGACAAGCTGGGTCTCTTCAGCTTAGAGAAGAAAAGACTGAGAGGGGACATGATAGAGGTTTATAAAATCTTGAGTGATGTGGAACGAGTGGATAGGGAACGGTTATTTACCCTCTCAAACAGTACTAGAACTAGGGGACACTCCATGACACTAGTTGCCGGCAGATTTAAAACACATAAAAGGAAGTACTTTTTCACTCAACGCATAATTAACCTATGGAATTTGTTGCCAGAGGACGTTGTCAAGGCCAGTAGTGTAGCTGGGTTTAAAAAAGGCCTGGATAAGTTCTTAGAGAGTAGGTCCATTAATGGCTATTAACCAAGTAGCTTACGGGATGAACTTCTTACCGTCGGGAGCTGGGAGTGAACAGCAGGGAATGGATCGCCCATTGGGACTGTTGGTTCTTCTCCCGTGCGATCGAGATTGGCCGCTGTCGGAGACAGGATGCTGGGCTAGATGGACCATTGGTCTGACTCAGTCTGGCACTTCTCATGTTCTTAGGAAGCAACTTTCACACTGAAGGGACCATCACAACAAAGGGCTGATCCAGTGCATTAGCAAGGATGTGGACAGCTGGGCTTATGTCCCAATTATGCCCCCCCACAGGGCATGGGGGGCGTGGAATCTTCCTAAGTGGAGGCCCTCCCCCTGCAAAAGTAGTGGTGCTGTCCTAGCTCCCAGCAAGGCCCCCCCCAGAGCAGCAGAACCCCACCAAGAAGGAAGGTTTAAGAGCTCGAGCCAGCTCTCCAGCCTTGCCCACTCTGAAAACCTCCTTTCTGGCAGGGCCCGAACATTTTCAGAGTGGGTGGAGGCAGAGTGCTCCCTTCTCCGCCCACTTTGAAAACTTCCTAGTGGCGCACAGGGTGGTTTCCTACCCACCCACTCTTGCAAAGTGTAGTCTCTTGCGAGGAGGGGTTTAGGGGTGGCTGCAGGACACACGTGATGAGCAAAGTAGACACCACACTCTCGGAATCGGGTCACTAGGCTTTTATTGCTGAGGGACTGAAACAGGGGCAGTGGATCCAGATCTGTCCCTGTCCAGGAGAACCAGCAACACAAACCCTTCCAGCTAGTCAAGATGGTTCTGAGGCCCTGTTCAAACTAAGGGTCTCTCATACAGCACAGGATAGCTTCAGGCAATGGGAAGGACAAACAAAGGAGAAGAAGGGGGTGAGTCAAGATGTTAATACAATATTATATATTATTATTATTATTTTATTTATATAGCACAAGCAATGTACCTGGCACTGTACAATCCACAGTCGGAGACAGGTCCCTACCCCTAAGGGGCTTACAATCTGAGAGACAACGGAGGGGGATACGAGGGAGAGGTGAACATCAGGAAAGACAAGAGGACATTCATGAGGTTCAGAAGTTGCAAGCTCATATTGCTTCGCTTCGTGACAGGGAACTAGGTTCTTAGTGAGGGGGAAAGGGCAGTGTGAATAGGCTCTGCATTTACAGGATCAGTAAAGGGTGTTCAAGCCAGGGAGGTACCCATGGCCACTAGATTCGATTAGGGAGTCACCCTTTCAGGCTTATGCAAGGACTTTGGACATTTGTCCTTACAAGGCCTTTACTTATTTTATCCATATATGGAGCTGTAGACTGCCTTGGACATTATTTACTATTAATTATTATTATTATAAGCATTTATATAGTGCCAGCGATGTACCTGGCGCTTTACAAAAAATAAGATAGACACGGTCCCTGCCCGAGAGCTCACAATCTAAAAACAGGGGGAGGGGAGACAGGGAAGGGGGAACAGATGCCTGGATATGTCAGAACATGCCAAAACAAAGCCCCCCCCCCCCCAAAGAGTCCAGGGTTCGGGTTCAACCGAGCCCCCTTGTTCCATAATAGTCACGCCCCTGGCTCAATCACCCACCAAGTTGAGGCACAATGGCAGGATCCCCAAACTGCGGGTGGTTCCTGAATGCAGGAAGAAGCTGAAGGAGCCTGTGACTTGTTAACTAGCCTTGCTTGCGAGAATAAAAGCCCAGCCTGGCTCTATTTGCCCCCACCCCACCCCCCCTGCCACACAAACTGTAAAGGTGTTTTCAGATGGGACGGTGCTCAGCGCCATCATGATTTAATCCTGCCCGGAGTGAGGCCCTCACTCCAGGCAGGATTTGGCCCAAACAAGAGTGATGGCGGCCCAGGCTGGGGAGGTGGTGGGGTGCCGTGCAAACGTAGATCTGCATAGTCCTGCCCCTGCGCTGATCGAAGTGCCCCCCCCTCCCCACCCCCATGGTGGCCTATGAAGCTGCCATGGCTGCCTGGAAGCACCGCAGACCCAGACCGGGGTAAGTGTAAGCGGGTCATGGAACGTGACAACCCGCTTTACCCCGGTCTGGCATCCATTGCATGGGGTTGTGGCAGCGCTTAGTCCGGGCTGTTCCTCGGGCCTGGGCTAAGCGCTGCCACGGCCCTTGGCAACACAGAATCCAGCCCGGACCAAAATCAAGCGGTCGCATTCAGTTGTGATGACAGCACGGATTTCTAAATCTGTGCTATCGTCACGCCTGAAAACACCCTGAGATGCATAGGGTGTCTGGTTTAGCGTAAGCTCCCCCTAAATCCAGGCCTATATTTGGCCCCCAAAACTCTGTAAAGGGCAGAGAATTGTCTCAAAGTGCCTTCCCCTCCACTCTAGCCAGCAAGAGTCCGACTGAAATGCTTCCAAGAGATTGTGAGTGAAGAAGAAGAAAAAAATAAAATAAAATAAAAAAATCAATCCACTCTATAGGCGAGCTGGCGCATCCAGCCGAGCTCCAAATGGGAAGTGGCACTTTCCGCCTTGAAAGCAAATCCCTGCCTGGCCCGATAAGGATCTCGTGGCTTGAGAGAGGCTTGCCGCCACCGAACTTGGATTCCCTCGTCAGCTGGGGAGCGTGATAACATGAGCTCAGAGCAGACTTGTTCCCCCTCCTGTCAGCGCCACTAGAAATTAATGTCTTGCTCTTTCCAACAGGCTGGGCCTGGGTTTTATGAACTGGGCAGATCGCTCAAACAGCACCAAGATGCAGCCTCCTCTGGGGTGGTTTGTAAAATCTTTCACACTCTTTGGGGCCGTTTTTTTAAACTCCTCATCCTCTTGTGCCTCAGCTATAGACCTCCCCCCCCGTCCCCTCCAAGAAGCAGGGCTGGCTTTACCACAGGGTGACTGCTGTGAGCCCAGTTTATTATACGTAAGAAATATCTGTCTAGGTTTCAGACCTAGGAATACAACTGACAGGTTAATACTGCAAAATCCTCTGATATTTCAAAACTACCTCTCCTCCTACCGGGGCTGTGCACAGAGTGAAATAGTTGCATTTGTATCTGTTTTGTATTTGTGTTTATTTGCATTTGGGGGGTGGGGGGTGCACGGCATTTTCCTCATTGCTGCCAATGTGGAAAACACAGAGAACATGGGGTCCTGCATATGGATTATTTGGGCGCAGAAGTGTAGCAAGGCTCTGCCGGTTTGACAGCCTCTACAGAAAGGAAAACATAGTTAAAACTGTTGCTAAGTCTGCTACCAATTTGAAAAGGGAGGCACTGGTTTGAGGGAGGGTGGAGAATACAGCTGGCTTGGTGTTGAGGCTATTAGCTTTGGGAGAGAGGAACAGGGTGTGGGTCTGGCTCAGGGAGGTCACTGGTTGGGGAAGGGGGAAGGAGGCTGCCAAGGGCTCACCATTTCTCCCTGCCTGAGCTGGGCCGAGTCTGGCTGCCATGTTGGAGACAGTGGTGTCTCCTGCAGCAGGTAGGGAGGGATCATTTCAGGCTCTCCAAACAGGAGGGTTTTAGGCCTTTTTCATACAAGATGCCCCCGCCCCGCGCATTTCTACCCATCGAACATGTGGGCGACTGCCCGTGTGAACAAGGTGGTCAGCCGCATGTGCACGCTCCAGCAACCCACCCATCTCCACCTACCCGGGCCTTGGTGGTATCTGTTTGAAAAGGGCCTTAGTCAGAGAGCAGCCTGGTTCCCAAATGAATGTACTCTGCTGGTTTTTTGGTCCAATTCAAGACCCTGGACAGTGGACACCCTATTTTGGGGGCAAGTTTGAGGTTATTCAAACACTTGTGTTTCAAATACAGAAGCCAAAAAGGGGGTGGAAAATGTGTTTATTTGGGTTTGATCAGAACCCCAAGGCACAGCCATACTTGTTTCCACGTTCCTCCTTGGTCTGTATCTTAAGTGCCTCGTTTAGCTTTAGGGGCTCCTGTATCTTGAGAATTAGAGTGGCCATCCCTGCAGCCTTTTTACTGGTTGCCTCTTCAGTCTGTATTCTTTAATTTGTCTGTCCTTGGAGAAAAATTGGTGTGTGTATGTTAGAGATGTGTATACATTCTACAGGTCAACAGCTTTAAAGATCTGCTTGTAGATCAACCAAAGTATAATTAATTATTAATTATTATTATAAGCATTTATATAGCGCCAGCAATGTACCTGGCGCTTTACAAAAAATAAGATAGACACGGTCCCTGCACAAGAGCTCACAATCTAAAGACAGGGGGAGGGGAGACAGGGAAGGGGGAACAGAGGGAGAGACAAGGGATGCGACATTCATGAGGATGTGAGAACTCAGGTCCACGTTCTTGGCTTGGTTACAGTAAACCAAGGACAGTAAACTAATATCATGAGGGACACCGGCCACCCATTTGCTGCTGCAGTAAGGAGGATCTGGGTGTCAAATCATTCACGAAGCAGAAATCCAAATGGGTAAAACACCGTACGCACCTATATTGGGCATGCACACCAAAAATTGTAATATAAACAAAATGATTCCCAAGAAGTGGGCGGAGAAAAGCATTTCTAGAGCATCTCACTTATTTGTTAATGAGGCTTTTTAAACATTGGATACTTTACAAACCAAATTAGACACTAAAATTGAGCCGATTATATACTGGATGATTAGAAGCATATTTAATAACAAAAAGTACAGAGAACAACGTTTTAGGCCACGGCATGGGGATTGAGAGAGTCCTGTTTGGGGATCCATCCGGAATGCAAATTCTTTCTGGAATTAATGGAGAACTGCGTTTATTGTTTCAATACCCAGATGTATCCTCTTGGGCGGATAATCTAGAAATGATAATAGATGAGCCACAGATGCATCAAATGTGGCAGGCAACGCAGAAGTCCTCCGTATCCCTGGCTGTTTGGGAGCCCCAAATTAAGACAACTTTAAGAGTCTACCTCACTCCGGTGAGGGTGAACCAAATGAATAGATCTTATCCGGATAAATGTCGGAGAGGGTGTGTAGAGAAGGGGATCTCCTTCACTGTTGGTGGCATTGTATAAAGGTTAAGCCCTTTTGGCAAGAGATTTGGAAAATAATGAAGAGAGTGGCGGGGACGGATCTTCTGTTCCAGCCATCGCTTGCTCTGTTGGGCATATTTCCTGATATTCCTATGACAGTCGAAAGAAAGGCAGCCTGCCATCAAGTGCTCTCCGTACAACTGTAACCAACTGGAAGTCTAAGAAAACCCTGACTATCCACCCTTGGATATCTAGAATTTGGTTCACTTTAACGATGGAAAGGGTAATGGCCGACATCAAAGATGAGCTAGATTTGGCTAAATCTTTGGGAGATTCTGAAAGAAATGATTAACATAGATGATGGGGGTCCTAAAATATGCATCTCGGAGATATAGACAAGGCTCACACTTGTCATAAGTAGACTGTTGTATCTTCCATATAACAGACTTATGCAGAAGAATTAGATACCAGTCACAGTAGTAGATGTAGGGTAGTTTTTGTGTTTCGTTTAGTGGTTTATGATGGTCTAAACTTTTTGTGTCTTTGACATAGCATTAAGCTTCTTGTATACAATGGTCAATTATTTTATATGGACACACAGGTTTCCTGAAGGACTCGTACAAAGTTGGATCCATATATGGGACATTGTTATGGAAATGACTATTTGTATGTTGGTCACGCTCGTAGGCGGTAATGAACGTTTTCCTTTCTGTTGGACCCTCACGAGCCTGTAGATGCAACCCTTATGTGCTGGAATAACAGCACATCTTTCCAAATAAAGGAGATAAGAGTAAAAAAAAAAAAAAAAAAAAAAGAGAGAGAGATGTGTATAGAGCATGCAGGGAGAGTAGGGTGAGCCTGGGAGCTAAAGGAAGCCAGTAACAGGCAGAGGAAATAATCATAATAGGAGGACAGCAGGGAGATAAAATGGAGCATAAGATGAAGGTAATTGGGAGGAGGGTGGGAGAGAGAGAGAGACATAAGAAAGCAAGTAAATGTACTTGTCCCTAACCCGCCCCCCCAACAAAATGATTGTGCCAGAAAACATATGATTGTGACATCACTTTGTGGCCAATTTGCCCTTTGCCACAACGTTGGTGGACAGCCGCTCTAGGATGGTGCGTGGCTGTTGCTGATACATGCCTCATCCAGTCAGAGAAAAGATGCAGCCGCCTCTGGGGAGGAACACGGAGGCTGATTATACGTGGATCAAGCCAGCCAGCCCTTATTAAATGCAGCCCCCTCTGAGGCAAGCCCTGGCAGCTGGTTAACTGCTATACATGCATCAGCCAGTCAGAGGAGATGCAGGCCAGGGCTTGGATGGTTTCTGGCAGCACGTAACAACGCCACCGATCAATGTAGAGCTCAACATGAACGTTTAGTGACTACGCGGAAACGTCATGGATTCCCACCTGCAAATTTGAATCACGTTTGCAGTGAAGGGGGGTCCGTCTTTGGATCCGAGCTGTTCAACCTTTTCGGAAATGACTTGGGTGAAGGAGCAGAGCGTATTCTGCCGGGATGTTGGCTCACACTAGAGTTAAGGCAGAGGCAGCTGTCTCTCCAAATACCAAAACTTTAAACTGCAACAACCGTTAACCACGCCAACAAGTTCCTGTTTTGAAAAATGCTGCTTGGAGTGTGTGTGTGGGAGGGTAAATGCAGGGGAAAAGGCGGGGTTTGGTGAGGAGGTCCTCAAATTATAGCACCTCAAAATTAATGGCTGAAAGACACACACACACGCACACACACACACACAAAATCGTCCGACTGCTTTTTGCTAGGATCTTGCTCTTTAATTTCAGCTCATATAGAGCTGAAAATTTGCAGGTAGCCTCTCTTTCATGCCATTATCCTACTTTTCCTTAGTAGCATTTGTTTTGATTAATAATTTTTTAGTTACAACAACTTCCTCTTAAATAGATCCGAAGCGGAACCTGGCCTCAGGGAAGCTGCCGCAGATGCTGATTGCAAAACACCTTTCCTTCCATTAAGAGCTGGGTACTATTTGCATTCCTGAGTGGCTCTGCTGGTAATCGAATGGACTTTGGTGCTGTAGCAATCCCCAGGAGTGCCGGCTCCAATCTCAGGGCCCCAATCCTCGGTGGGAACTGAGATGTTGATTTTTAACGGAGCGAGGATGGCACGCTCAGTTTGGCACCATATTAAAAAAGTCTCAGGGGGTTTTGTTGATTTTATTTTTTTTCTGTGCAAAACAATTTTGAGTCAGTTTTTGCAAGGCAACGTTTTCTGTTACGCGATTTTTCCTTGTGCAATTTTTTTAAACAAGGCAAAGATTAAAATAAAAGACAGCATGGGCATCCTGGGGGGAATCACAGAGGCGACTCGGCGAGGGGGGCTATCCTGGCTGCTGCTTAACCCCTTGTTCCATATTCCAGATACCGCCCCCCTCCCAACTGCCATGGAGCAGCTTCCGTACAAGGAAAGGCTCGATAAGTTAGGGCTCGTCAGCTTGGAGAAGAGATGACTGAGAGGGGATAGGACAGAAATGAATTGGAGTCCTGGCTCACTTTCTTCCTCTCCGACAATACCCCCCCTCTCATCCACGGTGACTTCAACATTCACGTTGATGTCCCTTCCTTCCCAGCCCTCCATCTCTGGCTTCCTCTCACTAACCTCCTCCTTCAGCCTCCACCTTTGGACCAACTCCCCCACCCACGCTAACGGCCATTCTCTTGACCTCGTCTTCTCTAGGGAACCGCTCTGTCTCTGATCTCTCCTTCGATCCTCATCCCATTTCTGACAATTTCCTTGCTTCTTTCAGTGTCTCCCACTGTCCCCCTTCCTCTTTCCCTTCTCCACACCCCTTCCGTGACCTGCAGGCCATTAACCCCCTGAACTTTGCCTCCTCTCCCTCCCCCCTTCTCCCCTCAGTCTTCTCCTCCTCCCTCCCCCCGACTCTGCCATTTCTGCTTTCAAGGTCTCTCTCTCCACCACCTCCAAGATAGACAAGATCTGCCTCGACATCGCTTCCTTCTCCTCTTCCTACTCCCTCCCCTCTCTTTCCTTCCCCTCCTAGTCTCCTGTCCTCCTTCCCTCCCACCTCCCTTGAGGAAATCTCATCCCTGCTCTCCTCCGCCAACCCTTCCATTTGCCCCCTTGACCCCAGCCCCTCCC
>QEPC01004837.1:3218109-3264263 GCA_003113815.1 Sphenodon punctatus | reverse complement strand
TACCTAGGAGTCCTGGCTCCCAGAAGCCCCTGCTTTAACCTACTCCCCTCCCAGAGTGGTGTAGTACCCAGGAGTCTTGGCTCCCAGTCCCCCTGCTCTAACCCATTTGGGGTTACCATACCTTCCCTTTAAAAGAGGACGCTTATGAAAAATACATGGTACAGGGCTACACTGGAACCAGTGCAGCCCTGCAACATGTATTTTTCATAAGTATCCACTTTTCAAGGGGAGGCATGGTAACACTAACCCCACTAGAGCCCACTCCCCTCCCTGAGTTGGGAATGGAACCCAGGAGTCCTAATCCCCATCTTGGGGAGAAGGGAAGATGGGAATTAGGACTCCTGGGTTCTATTCCCAACTCCGGGAGGGGAGTGGGCTCTAGTGGGTTTAGTGTTCCCCCTCCCCCCCGAGTCAGGAATCAAAACCGACAGTTCCTGCGCTGTAACCACAAGAGCCTCCTTCCTCGTGGCATTGAGCCTTCTAATGCAAGGAGAGCAGGAAAAGGAGAGACAGCATCCAAGATGGACAAGGGCATTTTTATTTATAGTTATTTATTATAAACATTTATTTGCCGCCCCCTCATGCCCACGGCATTTCGGGGCGGCTTACAACATAAAACACACAAATAAAATACCCTAAAAAAATCCATTAAAAAATACACAACCCCATTCATCAAATTTAAAATATCATTAAAATGTCTTTAAAATACCTCCCCAACTACCCCATCCTCCCCTCCGAAGGCCTGGGCGAACAGCCAGGTCTTACAGGCTCGACGAAATGCCAACAAACCTGGGGCCAGGTGGGCTTCCTCCGGGAGGGGGTTCCAAAGCTGCGGCCACTGAGAACATCCTACATATAGTAGATGTAGTCAATGTAGTAAAGTCTACAGAAAGCCTTACTAGGCAGTCTCAGTAGTATAGTACAGACTAGTCGCCTTACAAAAGAAACTCATTTGTTTCCATAAAACAACAGAGCTCTAACCCTAGGGGGCTGCTCCCCAGTGTGTGATAGCAAACCTGCCTCTCTCCCTTTGCCACCAGTTTGGTGTAACTTAAGTCTTTGTAGGATATTTAAGAGTTTTGTGGTGAAGCCTCACCTTGCTGGACTTAAGTTACACCAAACTGGTGGCAAAGGGAGAGAGGCAGGTTTGCTATCACACACACATATGTAGACTTTACTACATTGAACTGGTGAAAAAGAGATTTGTTTATTGAAACCTATTTGAAATTGTCTCTGGGAAAATTAAGTGTTGCTCATATATTCCTGGTTGTGTTACATTGTGCCCGGGCTTTGTTGACTCTATCTGCCATGGTTTACAACAGAGAAAGAGGCTTTTCGAATACCCCTGAAGAAGCCGATTGCATTGGCGAAATGGGCCTATGTACTTTTGCAGCACAATTACTTTTATTGGCTGATTGTATACTGTTTGCACTCATTCTCCTAATATATTTTTGAATCCGTAGAGGAATATTATATATACTTTTAAAGCAGACTGGTTGATTCTGGTTTATGTACTCTGCTTTTATATACCTTTTCTGTGTTTTGTCTATGGGTGCAACATGTATAATAAAATGTAACACCCATTTGATCTGTGTTAAGGGCCTTAATCTCCCTTTGCTGGGAGTGCAGGGCAGGTGAATTGGAAGGAGAGGAGGGGGGCAGGAGAGGAGAGGAAGCGGGGCGGTAAAGGTATAACTCTTAAGGCCAAGGCCAAGTCATTTCCTAGCCCTACTGAGCTCACTTGCCAAGGGCCCAGACTCAAGTGAATCTCCTTGCTCCTGGTTACTGCACCTCTGTACTACACACAGCCGCACAAAGTAGTCACTTAGATCTTTGCTATGCCTTCCTGGGGCCGAGGGGGGGGGGGGCAGTCACACAAGATGCCACCCCTTGGGCAGCTTTAACCCAGTCTGGGCTGCCAAACCACTTGATGCAGTGCATCGTCTGCCTCTGGCTGCTGCCAGATGTGCCCCAAACCTACGTGCTGCGTCCTTGGGAAAAGTCCGACAATGCACCGCATAGCAGTTTTACTGTGGAATCTGCTCCCTAATCAAAAGTTCTAGAATTCACCCGTTCTTCCCCTCTAAATCCCTCCCGCAGGAATTTACTACAGACACCAAGTTATTTCAAACAGAGCTGAGTTTATTTTAAACTAAAGCAAAGCAAGTGAGTGGCAGGAAATAGATGAGGTTGCGGTTACCTGCAGTTGCAGAGGAAATCTTAGTCAGCTTAACGACACAGAAAGTAAAACGCCTCGCTCTAAGAAATGTACAAAGCAATCTGGAGCAACTTATTAAGAAAGATGAGTAAGGGAGAAAGAGTTCTTACAACGGGAAACTTAATCGAAGCAGATTGCTACGTTAGAGAGAACGCAAAAGAACGACACTCAAATTGAGTTGGCCGGACTCAAGCGAGGCAGAGTTATGGATGGTCTTTACTGGGTCTGAGTTGATGAATGAGTAAAAGCAAAAACTGTGGACCAGACCAGACCAACTATTTTTATAGGAGTGTCTGATCTGGGTGGAAATGCAGATTTGGCCCTAAATCTTAATCCTTCTTATTCATAAGTAGTAAAGGTTGTAACCTAAATATGGGCTTTAAACTTTATAAAACTAATGCTATTGGCTGCGTTGGCAAGTCTCACTCTCTCCACCTCTTTGACCACATCCTTATAGAAGCGATTAATAATCTGTCCAAAATGTTACAAACAGGATGCCTGATAAAAAGACCCAGGCCAATCTATGCTAAAAGATCACCAAGCAATATAAAGGAAGAAGCTGTATCCACAAGAAAACGTCTTACATCACTTACAAGTAGCAGCCACCCCAGAGCATCTCGGGTGGCTGCCCCCCATGTGTCTGAAGGCCCCAAGAAAAGAGTAGCAAAGGTTAAGTTACCTCATATGGGGTAAGGTGGAACGGTTAAGTTGCGCGTATCGGATAATAAAATAAATAATAATCATCATCTTTATTTTTATATAGCGCCCCCCCCTGCCACGGCACTCAGAGCGCTTTACATAGAACTAACAACTTTTTAATCCTCACAACAACCCTGTGAGGTAGGTTAGGCTGAGAGAAGCACGTGACTGGCCCAAGGTCAGAGAGGACGTTTCTGGCTAAGGCGAAACTAGACCCACTGCGCGGCGCCCGCCCCCCCTTCCCAATCCAAGAACTGTGCACTTAGCCATTACACCACGCTGGGACAGGTGAAGTTACACGTATGGGGTAAGTAGCAAAGTTACTCCTGTGGGGTAAAGCTACCCAAGGAGTGGCTGCCCGTGCGCTGGCAGGGCCCTTTCTGCCCTGCCGCTCACTGATCTCCGCAGCGGGGCTCTGAGCAGCAGGCGCTGTCGCCCGTTGCCCACTGCCGTGTCATGGCCACGGGGGTGGGGATTTGGTAGGGGTGGGAATATCGGTATCGGATTCATCCGATAATCACCGGTATTGGCATACCGTTTTTTTTACATTGTGGTCACTGAAATAAATGGCCTCAATGTAAAAAAACGGGTAAACCGGCCAATATTAAATAACCGGTATGCCGATACCAGTAAATCCGATACCGGGAAGATCCGATACCAATAAATCCGGTATCTGGTATTCTCCCTGGTGTCCCACCCCTAGGATTTGGTCAGGCCGAGGGAAGGAGGCAGGACAAGGCCGGCCCAGGTGCCCACTAGTGTTGCCCTGGTCGTGGCAGGAGCTCTGACAGCGGTGGGCCGTCCGTCTACTCAGCTTCCTGCGCCGACCCCGCGGTGTGACGACTGCACTTGCCCACCGCGGCAATCAGGCAGGGATCAGGCCCCCGCGGATGGTGTGGCTGAACCCAGCGTCTCTGGACGGGAGTTTCTCCCAGGAACAAGCAGGCAAGAGTCCAATCACCGTAAAGTTCAAAAGGACTTGAAGGATTACCTAGTCCGAACCCCTTCTCGGATGCAGGAGGGCGACAGTTACGGCATCCCTGACAGGGGGCCGTCCAGCCTCTGTCTGAAAACCTCCAGCAATGGAAAGCCTACGACCTCCATCCCAAGGCAACTTGTTTCACCACCGTACAGCTCTGACTGTTAGGAAGGTTTTTCCCCTCAGGTAATTAACCACGTTACAGGAAACCTCCTTCCCTTTAACGAGAGCCCATTCTCTCGAGCCCTGCCCGCTGTAGCCGTGCGGAACAGTTCCTTGCCGTCTCTTTGGTGGCTGACCACAACCCTTTGCAGGGGGAGGCCGAGGCCAGCTGAGAGTCTAGGAAGGGCTGCTACTTAGACGACCCCACTCTCTTGCCCTTTGGGTGGCCCATAATCGGGACAGGAGCCTGGACCCTCTGCAGCCTTGCTACACCACTAATGTAACACGTATCACCTCCCCCTACCATCAATAAATAGAAACCACGGCTAAGTGACTTGACCAAGGTCACACAAGAAGTCAGTGGCAGAGCAGAGAATTTAAAATGTATTTATTTATGCATGTTTTTATCCTACCCAGGTCTCCCCAGATGCCACGCAGTTGCTCTAACCCCTGCCCCATCCTGCCTCCCCAAGCACCCCAGCCCCTTTGCCTACCTGATAAAGACGATGATGCCCACTCTTGCAATATCGTCATGCAGGATCTTCCACGATTCCTGGATCAGCTCCTTTTGCGGTTCCAAAAGGGGAAAGGGCTGGGCTGCAATCTTTTCCTCTCCACTCTCCGCTTTCAGTTCCAACCCACCATCCAGCGACGGACACCTCTTTGCCTCGGAGATGCTTTTACCCAAGGTGATCCCAGAACCGGACAGGGCACAGCCCATCTCTCTCGGTGGCAGGGGAGAAAGAGGCTGGAAGTCAGGACTCCCGGGTCCCCTCAGTCTGTCTCCTGCACACCAGCTAAACCAAAAGAGAGAAGATAGCTTTGTTAGGGGCCGGGCGCTGGGGTGAATTAGACACAGCAGAGCTGTATGTTAGAAAGAGGGGCATCCACAGTTAAAGCATACAACTTGGATCTCTAAGAACGGGCTAGCATTCCAGCAACAGAAAGAGAAGGTCAACTTACAAAGAGGAACTTACACGGACAGACTCATGCAGTTGGGCTGGATTATCAGCTGGTGTAAAACCAGCTTCATCCCATTGGAGTTAAAGGGGCCAGATCCTCAGCAGGTGTAAGGCCTTGCTCTGCTAGGGTCGTATCCCTCTCCAGCTGGTGTAAGCCAGCCTCATTCCATCAGAGTCAACCGGGCCGGCTAATGCAAACCAGCATCACTCCATTTGAAACCAATTTACACTGCCAGCTTAAAGATCTGGCTTCAGCGAGCTCCCTGAATCCCTCCTTTGAATCGGTCCAAACCGTGCACTTACCAAGCAAGACGGTTTCTCCCTCCGATTCCTCGGAAGCTGCTGCCAGAATTGACTGCTGATTGAGAAGTGGCAGGCAGCTTGTCTGTTTGTCAGTCTGTCTCACTCTCTCTCTCTCCCTCTCTGAGACCACTCCAGGCAGGTGAAACACATTTGTAGCCAGAGGAATATGCTTTCATCTCAAGGGTCCTAGAGACCACACGATGATGATAATAATCACGCCTCCTCTTACATCCGATCCAAGCAAGCCACTTGGCTTGCATACAGCTCAAGCTCTTTCATCTGTCAGACAGCAGGTCCCCTTGCAGAAATTGCGGCCCTCGATTCAACCTGGTCATTTTGGGTACCCGGTCTATCGAAATACCATTTTTTTTCATTTGGATTTCCTGAATTCCAGTCCTGGATTTTCAAATTCTGGGTCCCAATTTTTCCCAAGTATTTTTCGGGAAAATCAGATACTCGAATACCGAAACGCACGTTATTTTCGTGTATGTGGATTTCCAATTCTGTATTGCGTGTATTTGGATTTCGTGTATTCTGGCACGCCGGCCCCCAGAACAGTACCTGGACATTTATTTATGTATTTTATTTATTTTGGACATTTGGTAGCCCGCACCCATTCTGCCTCCGGCAACTCAGTGCAGCTAACAATGTATAATAAAAACATATAAATATAATAATACATTAAAACAAATAATCATAAAATACTTTCTGTAGTTAAAAAAAGTTCCCCCACCCACCCAAACCCCCTCCCTCTCCCCATCTCCCCCGCCAAAAGCCTGGTGGAACAGCCAGATCTTACACTGTCGGCGGAAGGAGGACAGATCCGGGGACAGAGGAACCTCCACCAGGAGGGAGTTCGGCAGCCTCGGGGCGGTCACCGTGGATGCCCTTTCCATGGTCCTCGCCCAGGGGACCTCAAGGAGGGCACTCCTGGCAAACGTCAGGGGCCGATCCAGGACCCAGGGAGTGAGGCGTTCCTGCAGGTAGGTGGGGTCCAGACCACAGGGCTTTATAGGTCAAAACCAACACCTTGAATCGGGTCCGGAAAGAACGGATGTCATCAGCATATTGACAACGCTGAACATCGAACCCTCTCACAACCTCCCCCAAAGGCTGCGCGTCCACGTTGAACAAGAGAGGGACCAAGCTACAACCCTGCGGAACCCCCCCATGCGGGGCCCCGGGGAGACGAAAAAGCACTTGAAATGAGCTCGACGTAGGCAGACAGACCTTTGCTCCGTTGGAGGGGGCAAGAAGCGATCGGGATTAATGCAGGAGCGAGAGGCGCTTGCATATTCAATTGATTCCAAGCTTTTATATTATTATTATTATTAACAAACATTTATATAGCGCCAGCAGTGTANGGAGCGAGAGGCGCTTGCATATTCAATTGATTCCAAGCTTTTATATCATGGGGTAGGCTAGGAAACAGGCCTGGCTCAAACTTCGTGCTGCCCGGATCACTCTTAATTTGGCCCTGCTAGCCGAGTTTGCGGGTTTCCCTTAATGGAATCCATCCTTCCTCTATTACCTTCCCGTATTAAATAGTTTTTTAATTGATTTATATCGTTTTGCAGTTTTATATTTTTATAATTATAAAGTGCGCTCAGTGCCATTTAAAGGCAGGGGAGCACTATAGAAATAAAATTTATTATTAATTAATTTATTTTTATTATTGTTATAGCTCCATTCCCTCATCTCTGTTCAACACTCTGCTACCAGAAACATCCACCTTGCCCACCACTTTGACCCCTACGACTTCTCCGCTTCATGGCTCTCTCCCTCATCTCTTCCTAGGTCCCCCACACCCTTGTTTACTGATTGGAAGCCCCTGTGGGCAAAGACCTAGCTCTATAATCATCCCCTTTCAGAGCCAGGCACATGGATGGCGTTGAATAAATAACTAATCATCTTTCTAGACTGTAAGCTCCTTGGAACAGAGACCTGCCTCTATAATCACGACTGGTCTGTCAGCAACAAACACAATGATAGGGGTGAGGTGTGTCTAGAAACAATTAACCTCTCAAGGGCCATGCCATCCCGTCCACCCCGTCGTGTTGGTTTGACCCGAACGGGGGCGACTTTCCGGATTCGATTTCGTGGGTTCAGCAGCATCTGCTCCTCACTCCAGCGATCGGGAGCGAACAGCCTGTTTACCGCAACAGCTGGATCTCAAGGGTGTCATAAGCTTCCATGACAACAAGCTGATCTCCGCTCACTGACACAGACGTGACACCCGTCCCCGTCGCCGCCGGAGGAGAGAAACACTGATTAAAAAAATAACCCAGCCAATCTTTGCCTTGGGCTGTTCTCTTGTGCTTTCCCCCAAGGGCAGCAGATTAGACTTGCGTGGGAAGAGAGGAACGCAGAGCATCCTGATGGCTCATTTCCGCGCCGTTCAATAGCACATGGCAGGCATCAAACATAGGGCAGGGATCTGCCAAGCCTGCCCCCGAATTAAAGGCCGAACACTCTCTTATCCTCCACAGCAAAAAAGCCACTGGTTCTTAGAAAGACAGGGTAATACTGAGGCACGGCACCTGCTTGGGGTTGGAGAGGGTCCGCATCTTGATCTGGCCCAGGGATCAAGCCCCCTACCTCCGCGTACACGTCCTTACCTCTGCTGCCTTCCCCTTGAGCACGTTCTTTCATTCACACAACACCCTTCCTCCTCCCGGCAAACTCACTCTTTGTTTTTAAATCTGTTTGCCTGGTGCAGTAGCAAAGCGTTCACACGGCCGCTGGTTCCTCCTTGCATCAGAGGGCAGAGAACCAGGGATCATCGAGGAGCACGGGAAACGAAAAGGGTTTCATGGAACACTCGGAATGTGGGTTTGAGCTGCTACCCGCCCCAAAGGAGTGTTTGTGTGGATGAGTCCAAAGGCATGAGAGAAATGCAAATTAAAAAAAAAAACAAGGCTCGTGGTTGTGGCTCAAGAAGGGAGATCTGGAGCTGGATCGATTGGGACAGACTGTTTTGAGTCCGAGACCACATCTCAGTCATCGATATGTTGACGACACTCAACTGTGTCCTGTCTTTTTAATCCGACCTCGGCCCTGCAGTCTCTGTGCTTTCCCAGTGCTTGGCAGCAGTGGGGAACAAGTGGATGAGGTCTAGCCAACTGAAGTTGAATCCTGACAAGACAGAAGTGATGCTCATTGGCGGGGCCGCCAAACTGGGCAAGGAGGGGCCTGCCTGTCATTGATGGGGTTTGCCCCACGTTGGCATCTCAGGGGCAGAGCTTGGGGGTAACTCCTGGATCCACAGCTGTGCCTGGATCTCCAGGTTTCGGCTGCGTCCAGGGCTGTGGCTCGGACTCCGACCTTGCCTCGGTCATCTGTGTATTTGTCACCTCGAGGTTGGATGACTGCAATGCCCTCTACGTGGGGCTGCCCATGGGGACGGTCCGGACGCTGCAGGTAGCGCAGAGTGCGGTGGCCCGTCTGCTTCCTGGGCTGGGTGATCAGGAGCAGCACATGACACCAGTGATCCAATCTCTGCACTCGTCCGGGTCCGATTCAAGGTGCTGGTCTTGACCTATAAAGCCCTAAACGGCTTGGGCCCTTGCGATCTGAAGGACTGCCTCACTTCTTGGGCCCCCGGACAGCTCCTGTGGTCGTCGGGGGGGGGGGAGGGAACCTCCCTGTTGGAGGTTCCCCGCTATAGTTAGGTGGGGACCAACAGGCTCCGCCTTAGCCCAAACCTCCGCACATTTTCGTGCCAGTGTAAGACCTGCCTCTTCCGCCGGGCATTTTGGGTGGGGGGGGGAAATGGGTGGTTGGGGGGGTGTTCAAGTGTTTTTATGCACATCTGGATTGTTTTATGGTTTTATTGATTGTTGGTCTTGTAATGTTTATATTGGATTTTATATTGTATATTTATTTTATAACGTTGTGAACCGCTCCAAGCTGCCTGAGGCAGGAGGTGATGGGAGATCAAATGATAAAATAAACAATAAATATATCGCCTTACTCGTCTTCTCGAGCGCACTGCCTGACGGCACAAACTGCTGCCAGAGGCGGGCCCAGGACCCGTCTTCCTGCCGGCAGTCCAAGTGGGCAGCCAACGCCCTGCATTGTGTGCTATTCTGCTGCACAAGCTGCCTGTGCTCCCAGGCCATTCCCTGAATGGCATCCCGGACTAACCACCGTGTGTGTCCTCTCCCCCCCCCCCCAGAAGCCCAAATCCTCCCTGTGCCACCGGTTGTGGACCCGCAGGTCCCGGTTCCACAGGGCGCTGGTTGTTGGAGGATCGGTCTCCTGTAGCTGCTAGTTCAGCCCGCCCCACTCCCGCCATCCTGCCCTGGTGTTTCAGCCCCTGCTCGCTCTCCCCGTCCAATGTATTGGCCCTCCGTCTGCCCATCCGAGGGGACGCTGGGCTGAGCACCCGGCAGAGGTTGCCGCTCGGGCGGTTTCTGCGCTGGGATCTCTGCCGCATGTGGATCCCCTCCTGCAATCACAGCAGAGTGAAGAACATACAGAAATCAAAAACTGCCATTAGCGCGCTTCCCCCCCCGCCTGCCATGGTGCCCCCCTGCCTGCGTGCATGCAATGGTGCCTCCCCTCTGCCCCCGCAGCCCACTGCCATGCCACGGCACCACCAAGGTGCCTTCCCACCCGCTTCCTGCGCATCCTGTTCATGTCCGGAGTGTCCTGCTGCTCCCCAGGGATCTCCTGGCCACCTCTGAACACAGTAAAGAAAAACAACCCCCCCATAATTCGATAACAATAAACGGAAGTCCCTATCAGGTAGCTGTGTAAACGCAACCTCCTAACTGGTGCGTTAAGTTACCATCCTCCTTCACCTGCTCGATTAATGTGGCAGCATCTGGGTCTTCCGTACCCTCGACTAGCACCACAGGTGCCTCCTCAAACAGAGGCTGCCTCTCAAGCTCGAGGGGTCATGAGAGTCATGGCACTCCGTGTCCTCGTCTACCCTTGCTGGATCCGGGAAGGGGATGGGCACGGAGAAATCTCTGCCGGCGATCACGGCTTCCATGGGTGGAGCGGGAGTGGACAGCGAGAGTCCAGGTGTGGCAGGGCTGTGCCACAAGATGGCACCTGCCATGTGGAACCCCTAAAATGGCCACCACAGGAAGTGGAAGTGTTTGGGGCGTGGCTCCAGCTATATAAAGAGAAGAGGAACACAAAGAAGGGGCAGTCTGCTCTGGACTGCTGAGGAGAGCACATCTCCGGAGAGACTGCCAGAGAAGGTTCCTGACCGGGATGCCTGGAACGAAGGAGATCTGAACCTGAAGAAAGCCTGGCTGTGTGAGTTGGCGAAGAGCTAGCCAGGACGGTGGTTGGGGCTAGGCTCTATTGTTGGACTGTAAACTGGCCCGAGGCTTGGTGCCTGGCCTATGGACTTTGTAAACAAACTGTGATTGAGCCTGACCCCTGAGTGGCAACCTTCTTGGATGCGGATCCTGACAACACTTACACCAGGGAACCATATTCACCTGCTTCCGGCCCCTGGAGAAGGCACGGACAAAGGGGCAGGATGCTACAATAGCTCCGTCCACGCAAAGAAACCAGCCAAGGAGATCCTAGTACGGTGATGCTTGCTGCCTGCGGCTGGAGGTGAAGTTGTTGTGGCGGAGCTCTCTGGCCTGCTGCCAGCCCTGGTTCATGTCCCCGTTGTGTCGCTGGGGCGACGTTTGTGCCGACATTTCTTGGAACGCCACCTCGTTTCGATAGCACTTGATCAGCTGGCATCAGACCTTCTGCTCCCCCCCCCTAGAGTGATGAAGGCCTTGGTTTTTTCCCTTGCTCAAGGGAATGCATCTTTGACGGACGGATCAGTAGGCGGAGACTGCCTGGGATGGAGCACTAGAGGTAGCGGTGCTGGTAGTTGCCTGGTTGTCGTTCTGAGCCATGGCAATGGTGATGGAAAATCTGTGGAAGTTCTCCAGGGAAGGCCATGGCTTTGAAACAGAAAGCATTGGGCACATGCAGCTGGGACAATGCATGTTTGAATCTGGCCGGCGACGGGCTTTTAAGGGGGACATTACGTGCGCGCCCGTGAGAACAGAGAGAGGGGGGTAGGAGGAAGGGGTTGCTCCTAGGAATGCTCTAGGATTTTTGTCCAAGACTCTATGGTTTTAGTTTAGTTTAATTGAGTTTATTAACATAGCAAACAGCCATAGTCGAAAAAGAACTGTATAGCACAGAGGGAAAACGCCAAACAGGGCGTCCTTATGCAAAAGTCAACACATACATAGAATATAATAATAAATAATGTAAGAATAAATAAAAAATAGCAATGATCATGACAACGATAACAACAGTTTATCATCATGCCAGCTATCCCTGGAAAATACCAGTCATTTATCAATCCAATTTAAAGGAAAGGAATTTTTCCCTTTCCTGAAAAGCTAAAAGCAAAAACGACATCACAGCTTGTGATGTCTCCGATCTTTTATCCAATAATAGATAGATCCGTAATTCTGACGGGGCTCTACCTGGTCAGCGATTCAGGATTCCTGCCAACCACTCAGCTCTAAGTTTGTCCTATCAATGACAAGTACGCAAGATATGTCATGGGGATTCCGTCTCCGTATTATCGAAAGGACATCACCTCTCGCCATAGGAGGCCCCCTTGTATCCGCCCTCTAGTGCTCTCATTGGCAGTAGGGATGGGCGAATGCGGTTCGACAGTTCGGAGTTCGGCCTGAACTCGGCCTGTTCGGACGACCGAACCCGAACGTGAACATACCGAACAAACCGAACACCGAAATGGCCGAACAGTTCGGTCAGTTCGGATCGCGTTCGGATGAGTTCGGGTGGCAAAAAAAGGTTCACTGGAAGGTCAAACATGACAGGGAGGTGTCAGTCACTGAGGAGCAGACTTCCAGGCACCAGGGGTGGAGAGGCTTGCAAGAAACGAAACTAATTATCTGCCTCCCCCCTTCCCAACACCTTCTGAGCTAGTCACTGTTCCTGAACAGCAGGCGTTGAGTAGGATTTTTAGATTGCTTTAAGTTTCATTTCACTTTTGTAATGAAATGAAACTTAAACCATAAACTGAAACCTTGTGTTATGCACTGTACAGACTCATTGAGTATGTAATGTATGTATTTCGCTACAGACTCCTCTTCTATTTGTGATTCCCCCCCATCCCATATATATGGGATGTATATATATATCCATATCTATCTATCTATCTATATTTGGATATGGATATGGGATGGGGGGGGAAAGATAGATAGATAGATATAATATTAGATAAAAAAAAAAAAAAAACCATATAAAAACCAAAAAACCAAATAAAAAACAAAAGAAAACCATATAAAACCCAATAAAAAACAAAAAAAACATATAAAAAACAAAAAAAAAACATAACACTTCCCGAACGACCAAACGGCCGAACCGAACAGCCGAACGGCCTAACCGAACGGCCTGTTCGGACAACCAAACCAAACAGCCGAACCCGAACTCGGCGAACTAGCCGAATGGACGAACCGAACGGACGAACCGAACGCGGATGTACCGAACGGCCGAACCCGAACCGCGATCTGTTCGCCCATCTCTAGTTGGCAGGGCATTGAACCTAGCACACATAAGCAAATAAAGCTTTCTAAATGCACAATGGGTTAGCAAATAATTTGCGGTCAGACCAGAGTTGGAAACCAGTTCTCCATACCATGCTAATGACGCGCAGGTGGAAATAACTGCTTGATCTTCCTGCCTACTAAGGTCATTTAATCTTAATGAGATTTCCATTTTTGCCACCTTTAATCCCTTGTTTAACGATTCCATAATGGAAAAGCCCGTGGAGGATATTTTAGCCTCCACTAGCTTATTCCAAGCAAAAACATACGGATCATTTCTCAAAAAGAAATATAGACCGGGGTCGGACTCTTGGCAGAGATGGACACAGAGCCATCGTCCAATGGCCGTTTTCCAAACCTCAACATTCCAAGCGGTCTGTCCGACTTCTAGTCGCACAGCGGCCGTAAGAACGCTTCTGGGCACATTTAGTATCTGCCTCAGAAATTTGGATTGGACAGTATTCAAATGATAGGGGCATTGGATAGCCCAGACGGCTGCCCCATAGAAAAGCTGGGCCCTGGATTTAGCACCCTAAGTTGTCGGTTTGTTCAATTTACAATAATTCGCCCGGGCTATAAGCTGCCTTTGCAGTCTGATTCTGCTCTGTGATAAAATCACAGCGTCGTCGGCATAGAACAAGCAGATGGTGGCACGGGTCCCAATTTTAAGAGGGAAAAAGGAATTACTTGCCATAAAAGGGATCAAATCATTCACAAAAAAATTAAAGAGAGCTGGTGCCAGGACGCATCCCTGGTGTACTCCTGTCTTTACTTCTAGACAATTTGTCAGGTGGTCCAGATGGTCTACTCTAACTGCCAAGTTATTTTTATGGTGTAATGATTTAATCAACTCAAGGAGACGTTTATCAATATCTGAGTTTGCTAGCTTGGTCCAGAGCAATTTCCTATCAATTAAATCAAAGGCCGACTTCAAGTCCACATATACACAGAAAAATTGCTTATTTTGTTTAACATACTTCTCTGCCTGCTAGTCATTCCCCATATGCTTACTGTCTGCCCTCCTCTGCAGACTGCTGCAACCAACCTGATTGTAACCAAGCCAAGCACACACACCTGAAAATTTGCATCCGCTTGAATGTTTGTCTGTCTTCTCCCCTGTCTCTCCCACTGTCCCCCCTCCCTGTCTCCCCCTCCTTGTCTTTTAGATTGTAAGCGTCTATTTCTATGTTCTGTACAGCACCAGGCACATGGCTGGCGCTCTATAAATGTTTATAATAATAATAATTAATAAAAAACAGTGATCAGTAGTGGCTCGTTCTTTTTGGAATCCAGCTTGTTCTGGTTTGATAATCTTTTGAGCTACCAACCAATCCGTCAGTCTTTTCAAGAGATATTTGGCATATAGTTTACCAATCCCACTTAGTAGACTGATCGGCCTATAATTCCCAGGATTTGTTTTAGGGCCACTCTTATAAACTGGGATTACTATAGCATCCCCTCATCCTTTAGGGATCGGACCCGTCTGATTGATATGAGTAAACAAGGCAGCCAATAAAGGTGTCCACCACTCAAGATGTTGCTTCAGAAGTTCGGGAGGTACGAAATCTCCCCCTGGAGCTTTGTTTGATTTGAGCTCGGCTATCGATAAGGCCACTTCCTGTGCAGTTACATCAGGCCAAGTGGGGAAATCATGGTCGAACCGGGGTGGAGCGACCTGGAAAAAATAGAACAGAAATGTCACTCCCACGCATCAGTGCAGATATGCATCACAACCGTAGCCCTGCTCCTACCAAGGGCACCATTTATAATACTCCAGAAAACTTTGGAGTCTCTCGTCCCTGCCGCCATCACCAATTTATTCCACTGTCCTATAACATAATTCCTTTCCCCCCGCTGATTAACAGAAAGTCCGTTTCTTCCTCCACTTCATATCCTCCGGCGGATAGACGCATTAGAGATGGGGACTGAGGATCGCAGTTGTTCTGCATGGTGAATATTTAACTTTGGTTTGCTAGAGGGTCCCCTTTCTCCACCAGGTGGGGAAAGGTTTGATAGTAATGGTATAGGAGTGGGGGTAAAAAAAACCCACCTTGCTGACAGTAATCCCCCAGGATCGCAGAAACTCAGATCTTGATAGAATTTTCCCCACCAATACTGAGTTTTTGAACTGGACTATCAGCCGAATTTGACTCCCCAAGGGGGAAAGTTTCTGGAAGAAAGCTATCTGCCATACTGGAATTCCAAGACCAAGCAATTCATTCAGATGAAATTGGATTGAATCCTTAGAGAACCAGTAAGGCAGATAGCCATTTGTGGGAGGAGCCACCCTAAAGGCAATGGCCCATCTGGAGACTAGAAAAAATTGAGTTTCTGATTGTACTCTCAGGTAGAGGTCTCCCAGCATTGCCAGGACCTGGTCTGTTACTCTGGATCAGACCAATGGGCGGTTGGGAGCAAATTTCAGCCTCCTTATGGTGCTGGGGAGGATTATTCTTGCTAGCCTGTGAGGATTCGTTCATAGGTACTAAAGACGTACTTAACAAACCACTTGAAAGGGCGTGCCTGGGGACCATACACTTGGTATGCCCCTCCAAACACATTGTAATATCTGTAAGTGTTTTGATCTGATCTTTTTGCTGCTCCAAAAATAGTAGTTATACTTGAGAGTTGAGATATCCGTTTTTTAATCAGATCAGCAATCAAAAAGCATCGGTTTGCAAGTATGTTTAAAGGGCTAGAGTCAGAAAAAATTGACTTGCTGGAGATATTGCTCAAATTAATTTTGTCAACAAAGTTTGGGGATCTAGGTGAAGTACCACCTTTAGCACGGTCCTTACCGCAGCCCTCTGTCTGGCTGTTGGAATCTCTCCGTGTTCCGGCCAAATTAACTATGAATGCATCTAATTTTAACGGCTTGGAACCTGTTGGAAGCTCAGGGTAATCAGTGGGATCTTGCCTACCTCTTTTACGAGACATTATGAGTTTAACCCGCTAGTACTTATCGAGATACCCACCTAACCAAATTTCCATATGGGTACTACCCTTCCTATCTGATATAGATCTATTTACTTAAACCATATAAAATAGAGTAGATTCACCAAGACATACACAAGCACCAGTGCCTATGCAGATCCCTCCCTCCCCCCCCCCGCAGTGTTGCCCGGCCGTTGCCTAAGGGCGCGCTCTGGCACGACGCCCACCGGCGCGTGCCCACGGCACAGCCGTAGGCAGCGCTCATGTTTTAAAGTCTGCCGTGGCTTTTCAGGCTGAAATGAGAGGAGGCTGCAGCCGGAATGTTCCATCAGGTTTATTCAGATGCACAGCTGCGGGACCACTGGTATTGTTACCAATGGACCCTGCCTTAGAGCAGAGAGATTTCTTATATACCCAGTAGTAAACAAGCAACCACACGTGGTTGGGATCTAATCATACATGTACACACACAACCATATCTGACAAAAATACTTCTTGTTACTGGGTTGTTGACGTAAGCAAGTCCAGTTCCTCGAAACTAGGGAGGAGGGGGCACATGGGTGTAGCAGGATATCTGGAAATGTAGCTAACCACAAAACCCACACACACACGCATCAGCATTAGATATAGATAAGAGCCAGCACAAAGATGTCAACAGAAAACCTCCTGGAAGGCTTTGCAGCATTTTCTTCTTAATAGGTTACTTGAGCAAAAGGCACGCTGCATTGCATAGAAATGGAATCTTAGGCCTAAAGCATTCTCAAGGATTTGTAGGCCAAAATACTATATAGCTTTGGGATTCTTCCATAATTCCCCCCTTTTGAGGCTTTTGAGGAAGCGAAAAGGCCTCAACCACTAAAGGGTTTTCAATGGGTACGCTTAACAGCTCTTTTGGGGCGGGTGCGCAATCCAGTGTTTCCTAGTGTCTGAGACTTTTGGGGACCCACCTTTGAGGGCGTGTCTAGGACACGGATGGCTGGGAGAACGTATCCTATATAGCAGCTGCCCCCCCCAGTTGGCGGGCAACCATTTGTGGGCTGTGTGATCACAAATGTAATAGGTCCCCACCCAAGTACGCATCTCGACCTTAGAGAAATCACAGGGAGCTGAAAAGCATAGATGTGTTACATGTGCATGATAAGGTGTAGTCACAGGTGCTATTCCCCACGAAGTGGGGGCCCTTGCTGGTGTAGTAAAGTAATCCCTTCTGAATGACAGACACTAACAGAGGGGGAATCAGCAATACTGTCAGAAAGTTCAGTGAGACCCTTCTTTTTAGCCACCCTGGGCTTCACCCCCCACCCTCATGGGTTGTCCCATGACCAACTCGAAGGGGGACAGGCCGTGTTTTCAATTGAGGTTTGAACAGGTGGTCAAGAGGACGAGAGACAAGGCCTCGGGCTAGGGCAAACCGGTGTCACGCACAACCTTTGAAAATCTGATTTTGAGGTCAAAGTTTTTGCATTTCACCTGGCCACTGCTTTGTGGATGGTAGGGCATGTGGAAATAAAGGCTAATACCCAAGGTTTTACACAGAGTCTTAGTGAGCTGGGCGGTAAAATGAGAGCCCATGTCACAGTCAATGGAGAGGGGCATCCCAAACCTTGAGATAAAGTTTTCAAAGATGTTTGGCAACAGTGGTGGTATCGGTCCTTTGACAGGGGAAGGCCTCAGTCCAGCCAGAGTAGAGACAAATGACCACCAGCATATGCTTATAGCCTTGTGCTGGAGGCAAATCAGCAAAGTCAATGAAAAAAGGGACCCTCAGCCCATGGTTTTGAAGAGCTGTGAACTGGGATGGCCTTAGTAATGTTGAACAGTTGACAAGTCGGGCAAGAATGGGTGAGTTGGCGAGCTTCCACGGTGACAAAAGGCACAAACCAGTGAGTGGAAATCTGGGTGGCAAACCCCCCTTTTGTTCGTGTGGGAGCGTAGATGAGCCACGCAAACAAGATGCTGTAGGAGGGCCCGCGGCGTGACTGGACGTCCATCAGGGTGTCGGACGATGCCTTGAGAGTCAGGAACACAGTTGGCTTTGGTTTAAATGGCACATTTCGAAGGGTTGGCCTCCGACTGGAGCCGCAGGAGCTTAGAGGCATCAGGTGTAGAAGGTACAGGTTCTGAAAGAGATACTGCAATAACGAGAGTTGCGGGTGGGCTACACCTGGCTGCTCGTTATGCAGCCTTATAAGCCAGGTGATTACCAAGGGCCTCAGGAGTAGAAGCCCTGGTATGGGCCCGGACATGAACAACAGAGAGCAATGGGGAGTAAAAGTGCTTTAAAAAGTTCAGAGATGTACAAAACATAGGAGATCAGAGATTTAGTAGAAGTAGGGAATTCCTGTTTCCGCCAAATGGCGCCAAAGGAGTGACAGACACCAAACGCATAGCGGGAGTTAGTGAAAATATTGGTAGACTGGCCCTCAACTACAGTACAGGCTCGGTTAAGGTCAATAAGCTCAGCAGGCTGGGCACTATGGAGGGCAGGAAGGGAAAATGCTTTAAGCCTTTCAAACTGAGTGCAAACAGAGTAGCCCACAGAGAGTTGGGTGCCAGTGTGAACACAGGAACCATTAACAAACAATGACAAGGAGGGGTTTTGTAAGGATGTGTCAGGAAGATCGGGACGGGTAACCTGGTTCAGGAGGGAAAGACAGTCATGAGACAAACAATCAGGAGTTCCTTCAAGGGGACGTGGGGAGCAGAGAGGCAGGATTGAGGGGTGGAACACGAAGTAGGGTAATATTATCAGCAGACAGCAAAACAAGCTCATATTTAGTAAGATGGGCATGGGACAAAAATTGAGTTTTACCCTGATTAAGGGAGCATATGCAGAGTGTGGAACAGCAACAGTAAGGCGGTGGCTGAGGACAAGGGAAGCTGATTTTTGCACAAGTTCAGCTGCTGCTGCCACCGCTTGGAGACAACAAGGGAGTCCCTGGGCAATGGGGTCAAGATGAGCTGAGTAATAAGCTACAGGGCGGTGGAAGCCTGTAAATTCTTGAGTAAGAACTCCTAAAGCAAACCCCTCGGACTCATGACAAAATAAAGTGAAGGGTTTATTATAGTCAGGACGAGCTAAAGCAGGCGGCGAGGCAAGAGCTCGTTTAAGAGCATGAAAGGACATCAACGCTGTATCAGGAAAAACAAAAGGCTCTAAAGTTAAAGCAGATTAAAGAGGTTGGGCCAGCTGGGCAGTTAGGCAAAGGAAAACCCTCTAGGACTTTAAACTGAGTGCAGACAGCATAAGCAACAGACAGTTTGTTATTTTCACGGAGGCAGGAGCCGTCCACAAGCAACTTTAGAGCAGCATTTGGTTTAGGGCAATCAGAAAGGTCTGGACGGGGCCGGCAGGTTTGTGAAAGGACAGCAAAACAGTCATGTGGAAGGTAATTCGGCTTCCCATAAAGTGGGGTTGGCAGCAGAGAGTCAGGGTTTAAAGGAGGCACCCTAAGAAGGGTGACATTATTGCCAAAAAGTCTGCAAGGGTTTGGGTAAGGACCCCAAGGACAAATTCATTATATTCATGACAAAAAGGGTACTGAGAAGAGGAGGAAGGGTCAGTAAAGGCAAACAGGTACTGAGAATCAGGGTACAGTGGAACAAAGAAAAAGCCTTGAGAAAGGTTAACAACAGTAAAATACTTAGCAAAAACTGGAACATCAGGCTTTTTTTNGGGTCAGTAAGGCAAACAGGTACTGAGAATCAGGGTACAGTGGAACAAAGAAAAAGCCTTGAGAAAGGTTAACAACAGTAAAATACTTAGAAAAAACTGGATCAGGCTTTTTTTTTTGGCTTTTTGACAGGCAAAATGGGACTATTAACAGGAGAGCGAGTAGAAACCAATACCCCAGAGAGGAGAAAACAGAAATAACAGGTTAAATACCAGGAATAGCTTCTGTTGAAAGAGGATACTGAGGCACTGAAGGGAAGGACTTGCCAGTTTTAACCTGGATCCACACCTCGCAGCAATCCAACATCACCAGGGTTGGTTGCCCACAATGCAGAAGGCAACTGGTCGAGGAGGGCCTGCTGGCCAGGCAGGCACTCCTGTCCAGTCTCCTTAGTAGCGAGGGCCGTCACGAGAGATGGGGTTAAGAGGTCGGATACAGTGACAAAAACTCCAGGTGTACAGGAGATGTTTGTATTTAATTTACAGAGCAAGTTTCTACCCAAGAGATTTACAGGGGTGTTCCGACTGAGTAAAAAAGGAATGCGTCTTAGCGAGCGGCCTGACAGTTACAGTGACCGGGTCAGTGAGAGACTAGGAGCTGGGAACACCTTCAACTCCTATTGTGGGTATAACAATAGTAAACACAAGTAAATGGGGAACTGCGTTACTATGGAGCATAAAACACGTGGCCCCAGTATTAACTAGAAAGGGAACAGGGGTACCCCCAACAGAAACCTGAACATGGGGGCCTGACTGGTTAACAGACAACAAAAAGCAGACAAATAAGACAAACAAGGTGAGCTCACGTTTTTGAGGGTTCCGGGACCGAGTCAGTTGGACGATATAAACCAGTTCGGCTGAAAGGTTTTTTTTCCTTTTTTTTTTAGTTCAAACAGGCTGCCTGTAGTTTCGTGTGTGTAGGGGCTAAAGGGCATCGGCGTCAAACCCAGGGTCTTGGATTACTCAGTCATATTAGAGCTCCCCTCTGTTTGGGTTAAGAGACCAAACAGACAGGGGAAATAGATGTTCCAAAGCGCTTTTTGACAGCAGGACTATAAGCCTCTGCGTCCCATAGGTACCAAACATCCATTTGTTGGAGCCTTTTTCTCCAGATCATTTTAGAAATGTTTTAAAATCGAAAAAGGGAAAAGACCCCTCCAAAGGGAATTGCAAATCCAGATTGTCAAAGGTATACAAGAGAGGAGCTTGGGGGAACCCAGGGCTGGGATAGCAGGAGTTACAGGTGGAGATTGCAAGGCAGTGACAGAGCTGGGATAACTGGGGCTGCTGGGACTGAGGGGCAGCAGCAGAGCTGGGGGACAGGGCTAGATTAGCTGATGCTGCAGGTCAGGAATGAGGGGAAGCATTACCCAGTTTACTGCCACAGGTCCATATTTATTTAACATGTATTTAATTGGGGTATTCCCCAGGGGTAATTTGGAGGCACCTGAACCTATTTTAATTTTTAGTTCCCAAACTCGTTTCACAAACTGATTTACTAAAACCACAGATAACAAAGTTATACAGGGGACAGACAGACAGACAGAGGAGGCAAAGGAATACCGGCAGGGAGCGATGAACCGTCTGTTAATTAACAAGTAATCAACAGTTCATGGTGTTCGCACTACCCCACATACCTGGAACGGGTGAGGGAAACAGACACACATTTTACAAAATACAAACTGACAAGACCTTACAAATGAACACAAAAGGATCCTCTAAAGTCCCAGAAGTCCCAGTATTTGACTGGAAACAACGGATCTATAGAGACTCAGGTTGGAAGGAATTAGGTATTTACAAACACTCTCATACATTCACACAGGGGGAAGGAGGTCCATTTCCTCACAGAGTACCAGAAAGGGTAACTGACTGTAGGATCTGGCTCATACAGGGAAAGGAAAGGGTTTATACAATCACACCCGTGGGGTACATGAGGTTCCACCAAGCCCCCTTGGGATAGAAACCAACCATATAGGATGGCCTCTGGGCGGCTGAACTTGGCTTAAGTCTCTAGACCTGGACCACGGTTATTAACATTCACACATTTATTTCAAACTATACCAGACAAAACATACACCAGACAAGACATAAACACTAATAAACAAGTCTAAAATAAATTTCTGATTCAGACAAGGCAGAGTCGGTGTTTTAAAACCGAGTTCCGTCAAACAGGGCACCTGTTTCAGTCCCTAATTGACCACCGGGGTATTAGGGCAATTACCAGAACGGGGCTCGGTTATTAGCCGAAGTCCACCGTGAGTGAGGCGTCCCCCACTACCAGAACAGCACAGCACTTACCGTAGGAGTCCGTGGGATTCCTATGTTCCTCTCATCCCACTTCTGACACCAGAATTGTCGTGGATTTTCAGGCTGAAATGAGAGGAGGCTGCAGCCGGAACGTTCCATCAGGTTTATTCAGATGCACAGCTGTGGGACCACTGGTATTGTTACCAATGGACCCTGCCTTACAGCAGAGAGATTTCTTATATACCCAGTAGTAAACAAGCAACCACACGTGGTCGGGATCTAATCATACATGTACACACATAACCATATCTGACAAAAATACTTCTTGTTACTGGGTTGTTGATGTAAGCAAGTCCAGTTCCTCTAAACTAGGGAGGAGGGGGCACATGGGTGTAGCAGGATATCTGGAAATGTAGCTAACCACAAAACCCACACACACACGTGTCAGCATTAGATATAGATAAGAGCCAGCACAAAGATGTCAACAGAAAACCTCCTGGAAAGCTTTGCAGCATTATTTTCTTAATAGGTTACTTGAGCAAAAGGCAAGCTGCATTGCATAGTAATGGAATCTTAGGCCTAAAGCATTCTCGAGGATTTGTAGGACAAAATACTATATAGCTTTGGGATTCTTCCATAAGTCTCACAGGTGGGGGTGCGGGGTCTAGCTGCTCCTAGGGATCACCGGGGTCTGCAGATCACCTGTGCTGGAAAGTCTCTGCCGTCACCGTTCCAAACCAATCCTTTGCCATCGTCTACTGACCGCCCTTGCAGGCAACGGCTGGGGCGCTGGCGGGCAGCGCTATGGGGCGGGGGGAACCCTGCCACCCAGGTTCGTGCTCCCGTCAGCTGCTACACCGCTCAACCAAGATTCTATGGTGCTGGTGGACCTCTTCGCATGCAACGTCACTGACAGCCCGCATGGACGGCTCCGCATGTTCCGAGACTCCGCCATGAGTGGGGGACGCGTGGCTGGTGCGGGCTACTATCTTGTTTGTTAACACCCCGAGTCTTTAGAGGGTTACAACTTTGGAAAGTTGTAAGCTCTGCCCCTTCTCCTCCTTGCAGCCTCAGGGCCTTGACGTCCTGTGGAAGTTTGTCTGGGGGGCCGGTGCCGGTCTGTAAGTTATGTCGCCGGAGCCTCGTCTGTCAATTTATGAAGCTAGGTTTAAATTGCCCTGCCTTCTCCCACTGCTTAGCGCAGCCAGCAGTGATTTAATGAGCTTTTGCCTGGGAGTTTGTTCCAAACCCCCTGCTTGCTTGGCTTGTTCCTCGCTAGAAGCTCACAAATCAACGCTGTGCTGGAATAAACGAGAGAGCGAGAGAGAATAAATCCAGGGCCTTCCCACTCCCCGCTCCTCATCAATGTTTGAGCAATCTGGGGAAATATCTGGAAGGGTGTGTGTGTGTGTGTGTTGTTTTAAAAGGGAACAAATGCTAAGTCGTGCGTTTGAAAGGTGGCCCTGGAGATCATCAAAGCTCCATTCAGCCTGTCACCCATGAGGCTGGTGGAATGAGTAGGATACAGCAAGCAGCGGGGCTGGGAGCCAGGACTCCTGGGTTCTAATCCCAGCTCTGGAGAGAAGAAAAAGAATTGATTGGTTAGAGCAGTGAGGGTGGCTGTTAGGGTTCCAGCCCTGCAACCTGTATTTCTCATAACTATCCACTAAAAGTTACATCTCTGGCCACTTTAGATCTAGTGGGCTAGAGCAAAGGAGCCAGGACTCCTGGGTTCTCTTCCCAGCATGGCCTCACTAGGAACTATAGCTCTGAAAACCTCAGGAACTAGTGACTCAAAGTCTAGAAAATAGATCTGCTCTGGCTCCCATTTAGGACTGGCACCTCGGCAAGCCTTTACGGCACGCTTATGAAAAATACATGTTGCAGGGCCTGCACGGGTGCCTTAAGTGCCAATGCAGGCCCTGCAACATGTATATATCATAAGTGTTCCTTAAAACGTTGCGTAGGTGACAACCGTCCTCCCACTAGACCCACCTCCCCTGCTGGGTCTAGAACCCAAGAGTCCTGGCTAGGGCCGCCACCTCTGCCCGTTTTTACGGCACGCTTATGAAAAATACATGTTGCAGGGCCTGCACGGGTGCCTTAAGTGCCAATGCAGGCCCTGCAACATGTATATTTCATAAGTGTTCCTTAAAACGTTGCGTAGGTGACAACCGTCCTCCCACTAGACCCACCTCCCCTGCTGGGTCTAGAACCCAAGAGTCCTGGCTCCTAGCCTCTGTTGCTTTAGCCACTAGACCCCACTCCTCTCCCAGAGCTGGACCCAGAAGCTCCGACGCCAGTATTTTCCTTCTCTTACTGTCAACCGCATCCACTTCCCAGAGCTGGGGGGGGAAGAACCCTAAGGTCCTGACCTCAAAGTCATCTGATTTACCCATTAGACCAGAGACCCAACCCGTCTTACCTCCCCCAGGGTTGGGAGGGGAGCTCAGGACTGGAGTCCCGTCTCCCCGCTATCCCCTTCCTCAGTTCTCTAGAGTGCAGCTGCCCCTGAGTCACCCTCAAAGCCCCAACCCCAAGGAAACTCCGGCCCCAAGTCTGTCTCCCTCAGCAGTTCACTACACCGGCCGAGGCCTCTTGGCTCGCCCCATAGGAGCAGGCAATGTCAATGAGCCGCCCTTTACACACTGCCAGATGCCGGGGAGTTTGAAGGCAAGAAGCATAACATCCCTCTCTCCCTGCGTGTGGACCGGATGCCGAGCCCCAGCACCCACCCCCCCCCAATTGACCTGCCACAGCTGGGTTGCTGCCCTGGCTTTGATCTGTCTTGTTTTCCATAACTGAACAGCTCTTGGGGCAGAGGGTTGTGCGCTCGCTCGCTCTCTCTCTGCGTGTGTGCGCACGCATGGGAAACAGAAAGAGATTGTGGGTGAGATACCTTCTCTCTCCCTCTTTCTCTGGGCGTTTTCACACAAGTCACACACGCTGCAGGGCTGCCCTGTAACACGTACAGTGGGTGGAGAGTATCTTGTGTGAAAACGCCCTCGGGGACAGAGAAAGAGGATAGACCAGGGGTGTGTTTGTGTGTGTGAGAGAGGATACTCAGTTGGGGTTTGAGTGAGAGAGAACGGTCAAGGGGTGTGTGTGAGAGAGAGGGGGGGGATAATTGGGGGGAGAGATGGAGGACAGCCAGTTGTGTGCGTGAAAGGCCTTTTCTCCGTGTATTTGCGTGTGGTGCGTATGCGAGAGGGGACAGTCAGAAATGTGTGTGAGAAAAAACTGGAAACATGTCTCTCTGCAATCTTTTTTTCTAGTCTAAACAAGCCTTCACTTATCATTCAACCTCCCACCCCCCAAAAACTCCTCTCCACCCTGCGGAGCTCGTACTGAGTTTCCAAATGGCTCACAGGCGAGAACAGGTCCCCCATCCCCTGCTAGCGCCTAGGGTTGCCGCCTATGAAGCTGTCAAAGAAAAGACAGAGATTCCACACTGATAAAAAATGTTCCTTTTTATTTATTCATGGGGAGATTTTAATTTTCCTTCCAAAATCAACTTTAATACAAAAAAAAAGAGCAAAACACTTTCCAAAAGCACATTTTTTACATACATTTCAGGGGGAGATTAATTCAACTGAAAGGGAAGGCACAAGTATAAAGCAGATTCCTAAGGGCTCATTCACACCCTTGTTCCTTTTAATCTGTCCGCACAACTGCTGATTCCCCTGCATTTCAATGCCCTCCTTCCCCCAGGTTCCAGGAAACAACAGCCCAGGAAGTGGTAAGGATTTCACACAACACTGTGAATGCGTGTTTGCGTCACCAACCACTCCACTCAACAGTTGTGTGAATGAGCCCGATGCTTATCAAATCTATTTACACGCAGGAAAATGTGAAAAGGAAGCCAGAGGAGCAATCGCTCCAGTTGTTAACTTAAAAGAGCTTGTGACAACATAAATTACACACAGACATGTTTCTTTAAAAAATACAAATAATCCATTAAGTGAGGGTGTTGCCAAGAAAACGCCACTGGCCCTTTAAAGAGTGTAAACAATTCCCACCCCCCCTTTGCTCATGAAGCAGCTCGCGAAAAAATATTTGGTCAGGAGAAAGAAGGAAAAGAATGTACCCAAAACTTTGTAACCGAAAGCATTTTACAATTATAAAAACGTTTCCATCCTAGAGTGCCTGATTTTCAGCCCCCTTTGACTCCCTTCCTAAAGAAAGCGAACCCAGGAGTCCTGACTTCCAAGACCGTTACTTTAGGTGACCAGATCCCACTCCCCTCTCAGAGAACCTAGGAGTCCGGGTTCCCAGCTGCATTACAATCCATTAGGCCCCACTTCTGCTCCACAGCTGGATATGGAACCCAGGAGGTCTAGCTAGGCAGCCAACCAACCCTTGTCCCCATCCACACACGCTCCATCTCACTTCCCTCTGAGCGCAGAAACCAAAGCCTGTCTCAGCCCCCGTTTCAAACCACTTAAGCCCAGGCTTAACTCCGAGCCCCGCTTCAACTTTCCAGACACCCCCTCCCAGCGCTGAAGAGAGAATCCAGCAGTACTACTGCCCACCCCCAATCGATTCCACTTTCCTCCCAGAGCTGGGGACAGAACTAGGGTTGGCCACCTAGGCACATCTCTAAGGAACACTTATGAACAAATCATGTTGCAGGCCCTGCAACATGTATTTTTCATAAGTGTTCCTTACAAATTTGCCTAGGTGGCCAATCCTAGTATAGAACCCTATAGGAGTCCTGGCTCATTCTGACTTCTGCTTGTCAGTGGTGTTTCTAAGATTCCCAGAATCTGGTTCCATAGCAATCTCCCCTTTGATGCAAGGAAAAAATTATTTCCCTGGTCACTTGTTAAAGTTTCCCCAAGAACTTGAGTCAGTACCTGCTGTCCAAGGCTTGTTTCTTGGCTCTCCCTGGTGCAAATCAGGAGTAACTATGGCGGGGGCCGAGGACGTTGTAAGAGGAAAATCGGAAGCTGCAGCGGCCGGCCATACAGAACGCCTGCCCCTCACGACCATCCTCCCTCCATTAGATTTAATGGTGTCAGATCGTCAGCTTGGGGAAAGGGGGCTTCACTCAGTCAGAGCAAAGGGGGACGGATTCTCAGCTGGTGTAAAACAGAGTCAGTCCATTTGAGGATTCATTCACAAAACACCCTCTTGCCCCATGTCCAGTCACCACTAGTTCCTTAACCTGCATTTGTCTTGCCTTGTGGCAATGCGTTCACACAGCTGCTGAGCCCCCGGTTTTTCAATGCCCTGCCCAGGTGGCAGAGAACAAGGGATCATCCAGGAGCCGAACAAGCGGCAAGGATTTCACACCACACACTCAGAATGGGAACTTGGGCAACTACCCACTCTAAGAAGGGTGTTGTGTGAAAGATCTCTTAAGTCTTAACCGGTGTTAAATGGCCTCGCTCCATTGGATTCAACGGGCCCAGTGGCTCAGCTGGTGTAAAGCAACCCCTCTGTCTTGCAGTGGGGAGGGACGGATCCCTAGCTTGGTGGAAGTCAGCGTAGCTCGACTGCAATCAATCCTGCTGGCAGAGGGTTGGCTTATAACAAAGATGGGGAACCTTTTCCTTCCTGGGGGCCATGAGTCACATAGGAGTTGGGGAGGGGGGGGAGGATGTGCTCAGTGCTTAAGGGGTGCACTCAGGATGAGGGAAAAGGCAGAGGGGTCAGATCCTGGATCTGTCCCCTCTCCTCGTGTGCCGACCCTCCTCTCAACTCCCTTCGCCTGAGCTCAGTCTTTCAGTGCTTGAGGGGGAGGGACTGGGGATCTAGGGGCCAAATCATGAGCAGCCGTGGACCACACTTTCCCTCACCCCCACCCCAGGGGCTTGGCTTAGACAACCTGGGTTCTCAGCATTCTAGGGAAGGGAACCGATCCAATGGGCACAAGGATCCAGTTGCCCTGGCAACCGGCTTGTCACTGAGGGTGCTTGGGCACAGGCTCAGGGGTCTTGGATGGCTAATTCTGCTAAGGGGCAGGAGGGATCCTCTACCCTGACACTCTCTGCCCTCCCCTAACGCTGGCAGGGGCTGCTCCCCAACTCTTCCCTGCTACTCTCTAGCTCTGCTTGTAGGGGGCGAGGAGGGATGCCCCAGGTAGGCAGACAGCAGAGAAAACTTGAGTTTGCGTGGTTGAGATGAGTCTATGACCCCCCGCCCCCACCATTGCCCCTATGCGCTGTTCCTGCCTTTGCCACTGACCCACCAAGTGGACTTGGCAGAGTCTCTTAATTAGGGTTGCCACCTCCGCACATGTTGAAGGAATGCTTATGACAAATACATGTTGCAGGGCCTGCACTGGCATCTTAGGTGCCAATGCAGGGCCTACAACATGTATTTTTCGTGTTTCTTAAAAATGTGCGGAGGTGGCAACCCTCGTGGCACTGCAGTTTGTAGAACGGGGCTCGCACCTCACAGGGAGAACGGCAAAACTCGCCCCTATGAACAAGCTGCTCAGATACCCCCCTGCCCTTTGCACCATTCACCTCCTCTTGTTCACACTCCTGTCCCCTGGCCCATTCCCGCACACCAGGTCCTCTAGCCGCCCCTCACACACACACACGTCTGCTCCCACTCACTGACTTTCCCTGCCACTCCGCTCAGCTCTTCCTCGCCGTTCGTGCTCTTCCTCAGGTGCTGAACATCTCAAAAGAGGCACTAAAACGAATCAAGGTTCACCGCCTCACCCTATATTGGGAATATTAAGGCTTGTAACTCATTCACAAAACACCCCACACCTGTGTGAATGCACAAAGAGAGTAGCTTCCCTTGTGGGTTGTGCAAAAAGGTTTCTCTGGATTGGTAATAATTCTTCTTCTGGACCAACGTCCGCTGGGGAGAATGGACAAGCTTTCAGGAAAACAGAGCCCTTCCCTCAAGCAAGGAGGGATCAGAACTAGCTGCTAAAGTGACTTTTTACAGGCCCGAGGAAGGGCCTGAAGCTTGCACCCTCTCATCAAATCTAGGGTATCATCCAAACTACTTTGTCTTCCACCTCAGTTCTCCATCTGTAAAATGGGACTAATGGCTTCCTTTACAGAGTCGTGAGGGCATAAGATTGTAAAGCACTTTGAACACTGAAAGGCGTATGGAAATGATTAAAAAAAAAATTAGTAGCATCGTCCTCAAGAGGCCACTTTGTCTTTCACTGTTATGTTTGGGGCCAATGACAATTGCTCTTTAGATGACTTTGTTCATTAAAGCCGTTTAACAGGTTTACTTTGGCTGTGCTGAGAGATTAGTGTCACTTAGCCCCACGGCAATCATTGCAGCCAAAGGAAAAAGCAATTTAATCTTTCCTTACAGTGAGGAACGACGGAGGGTGCTATTAAAACTCAAATAACAGCTAATAAGCCAAGAGAGATGTCGTTATGATTATTCTTTTAAAGAGAGGACTGTGGCATGACTTGCAGAAATATGGAGCTAAGTGGGGGCATCTAGAAGGAGCTTGACAAATGCGTACTGGAGTTCATTATGTGCCACACCACATGCTGATTCAATTGAAACATCTTTGTAGCTGTAGAAACGGGCTGCGGAAAAAACAACCACCCTAAAACACGGGTTGTTTTTAAAAAGAAAATGTTACAACAATTTCCAAGGAGACGGGGTTTATAGTGTGTCTGTTGCCGATCACTCATGCTAAGGGGAATTTCCTAGGTGGCCTCTAGATGGAAAATGAGATTTAATGTGGACAAGTGCAATGATGCACGTAGGGAAAAAATAATCCAAACCATGCGTACACAATGCTGGGTACTAAGCTAGGAGCTACCGCTCAGGAAAAGGATCTGTATTGTGGACAATACAATGAAATCCACAGCGCAGTGCGCAGCAGCAGTCAAAAAAGCAAACAGAATGTTAGGAATTATTCGGAAGGGGATAGAGAATAAAATGGAAGATGTCATAATGCCTCTGAACAAATCAATGGTGCGACCGCACCTCGAATATTGTGTGCAGTTCTGGTCGCCCCATCTCAAAAAAAAGACATCGTTGAACTAGAAAAGGTGCAGAGAAGGGCAACAAAAATGATTAAGGGCATGGAAGGGCTCCCCTATGAGGAGAGGCTTGGTAGGTTGGGGATCTTCAGTTTGGAGGAGAGACGACTGAGAGGAGATAGGATAGAGGTCTATAAAATCATGAGTGGGGTGGAACTAATAAACAAGGAGCAGTTATTGACCCTCTCAGCTAGTACTAGAACTAGGGGACACGCCATGAAACTCATGGGTGACAAGTTTAAAACAAATAAAATATTTTTTCACTCAGCGTATAATTGGGTTGTGGAATCTACTGCCAGAGGCTGTGGTGAGGGCCAGTACTAGAGCTGAGTTTAAAAGAGGTTTGGACAAGTTTCTGGAAGATAGGTCCATTAGCAGCTATTAGCCAGACAGGATCAGGGAACATGACGGGAGCTGGGGGAAAACAACAGGGAATGGATCCCCCATTGTGACCTGTTGGGTGCTTCTCCCAAGCCACCGTGATTAGCCACTGTCGGAGACAGGATGCTGGGCTAGATAGACCATTGGTCTGACCCAGTATGGCACTTCTTATGTCCTTTCCTTTAGTAAAACAGTCAGGGATTCCAACAAGTTGAGTCCAAATTCCAGAATGAAGTTTGGGTGTAACACTGGGGTCATGAAGCATTTAGTTTATTAGTGGGCGTAGACCAACACCAGCCATCTGAGTTCTCATGTCTTGGCTGGAGAAGGTTACAGTTTTGTCGTGATGATTTTTGCAGGAAAAAAAATGTATAAACTCAAGGAAAGGCCACCCAATACTGGTTTTTTTCTTACATCAATGTACTCAAGAGCTCTTAAGTGGCTCCCAAACGTTTTACCACCGTAGTTCTATTTTAAGATTTAAGTATAACCAGGCCCCCAAGTATTCTGCAAAAAATATTTCCCCCAATTCCGTGACCAGGAAAGCCAGTTTCTGTGAGGGTTGGAAAACCCAGATTCTACAAACAGGATGAATTGTGCAAGTTGACAGAATCCTGAAAATGAGGCACATTTTGGAATGCAAATTAATTTCCGAGCATGCCCTTCCATTAATTTTGGTCTTTAAAAAAACAAAAAGACCTCTCAGCTGCGAGGGGGAGAGGGGGGCTCTTCTCTTCAGCTGAGGATCATGGGCTGATCCTTTCTGAAAGCCCTATATAGAAATATCTCACACTACTGGCATCCCACAGTGCTCCTAGCCCACTGACCAGCTCACTGCACTCCCCTCTCATGCTGGGATTTTGCAATGCCAGAGGGAATTTCGGAAAGTTTAGCCAAGCAGCACTATTTTCTGCTAAAATAATGGCAATTCTGTGTGCAGATTTTACAGAGTCCTGAATACCATCCCATGACCCCAGACAGCAATAGCTATTGAGACTGTGACCCCATCCCACAAATACTGTGACACCTTCTTCCCTTGGGATCCTGATCAACAATTTAGGAATGGCGGTCTTAGATTTACAACTTAATTTCAATTCTACTCCAAAAGGACAGAATGAACGTCATTCCAGTTAAGCAGGGGTGCAGAACTTTCCCCCTCCCTTGGGCCCAATCTCCGTGATTTGCCCAAGGCCAACTAGCACATTGGTGGCTTAAACCAGGATCTGAACCTTGGCCTCAAGTCCAGCACCTTATCCCCTAGGCTATGCTGCTCCTAGATAAGAGATCAATGGATGGCCCCAATTCTAAGAGGAAGGAATTATCTAAAAGTATTCCCAGAAACTGGCTATTTTATTTTATTAGACTTCCATGCATCTGCTGTGGTCAGATCCGTGGCAGTTTTTATCCATTTGGCTCAGGGTATTAGGAAGAAAATGGTGCTATCTAAAGTGGGGAGGTGATTTAGAAAAATGGCAGTGCCTGCTAATAACGGTCATTTTCTGTATTTTATACAGTTATCATCTTGCTTTAGATTTTGGACTCTTGGGTTCCTCTGTTCTAAGGCGAAAGCCAAAACAGATGAAATAAGTGACTGGATTTAGTTATGTTTCAATCTCTGTGAGCCGGACAGGAGTTGGGGGGTGCTGAAAGGAGTGCGCTCGGGATGGAAGGAAAAGGACGGTCCCAAATTCCTGAGGAGGGTTCCCTGTAGCAAGATGTTCACACAACCGCCAACTGCCCTGCATTTCAATGGTCCCACCCTCTGAATGAGGTGGCACAGCATTCAAGGGCACGGGAAAGGGGTAAGGATTCCACACAACCTTTAGGATGGAGGTTTGCGCTACTACCCCCTTGAAAAGGGCGTCGTGTGAACGTGCCCTTGTGTGGAGCCGTCCCGATTGACATCGGTTGGGACTCTGGCCACGTTGACGCCAATGGAACAAGGCCTCCGTTTACACCAGGTAGGGACATCTGATAAATCTGACACCGGTCATCCCCCCTGCCGCTGTGCAGCTCTCGTTCCCCGGGCTCCCCACGTACCGTTTCGTCTGACCTCCCCGCCCATCCTGTCCTGGAAACGGGTTCGCGTTGGTTGGGAGCCTGTCCCAGAATGGGGGGGGGGGCGGGGGGGTCAAGCCCTGTCCCACCCCTGCTGGGAAGGAAGGAAATGAGCTCTCGGCGACGATGCTCATGTTTTCGGCGGCGTCTCCGCCGCGCCCCCGTTGACGTTGACTCGCCGGAGGCTTGGCTGCTCGGGGGCGGCGAGGAGGGGGTGGGTCAGGCTGACCTGAGCGTTGCTGAAGGAGGCAATCCTCCCGCTGCCCCCGATCTGGATATTCACCGTGGTCGAATAACTGGCCCTGTGTTGGCTCCTGTCCCGAGGCCGGGCTGAGTCCGTGAGTGCCAGGCTGTCCATTTTAGGGCAATCCTCCCCCAGAGATTCCCTCCTCGCGGGGCTTGGCTCACACTCCCGACTTACGTACCTAGAGCGCAGCCCGGGAACGTCCGGCCACTTGATGCTGCCAAGTTCATGAGTGCCGAGGCTGCCCCCTGGTGGTGGATCAGGGTTGGGGCCGGCAGAGTCACTAGGAGGCACTGCGGGATACTCGGTGAGCCCAGCGCCAGAAAGGCTGTTCCCCCTAGGCCTCTGGCCTGGCTGAGGTAAAACCAAGGAACCCATAGTGGGACGAAAGGTCAGCAGCTGAGGGGATGTAATGGGGGGCGGGGGCAGTCCATGAGGGTGGGGGCACGGAGGGACGAAGGTGCAACTCCGGGGTCCAGCTGGGGGCGGGGAGCAGACCCTGCGGCTCATGGGGGAGGGCGACGGGGCTCTGGAATTGGGCTCCGAGGTGGAGGAGAAGGGGACGTGGCGCTTGAAGGCAGCTCCCAAGGTCATCTCCCTTGACCAGTGGGCTGGCGAGAGAGGCCCAGGGCTGGGGCAGTGGGGCTGGAGGCTGGGCTGGGTCGGATCCCTCGAGACGGAGACCTCTGCCATCTCCCCACGGCCTGCGGCTTTGGGCGCCCCCTTGGGTAACGCCGCTAAAGGGTTGGCGGGAATTCTCGAGAGGGCGCAGCAGGGAGGGAGAGGCTTGGACGGCGGCGGGGGGAGCCCGTTCTTCTTCGCCAAGCTCTGGCTGATGCAGGAGGCGGCGATGTACCTGGAGAGGGCCGCCGCGCTGGAGGAGAGGCGCCGGCGAGCCGGGGAGGGGGGCAGGAGCTTTAGAGGCGCTGGGGGCAGAGGCCGGTCCTGGAGAGAACGTGGAGAGGTTGGGAGCAGGGCTGAGTTCCTGGACTGGGGCAGCTCTGCACTGGGCATTCTGGGGGCCAGCAGGGTCGGGGGGAGCCTTGGCAGCGATGGTGCGGGGCTCCCTGGGCACGGGGCCTCCACAGCTCTGAAGGGAGCTGGTGGCGGGGGAGGCCCGAGCTCTGAACACTCTGGGTTCTCTTGGCTGATGGTTCCGGATGGTGGCGGCTTTGCCGTGGCCAGAGTCTCTTTGCCCGACCCTAGTCTCCGCTCCTCCGAATCTCTGCTCTCACAGGAGGAGATGGGCGATTTCCTCTCTGCAGCGCTGCCCGCCAGCTCCTTTGCACCCGAGCCAAAGAGAGAGAGATCCGCCCCAGGGATCGGCGGCCGGGACCGCACACCGGCAGAAATATTGGAGGCGCTATACATCTCGGGCTGCAATTCCTTCACCGAACCAGGAGGGGGGGCTGAACCTAAGAGGTTCCGGTTCAGTTCGGATTGCTGGGCGGGGCAGGGTTCTGCTGCCTCGGTGTTATTCCTTGGTCCCCAAACCGGCGGATCCGCTGCCTCCGCCACAGCTTTGCGGTCTGCCTGGCGTGCAGACGCCGCGTCCCCGGAATCCGCGGCTCTAGACGCGGTGCTGGCTGGGAGCCAGGGAGCGGGCGGAGGCGGGACAGGACAGCCGGCATTTCCCGGGAGCGCCGGATCCCCGTTGCGCTCAGAAGACGAGATCTCAGAGGGTCGGCGTTCGGCTTCCCCGCCGTGCCCGGTCGCGGGGGCCTCCTCTCTGCTGTTACAAGGCGCTGCATCCCATCTGGGCCGCCCTCCTGACCACAGCAGACCCTGCCCCAGCGCAGTCAGGAGATCGGGAGACAGGAGAGGCGGGAGCCTGTCGCTACGCAGATCCAAGGCGCTGCCTCTGGCGGCTGACACCAGCGGCATGTTCTCCTGGACACAGGGCACGTGCTGGAGGGGCTCACGGATGAGGACGTGGCCGTAGATGCGTGGCTCGCCTGGAGAAGGAAAGCGTCAAGAGTAAGGAAAAGCATCAGGAGTAACGCAACATCCCCAGCGCGCCCTCCCTGCCTCACACCCACCACGGGGCTGGATCTCACCACCCCTGCCCCCAACTCAGGCTCATTCACACAACACCCTTTCCCCCCTCCTTGCAAAATGACTACTTGAATCAATCTTGGTTTGCCTTGCCCTGTGACAATGCATTCACACGGTTGCTGATTCCCCTGCGTTTCAGAGTCCTCGCCACCTGCACTCGGTGGCAGAGAACAAGAGATCAAGGAGCCCTTGGGAGTGGGAAGAATTTCACACAATGCCCAGAATGTGGGGTTTTGCAATAACCACCCCCCTCTTTAAAAGGTGTTGTATGAATGGGCCCGCCAAGGGTTTTAGTGTGAAGAGCTCCATTGACTCAGTAGACTTAGGCAAACCTGACCCAGCGGGGGACCTGGGACAGCTGACTCCCAACAGAGTGAGGTGAATCCAGCCCCAGAGACTCCCAATGTAAAGTGAAGTTGATTTACACCAGCTGGGAAATCTGGCTCAAAGCCGCCAGTGGAGCGAGGTCCATTTACACCAGGTGGGAAATCTGGCCCAGGGTCTCCAATGGCACAAGGATGATTTACACCAGGTGGGAATCTGGCCCCGTGGATTCCAGGGGAGCGAGATTCATTGACAAAGGGAGTTTGATCTGGATTCAAACCAGTTTGCCCAGCCCAGCTCCCCTCCCCCTGCCCTCGCAGAAGCCCAGAGTCCTATTCCCCAGGCTTAAGCAGCTCTACCGCTCTGAAGTGGGTGCACTTTACAGCCACGCTGCTTGAGAAACAGGAGCTTGGCTGGTAACAGGGCCAGTCCAGATGCTTCTTGTCGACAGGAGGGGAATGTTCTTTGGAAGGCAGGGGAGCTAAGACTACAGAAAGCAGGGAGGTTTGAGGAAGAGGATCTATAATTCCTCCGCTGGTTTCTCCTCCCATACGATGGTGTTTGGACGCAGCTGCAAACTCCAGCCAGCTGGCTCCCCGCCCCCCCAAGAGTTTCTCGCTCTCGCTGGGGAATAGAGGACATATTGCTCGCGGGTCTAGGAGCAGATGGGAGCTCATCTCGGCTGCTGGGGGGACGCAGCGCTGATGCCAATCGAATCCGACAAGCACTGGGAGGATGAAATGGCAGCAGGGGACGGGGCTGGGGAACGGCAGGTGGTTTACTGGGCCAAAACCCTCCACTGGGGTAAATCAGCCTTGCTCCTTTGATGTCGGTGGGATTTTACCCCCGTTTAGGGCTCATTCACACAACTCGCCACTTCTCCCTTAACCTGCGTTTTCCTTGCCCAGAGGCAGCGCCTTCACACAGAGCGTGCAGCTTCACTGCCCGTCCCTGGGATAGGGGATCGTCAAGGAGCACAAGGAGAGGTAAGGATTTCACACAACACATAAGGCTTGTTCACACAACACTCTTGTCAAGCGGGTAGTGGCACAAACCTACATTGGGTGTGTTGCGACATCACTGCACTCCAGAGGGCAGAAGAGGCCGGAATAAGACAGCATGCCTGGTCTGAGCCAGCCCCTATCCCATCCCATGCCTAGGGTTGCCAGATGTGCTCATTTGTAACAGTCACTTATGAAAAATACATGTTGCAGGGTTGGACTGGCACCAAAGGGAAAGTATGGAAACCCTAGGCAAAGTGGTTCTCCACCCCCACTGCCCCGCTGATCATACTTTTGCAGATGGGTGAGGGTGGGGGAATGATCATAAAACGCATTATGTGGCCACCCACCTCCCAGTTCACTGCAAACCAGCCTGCCTTGCCTGGCCTGCAGTGGCCAATTCATGGCCCGGCCTTCAGTCCCCGGTCTCCCCTCCTTTTCCTGGTCCTCCCTCTGCAAAATCCAGAAGCAGCTTCTCTCCCATTTGCCCCTGCCCTGCCTCTTAATGACTGTCTCGTGCTGCTCTCCTCTAACGATTACACATGGCGCTTAATTGGATTAATGCAACCCTGCAAGTCGGGGATTTAATTCCATAGTTTTTACCCAAGCAGGAAGGGGGGGGGAAGGGGCTTCCTTTAGCCAGGGTGAATCGGCTACAGAGCCCGGCACCTGCTAACTGGCGCCACTGCATAGCAGGGAGTGGAGCTGTCTTGAGAAGCAGCCTGGTGGCAGAGAGAGAGAGAGATCGGAACAACAAATGGGAGATTGCGGGGGTGGGGGGGAGGGAATACCAGAGTTAATTTAGCCCCTGGGAATCAGAATGGGCCTTGATCTGTAACCTGGGGCAGCAAATTTCCCTGGTACGATCCAGGCTACTGCACAGATTAATGGGTGGTTCAGAGGGGGGTCAGGGAATCGGATCCAGGACGTTAAAACGCTCTAGGAACCTTTTTCCTCCCGAGGACCATGTTGAAAATTAATACGAGCTCCAAGGAACTGCCTACGAAGTTGGGGGTGCTGGAGGGGGGTGCTCAGAAAGAGGAGGGTCCAGATCATGGATCTGTCCGCTCTCCTTGTGGGCTTGCCCTGCTATCTCCTCCCTTTCCCTGAGCTCTGTCTTTTGGTCCTGGGGGGGGGGGGGGTAGGAGCTGGCTGGATCTAGGAGTTGCCCTTTTCTCTCTGGATCGCCCTTTTCTCTCTGTCTCGTCTGCCCAAACTCTTGTTCATGCTCTGGTCATCTCTCGCCTCGATTACTGTAACCTCCTTCTCACTGGCCTTCCCCGGTCTCACCTTTCTCCCCTCATCTCCGTCCAAAACTCTGCTGCCAGGGTCATCCACCTCGCCAGACGCTTCGACCTGTCTCTTATACACATCTAGATGTGTATAACTATAAAGCTCTTCACAACCTCGCTCCCTCCTACCTCTCTGCACTTATCGCCCTCCATACTCCAGCCCGTGCACTTCGCTCCTCCTCTGTCCCTTCTCTCACCCTTCCACGCCTTCCCTGCTCCCCTAAGCGCCTTCGTCCCTTCTCACTTGCTGGCCCCCATGCCTGGAACTCCCTCCCTGTCCACATCCGCCTTGCCCCCTCCCTTCATACCTTCAAATCTCTCCTTAAAACTCACCTCTTTCGCTCTGCTCTGTCTGACTCTTTATCCTGCTGAGCCACTATTCCTAGACCTACGATCTGTTTACCCTTATCCTTGCCACATGGACCTGCCTGCTGTCATTCTCATCGTAACCAAGCCAAGTACGTGCACTTGAGACCTCGCATCTTCATGAATGTTAGACCCCTTGTCTCTCCCTCTGTTCCCCTTCCTATGTCTCTCCCCCAGCTCCTGTCTCTCAGATTGTAAGCCCTAGGGGCAGGGACCATGTCTATTTTATTACTTTGTAAAGTGCCAGGTACACTGCTGGCGCTATATAAATGTTTGTTAATAATAATAATAATAATAATGAGTCAGATCCTGGAACGCGAAAGGGGCCACATGGAAAACTAGCCCTCGGAGCAGGGAATCTGTCTCTAATTCACAACGGTTCAGCAGCAGGTGGCATTAGAAATAAATAAATACAAGACATAAATCATAACTAAGGAGGGATCTGGGGGGTCCACTCACACTGGGGAATGCTGACTCCCTGCCTCTCCTCCCGCGGTTTGGGGAGACTCCTGGCGGTGCCCTTCTTGCTGGACGCCGGGTGATGCAGTCCCTCTAGCCCCTTCCTCTGGGCCTTCATCTTGCTGATCTTCTCACTGTACATCTTGGCCAAGGCCTGCACTTTGCTGATGATGCGGTCGGAGTTCTCCAGCAGGCAGGGGTCGCCGCCGTTCTCGTACAGGTCCAGCGACGGGGCGTAGTCGGCGGGGCTGTCGTTGGAGGGAGAGAAACGCCTTCCCTTCGCCCCCGTGCCGGGGACTCCTCCTTCTGGGCCCTGCTTGAGCGGAGAGGGGGAGACGTCCAGATCAGACTCCTCCACGATCCGCAGCGGCTCGCAATAGAAAAGAGTTTCGGGGCTGGTGTCCGGGCCCCTGCTCCCCGCCCTGCCCGCTTTCTTTGGGGTTTCCACGGTACCCCGCGCCTTCTCTTGCCAGGCGCTCCGGATCTCGGCAAACGACCGATACTCTGGTTCCTGGGGATCCGTCTCCTGGCAGGGAGGAGGCGGGGTGCTGCTAGAATGGACACGCCCCCTTTTGGAATCTTCGTGGTGGGCGGGCCAATCGGATTGGCTCCTCCCCTTCTTAGAATCCTCATGGCTGACAGGCGATTGGCCGCTAACGGACTGACTCAATCTGCTGGGATCTTCGCAGCTGGCTGTCGATTGGCTCCACCTCCTCTCGGAATCTTCATGGCAGGCAGGTGATTGGGTCACATCGGATTGGCTCCTGCCCCTCCCCTTGTGTGGGGCAGGCGAATGAGCCCTCTCAGACTGGCTCCGCTTCCTCCTCGAGACTTCCTCATTGGCGGCAGGCAAGGGGCGGGGCTTGCAACATCGGGCCACGCCCCCTTCCCAAGCTAACCCCTCCTGTCCCAGGATGCCGTTGAAGCGGAGGATGGACTCCCGCACCACGCCAGCCGGCACGGAGGGGGCGCTCTCCCTCTTGCTCACCCCGACCTCGCTCACCGTCTCCGCCGCCTCGTAGTAGTTCCTGATCTTCTCTATCAGCAGCCGGTTGTCCTTGGCCAACGTGGAGTCCCTCTTGGCCCCGCCCGCTGACTTATCACACCGCTCGTCTCCCGCTGAATCGACCAATGGGCTTTGTGCACGCAACGTCAGCTGATTGGAATGGTCAACCACGGGGGGCGGGCACTCCCCGCTGGCCACTTCCTGCCCTGGGCACGTGGGGTCACCCGCCATGTCCTCTGGGGCCAGGTCCTCCAGGACGTGCAGGGGGGAGGGGCCGCCCCGCTCCTGCGGCTGCTCCTCTTCCTCGGAGGAGTCGCTGGTGGGGGGGCGGTGGAGCAGCGAAGGAGACTTGTCCTGGGGGCACTTGCTTCGAGACGGGGCAGGAGGCCCATCTGGGGGGCCAGCCTCCAGGAATTTGCTCTCCTCCTCCTCCTCCAGTTCCTCTAAAGTGTCTCCGTGCGGGGAATGAGCCTAGCGGGGATCAGAGCAGAGAGTCTGAGGGTTAGTGGTTAATGCACTGGCCAGGATACTGCCACCTGCAGGCTGAGCAGGTAGTTGCGCCCCTGTGCATGTGTATTGAAGTCTGGTTCTCATTAATATTCAAACTCCCTGAAATCTCTACCCTATTTTTCCCTCCTTCCCGCCCCATAAGGATGAGCAGGCCTATTAAATTCAGCATTTCTATAGCACTTTCAGTGTTCAAAGTGCTTTACAATCCTCATTAATTCCCCTCCCAACAGCCCGGAGAAGTAGGTCATTATTATTCCCATTTTACAGATTGGGGAACTGAGACTGGAAGAGAGTGACTTGTCCAAGGCCACCCTTAACTCATGGCTAAAACGGGATTTGAAATCCCAGTCTCCCAAGTCCAATAACTTAGCCACTAGGCTACACTGGCTCTAACTATTGACTTCATTGGACAGAGGGGGAAACGGAGGAACAGAGCCAGAGATCCGGAGTGTTCTCATCAGCTTCCTCAATCAGGGTTGGTTATTCTGGGGGTAATTAACATGCATGAACCACTGTCCTGATGAGTGGCATAAATCTCTCATTTAACCTCGCTTGTTGTGAGAACAACGGGGTGGTTAAAATGTGTTAATGGGTTGTTAATCTAGAAGAGAGAAGCGTTTGAACGCACAAGGCACAGATCTTTCTTGGAATCATCCATCCTCTCCCGGAGCTGGGGATAGAACCCAGGCGTCCTGGCTCCCAGTCCCCCTGCTCTAACCCACTAGACCCCATTCCCCTGCCAGAGAACCCAGGAGTCCTGGCTCCCAGCCCCCCTGCTCTAACCCACTAGACCCCACTCCCCTGCCAGAGAACCCAGGAGTCCTGGCTCCCAGCCCCCCTGCTCTAACCCACTAGGCCCCATTCCCCTTCCAGAGAACCCAGGAGTCCTGGCTCCCACCCCCCTGCTCTAGCCCACTAGCCCCCATTCCTCTCCCAGAGCTGGGAATAGGTCCCAGGAATCCTGCTCCCACCCCCCAGGTCACTGGCACACAGTCTGCCTCCTGCCCACCCCCCACCATTACCTGTGGTGCTGGGCTGCCCTGGCCCCTGTTCTGGTCTCCCAGCGGCCTCTCCTCTGGCCCCGTGTCCTTCTTCAGGCCATGCTGGCTGAGCAGCTCCAGAATCTCCTCCGTGATGGAGAAGTCAGTGGGGAGCGGTTCTTCGGGCAGGGAGAATGGGGAAGAGGCGGCGGCCTCCTCTGCTGGGTCGGACTCGGCGGCCTCCTCCTCCTCCTCCTCCATCACGCTGGAGGCCAGGGTGCAGGAGCTGCCCGACGGCCGGAGGGGCTCTGCGGTGGGGAAGAGCTCCCCCTCGCTGCCTGCGTGCTGCACGGGGAACAAGGCACACATCACTCGAGCACTGAGCCCCCTGCCCCAGCCTGGGCTCGTGGGGCGGGCCCAGTCCACTTGACTACGCTTCGTTCCCAAAGCCACGAGTCCTAAGAACCAGCCTCCCCTCCCGTCCCCCAATCCTGCCTTGCACAGGCTGTTCTAACCACTAGACTTCACACTCTCCTCAAAGAGAGAAAGAGAACTCAGGAGTCCCAACACCCTCTTCCCCTTTCCCACCCAGACTCCACTCCTCTCCTCACCCAGAATTGCAAACCGAACCCAGGACTCTTGGGTTCCCAACCGCCAGTGCGTTAACCGATTAGACCAGGGATGGGGGAACCTCAGGTCCCGGGGGCCAAATGCGGCCCACGGCAAGTTTTTATGCGGTTCCTTTCCACTTCCTGGATCTGGCCCTTGAATTCAGTTCTTAACCTCCAATCGCTGAAAAACTGAGCTCAAGGGAAGGGGGTAAAGAGGAGGGCGTGCAAACAAGGCTAGGGGACAGTTCCAAGGCACAAATCCATGATTTGGACCCTCCTTTCCTTGAGTGCATCCCTTAAGCATACTGCCCCCCAACTTCTGTGCGGCTCTTGGAGCTTGTGTAAGCCTTCGAAGTGGCCCCCCGGGAAGAAAAAGGTTTCCCCACTCCTGCATTAGACCTTACTCTCCCTCCCAGAGCTGGGGGTAGTCAGTAAGTAAATAAATGTATTCAGGCATTTGGCTTATGCCATTGCCAGTCCACAAGCAAACATACAAACAACAACAAAAATATATACATATACATAATCAAAAGCATTTAAAAAACCAATATTATGTCAATAAAGCTAACCTAATACATTAGGCCAGATTAAAGCTAACCCAATACATTGGTTGACTTAAGAGCTAGGAGTGGATATAACTTCCTTATTGCTACCGCTTGGTGAGCATAAGCTGCCAGTTTAATAATAACCTCCTTATCTTGCTGCTGACAGAGCCAAATTAATTTCTCCTTTTTCGTAAAGCAGGATATCCTCTGGAGAAAAGAGGAAAGGTAAGAGTTGGGGATAGAACCCAAGAATCCTGGCTCTTGGCTCCCTCCCCTAACTCACTGGACCTCACTCTGCTCCCAAAATTGGGAATAGAACCTAGGAGTCCCGACTCCCAGCTCCCCTGCCCTAAACCGCTGGACCCCACTTCCCTCAAGGAACTGAGAACAGAACCCAGGAGACCCTCACCCACTAGATCCCACTCTGCTCCCAGAGCTGGGAATAGAACCCAGGAATCCTAATACCCAGCCCCCTTCCCCTACATTAACACCCCCCCACCCTCAATCTCATCCCAGAGCTGGGAATAGAACCCAGGAATCCTAATACCCAGCCCCCTTCCCCTACATTAACACACCCCCACCCTCAATCTCATCCCAGAGCTGGGAATAGAACCCAGGAATCCTAATACCCAGCCCCTTCCCCCTACATTAACACCCCCCCACCCTCAATCTCATCCCAGAGCTGGGAATAGAACCTAGGAGTCCTGATTCTCAGCGCCCCATCCTGGGACTGGATACAGCCCCCATAGTAGATAAAAACCAATGCCAAGCATGAATCCAGAGCGTCCGGGGCACCTACCTTCAATCTGGTGATGGCTGAAAGCCCCCAGACAGACACCAAATGATGGGGAGAAAAATAAAAAGAACCCTCGATTAGATCCTGTGACATTAAATAGTCTGATCAGCAAGCAACGAATAGTGTCCTGGTGTCAACCTGCAGCTAGAATGTTGGGAGGCCAGGGTTCGAATCCTGTCTTGGTTATCAACCTCCCTGGGTGTGGAAGCTACCTTCAACCTTGGTTCTCCTGCTGTGACATACTAACAGGGCCTGTCGTCATAGCCAAGGGAGCAATTGTTCCTCTCCTTGCCAGGCGCTGGTCCAGTTTCATTGAGAGGAGGAGCGCATCCAGTTTGGGGGCCCAGGGGCACCTCTCTTTAAGAAGGGGACTGACTGACAAACTGGAGAGGCTTCAGAGGAGGGCAACAAAAATGATGGAGACGGAGAGGAAGACGTAGGGAGGAGGAGTTTTATTTTATTTATTTTATAGATTTTTTATTAAAGTTGAAAGAACTTCCCAAGTTGAAAGAACTGGGAATATTTACCCCTGGAGAAAAGATTTAAAGGGGGAATGGGATTGTCGTTTTCAACGGTGGGACTCTGGGCAAAATTTCGGTTTCGGTTCTCGTATTGGTTCTATTGGATCTTTTGCAGTGATTTTTGTATGGGATTTTTAACACTGCGGTTTTTCCCCACTGAAGTCAATGGGGAGAAACTGCAATAAATCAAATCCAAAAATCAACGCAAAAGCCCCAGTTTTCAAATATGTAAAGAGCTACTGGAAAGAAAATGGTGCCCAGATGTTCTCCGCTAGAGCAAGGGCAGGGGAATCTCAGGCCCAGGGGCCCAACGCGGCCTGAGGATACGTTTTATTTGGCCCCTATCCAGTTCTCGGATCTGGGCCCCTGGATCCAGTGCCTAACCCCAAGCACCGAAAAACTGAGCTCAGGGGAAGGGAGCCACAAAGAGGGCATGGACACAAGGAGAGGGGACAGATCCATGATCTCTAGACCAGTGGTGAGGAAACCTTTCCCTCCCAGGGGCCAGTCTGAACATTAGTCCAAGCTCTGAGGGCTGCATCGAAGTTGGGGACGGAGGGGTGTAAGGGGTGGGCTCAGGAAGAAGAGGGTCCAGATCATGAATCTGTGCCATGAATCTTCCCTCTTATTGTGTGCTTGATGGGGCACCTGTGCAAATTTGTTAAGGAACACTTATGAAAAATACATGTTGCAGGGCCTGCATTGGCGGCTTCGGCTTGGGCTTGGGGGGGGCGGGGGCGGGAATGGGCTTCAATTAAAGGAGAAAAGTTTTAGGCTAAATGCTTGAAAGAACGTTCTAACTCGCAGAATAATTTGGCATTGGAGGTTCCACGTCCCTTGAGAAGGCCTTTCCGAATAGGCGAGGCAGGCGTCTCTCAGGGACGGTGGATCCTGTTGAACTGCAGGAGGCTGGACAAGATAGCGGTTGGGGTTTATCCGAAGATGCAAGACACCCTCCTAGCGGTCAGTCATGGAAAAACCAGCAGAGGAAACTGCACATCATTGGGTGTTTTTACACACACATTTCTCCTGCGTGTTTGCTGTTACATCCTGAACTTTCTGTGTGTCTAAATCACTCACCCCAGATCTTAAACCTCTGGCTCTTTGAACTTCTGCATAGAACTTCTCCCAGAACTTGTGTGTGTAAAAGGTTCTCCTGGTAAACTGCTTTGCTCCGCTGTGGTCACTTGGTTTCCATGGCAGCCCCTCACGTCTACAGCTGCGGCTACTTTAGGCTGCCTCAGGGCAGTGTGCGTGTGTGAGAAGAATGCATCCGGAACTTACTTGTGGACTTGTAAACCCAGAAGACTGAAAGACCAGCACTTTAAGGTGTGTGTAAAAATGCCCATTGATAGCTAATTGCTGGCATTTCTCTATTCTCATTCATTTTAATTCTTTTAGCTCTGAGGATTCCCTGTTCTAAGTCTATATTTTTCATTGATTGAGGAGCTGCAGCAAGGAAGTTCTGGAGGAAGGGATACAAGGAGCTGCCCAACTGACCAATGGTCCAACTTAGCCCACTGTTGTCACAACTTGACACTGCAGTAGAGTTTCAAATCCAGCTATTCAGGATCCCCAGCAGAGGCCTCACCCAGATGTGCTACCCGAGACCCTCCAGGATCCCCAGCAGAGGCCTCACCCAGACGTGCTACCCGAGACCCTCCAGGATCCCCAGCAGAGGCCTCTCCCAGGCGTGCTACCCGAGACCCTGAATCTGAGATGCCAGGGATTGAACTTGGGACCTTATACATGCAAAGCATTCGCTCTACCACCTGAGCCACGGCCCACTCCAAGGGAGGCAAGCTAAGGGCTGGAGAAGCTCAAAAGCAGGGGTGGGGAACTTTTTCCCTCCCAGGGGCCACTTTAAAAATCAGTACAAGCTCCGAGGGCCACGTAGAAGTTTGGGGCGGGGGTGTGTGCTTAAGGGGTGGGCTCAGGAAAAGGAGGGTCCCGATCACAGATCTGTCCCCTCTCCCTGTGTGCATGGCCTCCTCTCTGCTCCCTTCTCTGGAGCTCAGTCTCTTAGCGCATGGGGGGGTAGGAACTGGATCCAGGCAGTGACAAGGGGACACGTGGAAAAGAGCTGTGGTCTAAAGGGAAAGTTTTCTCTCCGTGGGATGAAAGCAACAATAATAAATAACAAAGGCTTTCGAGAGTACACAAAAGACCACCCTTGATCCTAGTGCTGCGCTCCTACAGGCACGGCAGGGAGGATGTAATCCTGAGCGCACTTCCTGGCCCACGGAGCAGCGTTAAGTCACGGAATCCGGTCCGCCTGTTTGAATGAGTTCAACTCCCCTGCCTCGAAGACCTCAGCAGGAATACACATGGCAGGGGAGGGGAGCTGGGGAGGGGAGCTGGGCGGGTAAGCAGGGGGGTTGTAGGTAAGGTTGCCACCTTAAGTATCTTTTTCCAGGTCACTTCTGAAAAATGTATATTGCAAGGCCTGTATTGGCACCTGTTGTACCAACGCAGGCTCTGAAACATGCCTGGAAAAAGATACCTAGCTGTAGGATTGAGGGGCAGTGGGAGAATTCACGGGGACCTACGGTTGGAGAAAGAGGGAGGGCTGTGGATCAGAACTGGATGAATGAGCAGAGCTCTGGAGGGTTATGGGGAGGAGCCCAAGGCTGGAATAGCAACGAGCTGGGATTCAGGGCCATCAGCAGAATTCACTGAGGGCCAAGGCTTTGTTGGGGCCGGAGACTGGGGTACAAGTTAAGCTCAGTCAACCAGCAAATCATCCCTGAGACCGAGGACGAGGGAAGCGGCTTACCGTTCTGCTCAAACACCATGATCTGGGCCTCCTTGGCGGGCTCTGTTGGAGGCGGAACGAAGGAGAAGTGTTAATTGTGCGAGAGAGGCAGGCAGAGCCGGCAGGTGAGAAGGATCCTCTTTCTGGTGGCTGAGGGGAGTGAGGTTGGCCGAGACCACCCCAACAGCACTAGCCCAAGGGCCCAGCAGCAGGGCAGGTTACGAGGTTCACTGCCCCCCAAGCAAAAAGATGCTTTGACTGGCATGGAAACGGCCTTATGAACAGGAGAACAGAGGCTTTCAGAGGGCAAATGAGTCACTCAGGGTCCTGCAGGAGCCTGTGTCAGAAACATCCGGAGTCTCAACCCCCGGCTTCTGCTACTTGACTCAACCCCTTTCCCAGAGCTGGGAAGAGAACCCAGGAGTTCTGGCCCCAACCCTCCTGCTCTAACCCACTAGCCCCCACCCCCTCCCAGAGAACCCAGGAGTCCTGGCTCCCAGCCCACCCGCTCTAACCCACTAGCCCCCACTCCCCTCCCAGAGAA
>QEPC01004837.1:3185740-3205266 GCA_003113815.1 Sphenodon punctatus | reverse complement strand
GCTCCCAACTACTCCAGTCCTAGCCTCTCCCAGCAGGGGGCGCTGTGGGGGAGCAGGGCAGGAGCATTGGCTGTAGGGGGCGCTCCCAACTACTCCAGTCCTAGCCTCTCCCAGCAGGGGGCGCTGTGGGGGAGCAGGGCAGAAGCAGTGGCTGGGGCGGAGGGGAGGGCTCCCGGTCTCTCCCAGCAGGGGGCGCTGTGGGGAGCAGGGCAGGAGCCTTGGCTACAGGGGGATTCAGTCTATTTCCTGTGGATTTTCAGTCTCTGAGGCCGCCAACACCTCCCCAACCAGGCCTCCCCCCAAATATCTTCGGCCAGAATCCTTTGCCAGCCTCTCATTTCATGGCCAAGCTGGTGCAAAGGATTCTGGGACAGAACCAGGGCCTTCCACTTGGAAGAGGCCTGGGTATCTCCACGGCAACCACCCCGGTGCCTCCAAGGCCCCTTGGCTGTAATGGCTGCATCCCCCGCAGGCCGCTCACCTGCAGCAGGAGGTGGTACTTGAGGATCCTTTGCACGGGCTTCAGGAGATAGGTCTCCAGGGGCAGCGAATGCGAGAGGGTGGCCTGCCGTTCCCGGAAAAACTTAGCCAAGTCCTCGTTCTCCATGCACTCCCGTAGAACGGAGACCGAGCTAGTGGGGAGAAGAGAGAAGGGCCATCAGGGAAGGAGCCGTGGTTAGAGCAGGCCAGTGAGCTGCTCCGTTGCCCGGACCCCAGGCCAGGGGGCTCGGAGAGATTGGTTTGCGGGGGGGGGAGGGACACACGGGAATGCTGCTTTGGGCTAGCAAGTTGGGAGTTCATACTCACTTGGGATAGTTCATGCAGTAGAGAGTGTAGATGTCAAACTCCTCGCTCTGCAAACAAGACAAGAGGCATCAAGAGAAGGGGAGAGGTGGGGTTGGCCGGGGTGGGGTGCAGGGAAAGGAGGAGAGGTAGGGGGACAGGGACACAGACAGGGTCTTCTGGGATACTTGTAATCTGGAGTGCTTTATTAACCAGCCTCAGATATTAAGGATACGTGTGGGACCGGCACTGGGATGCAGCTGCCTCTGGGGTGGGCTATAATATCATGTGTGTACATGATATCCAACCCCTCTCCCCCTCTAACCGTTAGACCTCAATCTCCTCAGGAACCCGGGGACAGAACCTAGGACGTCTGGTTCCCCGTCCCTGCTGTAACCACTAGAGCCCACTTCGCCCCCAAACTAGAACCATGGAGTCCCAGTTCCCAGCCCCTTGCTCTAACGCACTAGACCCCACACCCCTCCCAGAACTGGAGACAGAACCCAGGAGTCCTGGTTCCCAGCCCCCACCCCCCACGTTTTAACTACTAGACACCCCTCCCCTCCCAGGACTGCTCTTACTACTAGACCCCATTCCCCTCCCAGAGCTGCAAACAGTGCACCCTGCCCTACATGTGTGCATATAATGAGCATGTAACATGAGTATTGTGAGTACAGTGATAAATCCAGGTGAAATTGGGGGGTGGGGGGGGTGCTCCTAACCGAGGAAGGTTTGACTAACACACTGACGCACCCATTACAAAAAGGAAAAAGTGAATGTGATTAATTTCTGATGTTCCATTCTACAGCACACCTCCTCCAGGAGCCATGACTATTTATTTCTTTATTTGGTCCCTTTTAAATTCTTGGATTTGGCTGGTGGATCCAGCCCCCCACACAAAAGCACTGAAGGATTAAGCTCAGGGTAAGGGAGCAGAGATCCATGACCTGGACCCTTCCCATCTTGAGCAAACCCCTTCGGCATACCCACCCCAACTCTTATCCAGCTCAGGGAGCTGACACGAATTTTCAAAGCGGCCCCATTGGAGGGGAAAAGTTCCCCACCTCTGAGCTGTGGGCTCTGCCGCAGGCGGATGCCAATGGGTATCAGTGGGGCAGGACGGCACTCACCCTTTGCACGAAGCACTCAGCAATAGCGTGGGCGCTAGGGCTGCCCTCCAGATCTTCCAAGAGCTCACTGCAGGGGGAGAGAAATACAGCATGGAGGTGAAGCAGCATAAACAGAGTTGCGCGTCTTAAGAACATCGTGGGTGGAGTTGTCCTAAGCTGGCAAACGGGGATTTGGGGGGGGGGGGACAGCATCAGAGGGGACACAATTCACCAGGGCTGGATTAAAGGTTTTGGGTAGCCCTAAACTAAGCCATGATCTAGGGGGGGGCCCCCACATGTCTACCCAATCACATACTCAAGATACGTCGTTGGTTTGACTAGGATTGCCTTGCACGATTAAACAAAAACCGTTCAATCACATGATAGATCTAAATCTTGAGATTTAAGCAATGCAGAGTTGCACAAGCACTGACTGACCCTGACCATGCCCCCCCCCCTTACACGCAAGGGGCCCCAGATTGCAGAGTGGCAGTATAAATAAAATAATGATTTATCTACTAATTATTATATAGTTCCAGCAGTGTACCTGGTGCTGTACAAACTTCAGCAGGTTTAGAATCTAGGAGAGACAAGGGAGGAGAGACGAAAGGGCTGGGAACAGAGGGGGAGACAGACATTCACAAAATTGCAGGTGCACATGATTAGTTTGGATGGAGGGGAGAAGCGGCTCCCGAGATAATCAAGGAGGAGAAGCTAGGGAAAGTCTGACGGAGGAGCGGAGTTTCCAGGAGGGATCTGACAGTTGGAGGAAGCAGGACGTTTGTGTTCTGGGAGGGAGTTCCAGGTTGGGGGGGCAGCAAGGGAGAAGGGGTGGATACATTTTGAAGAGCAAGGGAATTGTGAGCAGCTGAGGGTGGGGGCAGGGGAGGAGTGGTGCTCCCGGGTGAGGCCGTGGTTAGAGATAAGGGCAGAGAGACAGAAGGAGCTTGTGCTGATTCGCTTTCAGGACGGTAGAGGGAGCCAGGGGAGGGAGGAGAGTCGGGGCTGGACATGATCAAAGTGGCCTCGAGGTGGATGATCTTGGTAGGAGAGTTCTGACAGAAGCTGGTGTGTGTGTGTGTGTGAGTGAGAGAGAGAGAGTGTGAGTGAGTGTGTGAGTGAGTGAGTGAGGGCAGGGGAAGGCCAGTAAGGAGAAGGTTGCAGTGCTCAAGGACTAAGGAAACTCTGTGGCCCATAGAAGAAAGAAGAATTTTATTCTTTTAGTGCTCCCTTGCCTTTCAATGGCCCTCGGTGCACTCTGCAATCATAAAAATATAAAAACAATATAAAATCAATTTCAATGGGGAAAGGAAAGCGGGAGGACAGACCGCATTAAGGGGAACCTGCAGCGGATCCTAAAAGCACCTAGAAAACGAATGCGTTTTCAGGTGCTTTTTAAAAAGGTGAGACGGGGCGGAACGAAGACGGACATCCGGAGGGAGGGAGTTCCACACCGAGGGGCCTGCCGCAGCAAAGACCCGGTCGCCCACCGAGGTTTAAGAGACAATGGCAGGATCCCCAAACAGTGGGGTGGGGGTTTCCGAGCACAGATACCCATCAGGGCGAGGCTCCAGGAGCAGGTCTCGAATCCAGCCAGGGCCCTTTACCATTCAGGGCCCTAAACACCAGCAGCGCCATCTTAAACTCTATCCGTCGTTCTACAGGCAGCCGGCGTAGAGAACGTTACGCAGGGTGGGCGTCATAGGGTGCCCAAACCAATCCAGTCTAAGCAAGCTGCAAGCGATGGACACTAGGCACTGCGGGCAGCCTGAGCGGGTTACGTTCTGCTCGCAAGAAATTTTGCCGTCTCGGGAACCGGGATTGATTTCTTGACTGTTTTCCTGAAACCAATACGTCTCGATTTGCTCAATACCGTGAGATATCATTCCGATTTATCACGGCGTACAGTTCATTTATCGCTTACCACGTTGCCGAGGGCACCGTTTGTTGGTACTGTATTTCTGAGCTAATTGCTGTGCGAACAGTCCGTCCCTTACCCCCACCCCCAGTGCCCCTTTAACCAGTGCCTCCAATCAGAATTGTGCTCCCGTGCGCCTCCAATCAGAATCCTTATTCTAGGTGGCTCCCTTTGATTTGACCAATCTGCAACCGGATTGCAGATGAGTAAAGGAATCTGCGTGCCAGCCAATGAGTGACTAGGAAGTACAAGGGAAATGGAGTGCAAGAAACGCGGCCTTGCATTGGGTATTACCTCGCAGGATTTGAAATTAACGGCAAAGCAGTCAACGGCAAAGCGGTAAACGCCCCGGGTTCCGGTAAGCCCATTATCGGTAAACTGAGAAACGAAAGGTCGATTGAGCCATTGTTGAGTATCAAGAGGGTCTCGATTCGACTGAGATATCGAGAACCAGGATTTTGACGGGAATTCACGTTTTTGTGAAATCCTGTTTCAGCCCAGTTACGCTTTCTTAGCGCTCTTCAGCTGTCAGCTTCCACGCCATCGAAGGCTGGTGTCATCGGCCTCAACCCCAGTTTCAGAGAGGGAGACTGAGGCACAGAGACAGGAAAAGCCTTAACGTGGGCCATTCAGGGAACCGCTGGCAGAGACGGGGAAAGAACCCAGGAGTCCAGCGCAGGGGCACAGCTAGGCCGGAATGGGCCCAGGTGAAAGACATGGACTTGACCACCCCCTCCCGTCCTATTCCCTCTCCCTCCCTCCGCTTGCTGCGCCTGGGCCCTGGAGGCTGCGGCTGCGCTGCCTGGCTTGTGCCGCCCCCTCCGCTGCTTGCTCTGTCCTGTGCCACCCGCCGGGTGGGTAGGTCCCATCTGCTGCAGGTGCTTCTGTTCAGCTCAGTCTCCGCCCGGCTGTGCCGCAACACGACAGATTTGTGATCCCACCACTCCAGCTTGGGCACTAGGGGCTCCCCACCCACCCCAACTTGGGCCCCTGGACAAATGTCCCTCCTGTCCCTAGGATAGCTATGCCCCTGAGTCCTGGGTTCTAACCCCCTCAACCACTACACCAGCGATTCCTGAGTTTTGGCTACAGGGAACATTCATGGTTTCATTTTTTGCGGTTGGGAGGGGCAGGGTCGCTACACGTTACGGGCAGATCAGAGGAATCAGTATCACAAGAAGAGTCTTTCCCAAACCAGACACCGTGTCACGTTGGAGAGTCACAGAACTGAAGAGGTGGAAGGGACCTCAAAGGTCATGTAGTTCAACCCTTGCTCAAGCATCTTCCCTGGCCGGTCTCTTCTTGGAAACCTCCAAGGAGGGAGATTCCGCAGCGTCCCCAGGCAGCTCTTTCCAATACCAAATTTTTCAAGCAGTGAGGAAGCTTTTTCTCGTTATGTAACCTAAACTGAGCTTCCTGCAATTTAAAAACCATGGCTTCATGTCCTGCCTGCAGCGGTCACAGAGAGCAAGTGTTCTCCATCCTTACGATGGCATCCGTTTCAATATTTGAAAACTTGTCAACATGTCCCCCCTTTAATCTTCTTTTCGCTCGGCTAAACGTGCCGTCAGTCTTTCCTCATAGAACTTGCATTCTAGACCCATGGATTGGGGGGGGGGATGGGGGGGCGACTTTTCCAACCAGGGGCCACTTTGAAAATTAGTACAAGCTTCGCGGGCTGCATAGAAGTTGGGGAAAGGGGTGCACTCAAGAAGCATAGGGTCCAGATCCCCTATTCTTGTGTGCATGCCCTCATCTCTTCCCCCTTCCCCTGAGCTGTCTTTCAGTGCTGGGGGGAGGGAGGGGGAACAGGAGCTGGATCCAGGAATGGAAAGGGGCCAAATAAAAACTAGCCATGGGTTGTATTTGGACCCCGAGCCTGAGGTTCCCCCACCCGTGCCTTGATCATCCTCCTTGCTCTTCTCGGAGTCCTTTCCAGTTTGTTAACAGTCTTCTTGAAATGTGGAGCCCAAACTGAATGCCGTACTCCAAAAGAGATCAGACCAGTGCTGAGTACATAAGTACTGTAGCTTCCCGAGTCCTGGATAAGCTGCTTCGGCTAATACAACCCAGAACGGCACTGGCCTTTTTCGCTGCAGCATCACACTGTTGACTCATGTTCAGTTTGTGACCCATTATAACCCCCATATACTGCCGAGACAGTTACCTCCCACCTCGTGCATTCGGTTGTTTTCTTTCCTGTGCGTTTTATATTTTGTTGGGTCCTATCACGACTCTGCGGGGCAGCTACATGCCTACCTCCCAACATTTCCAGTGCCCAGAGGCGCAAGCCCCGCCCCCTTGGCCAATAAGCTCCGCCCCTCACACCCTTACACGCACACTCCTCCCAGCATTCCTAGCTCACAAAGAGGGACAGACGCTCTCCTGTTTCTCACTTCACTTAGTTTCCCGTCATCCTATCTTTTCCCTGTTGGCCTCCCAAAAGGGCTTTTCCCAGGAGGCCACCAGGAAAGAGGCCTGAATTTAGGTCTTTTTGTATCCCTCTCCTGAAAAAGGGACCTTGACCCCCGAAAGCGGGACAATGGGATTCAGAACCCAAAGAGGGACCGTCCCTCTTAACTAGGGACTGTTGTGGGGTCTGGGGTGTACAACGTGATGGTCCTTGAAGGCTGGAGGAGCAGTGGTCACCTGACCCTGTCACATGACCCTCAGTGGCCCTCTGGGGGACTACATTTCCCAGAGTATCCAGCATTCTTTAAAGGGCCAGCTCCACTCTCTCTGGGATGGGTTTGTAACAGAGGGGCACCTATTATGATTTGGGTTGGGTGTGTGTGGTGTGGCTGGTTTGGATCAATGGAAAAACACCACAACCACCCCTCTTTTATCCCCATCCCCCTGCCGGGTCCGTGGCTTGCAACATGTATTTTGCAGGCCCTGCAACATGTATTTTTCATATGCGTTCCTTGAAAATGTGCATAGGTGGCCACCCTAAGACAGCCGCATCTGAACCCAGACTGTCCCCTGCCCTACATCTACCACGCTCCTCCCCTCCGCTTCGCCGCGCTGCTGATCTTACACTTCCCTCAGCTTGAGTAAATACGGGAATAAAAGCGTCTCTGTTCCCTCTCGCAGCCAGGAGTCCCCCAAAGAGCTGGGCTGTTTACGCGGCGCCCTGAGAAGCCTGGCGGTCTCATGCTGCTAACAGGAAGCGGAGAAAGCCAGAGAGGAGAAATCAGACTACAAGCCACGGACCCGGTGGGGGGGATGGGGATAAAAGAGGGGTGGTTGTGGTGTTTTTCCATTGATTCAAACCAGCCACAACACACACACACACCCAACCCAAATCGTAATAGGTGCCTCTCTGTTACAAACCCATCCCAGAGAGAGTGGAGCTGGCCCTTTAAAGAATGCTGGATACTCTGGGGAATGTAGTCCCCCAGAGGGTCACGTGACAGGGTCAGGTGACCACTGCTGTGACTATAAAGCTAGCCTGCATGGGTGGCCATACCTCCCCTTTAAAAGAGGATGCTTATGAAAAATACACAGTGCAGGGCTGTACCGGAACCAATGCAGCCCTGCAAGTTATTTTTCCATAAGCGTCCTCTTTTAAAGAAGAGGTACGGCCACCTAGGTAGGAGTACATTTCCTACAGAAGAGGGTGTGTGAAGAAAGTGCAAGTGTGGGAAACTGGCTGGGGGAGGGAGGAGGCCCCGAGGAGGAGGAGGAGGATGCCCCCAGCTGAGAAGTGATTCAGAGGGGGAGCCCAGTTGGGGGTTGAGCTCTGGCAGGCCAGCCAGGAAGCTTGGGTTACTGGGGAAGGATGGAGGGAGACGGGGACTGGATTTCTGATCAATACAATCAGCTTGTTGGAGCTAGTGAGTCTGGTGCCTTTTCTGAGCAAACGTGAGGCTCAGCTCTGGGGCAGCAACTGACTGGAGAAGCTAAGTGCATATCATCCCCTAGCCCTACACAGCCCAGAGGCTACCAGCGGCAATGGGCTTTGCTCTGAGTCCCTTAGCACTTCCTGCTTGTTCCCTTCTGTAGTTTAAGAAAGCCAGGCCCTTTTAAGTATCAGCACCGTCTCCAAGAACTGGGAAGAGAACCCTGAAGTTCTGGCTCCGACCCCTTGCTGTAACCCTATAGACCTAGGGTGGCCAGATATGCAGATTTTAGAGGACACTTATGAATTTGCATATCTGGCCACCCTAAATAGACCCCACTCCCCTCCCAGAGCTGAGAAGGGAACCCAGGAATCCCAGCTCCCAGACTCCCCTGCTCTAACCCCACTAGACCCTGCTTCCCCTCCCAGAGCTGGGAACAGAACCCAGGAGTCCTGGCTCCCAAACCGCTTACTGAACTGGCTAGATACCTCTAGAGTTGGGGACAGAATTTACCTGGGAGCTTAGACTCCCAGCTTCCTGTTGTAACCACCTAGACCCCAAACCCCTCCCAGAGCTGCAGACAGAACCCAGGTGTCCTGGCTCCCAGACCGCCCTGCTCTAACAGACAAGACTCCACTACTGAGAGTCTTGGCTCCCGGACTCTAGGCTCTAATCCGCCAGGCCGCACAGCCCTCCCAGAGCTGGGAAAGACGACCCATGAATCCTGGCTCCTGCTAGATCCACACCCCACTCCCAGAAAAGTTCTACCAATCATTTCTATGGTGCTACTAAGCATATGTGGCGCTTTACAACCATGGAATTTGGAGACAGGTCCCTGCCCAGTGGGCTTACAATCTAACATGGACACATTCCCATTTTACAGATGGGGAACTTAGGCTGAGAAGTTGTGACTTGCCCAAGGCCCCCTAGTAAGTTGATTTGCTGAAGGGAGATTTGAACTGTGGTCTAAGTCCAAGTCCAGCACCTTATTCACCAAGCCACGCTAGCTCAGAAAACCCAGGGGTCCTGACTCCCAGACCCTCTGCTCTAACCCACTAGTCTGGGGCGGTCCCTGTTAGGCTGCTAGCAGGCAGCGGAGAAAGCCAAAGAAGAGAAATCCAACCACAAGCCACAGACCCCGGAAGTGGGATGGGGATAAAAGTGTATGTGTGTGTGGGGGGGGATGTTTTTCCATTGATCCAAACTAGCTACACCCCCCCCCCCAAACCAAATCACAGAGCTGGAGACATGACCCAGGAGTCCTGGCTCCCAGCCCGTCTCTGCTCCAACGCACTAGACTCCGCTCTCCCTCCACCCAGAAGCCCTGAATCCCAGCTCCTCTTGCTTGAACCACTGGACCCCACTCCTTTCCCAGAGCTGGGAACAGAGCCCAGGAATCTTCACTCCAAATCTCTCTGCTGTAAACACCGGGGTCCGCCACCCTTTCCTACTGTAACGATCTGATGCTGTGCATGATCAGTTCCCTTTCCAGGGGAGCCAGGAGCTGCCCCTCAATGGGGACTGGGGGGAGGCCCCGTGTGTCCGGACCTTACCGAGCGTGCTCAGTCCTTCGCCTAAAGGGTTAACCCCACCGAGCTCTGAGCCAATCGACGCCCGGGCCCTGCTTAAAACTCTTTAAACAGACCCAGATGGTCGCCTGAGTGCCTTGCATGCTTCTTGGCAGGAAACCAGCCTGTTTCCCCCCACCCCTCCCCCAATAAAGTGGGGGAGGGGAGGAAGGGCAGGGGGAGAAAGCAAAGAAGCCCAAAGAAAAGAATCTCAGGCCACGTGTAGGAGCCAATGCAGGCCCTGCAACATGAATTTTTCATCAGTGTTCCTTACAAACGTGCATAGGTGGCCACCCGCTGTCCATCACTTGCTGAAGCAAATCTAGCGTCTCTCTCAGACTGGGCTGGGGAAGACACAGGACTCTTTACGGTGTTAGTCTCCTGGTTTCACAATTTCATTCATGTAATGACTTCTCAGTTTACGCTGCACACATACTTCTTAGCTGATGCCGCACGCCTGTTGCATGCATTCACCATTTCCTTGACATACATGTTACATACGTGTTTTACATGAATCCCATGGTCTATCCCCTCACGACACGCTTTAAAAAATATCACCTAGCGCAGGGGAAACCTCGCCCCCACCAAGGCAGGCTCTGTGCCCCTGCAGGTTCCTTGAGCCAAAACGTCCCTGCTGGGGGCGGGCGAGGCCGTCGGCCCAGTGCCCCGGGGCTGCCCTGTGTTTGGTGGGTCACTGGTGACCCACAATACCTGGGGGGTGAGGGGGAAGCCGCTGGGGGCCAGAAACAGACGCTTTAAACTTAGTGCTTTTCAACTGTCGGTTTCAAATGTCTCTCACTCAGGAAGAAGCTTGGTGGCGCTAGCTCCATTTTGCAGCTAGGGAAACTGAGGCACAGAGCGGGGGAAAGGCCTTGACTAAGGTCACGCGCAGCGTCAGAGCTGAGGAAAGTCCCCGCCGCCCCAAGGACGGAGTCCTGCTTCCCAGCTTCACCCAATTCAACTCCTAGTCCAGATGTTCCCAGACATTGCGCCCGCATGGCTTTAAATAGAATCCCGTGACTCCTAATGCGCGCAGCATCTATCAAGGACTGTGTTAATTGGGATCATCGGCACGTGACACAAAAACCCAGCTAGAAGGCCCAAAACCAGAATTTTCAGGCTCGGCTAATTCTGGAGCTAAATTTTTTCCAACTTCACCCCACCCCTCCTCAGATTCATTTCCAAGCCTTAAAAAAGCCTCTGGATGCTGCAGGCCCGTGGGGGGCGGGGGGAAGAACCACCGCCAGCCAGAACCAGATCTTATCTTGCTGAGCAGTTGTCTGCCTTGTGGGCAGAGCAGGCGGGTGACGCGATGCTATCCGGCTCTGCTTTGATAACGGTGGCGTCAGCAGTGCGCAGCTTCCCCCAGCTCAACGTGCCCTATCCTGCAACCAGAGGTAGCTTTCCATTCAAACCAGTCCCCCACCTCCCGCTGGGGAGGCAAGGGCTGCTACAGAGGGAGGCACGAGGGACAGTTAGTGGGGGCTCCTAGGCTAGGAGGGATTCCCAACACTATTTTGAACCCCTAAGTCCCCTTACCCTCTAAGCCTCTCCCACCCAACCCTATCCCACCCCCAACAAACGTCTGGCCAAACAGGAAGGTCTTACACCAACTTCTTTGCTTCCCAGCTTGAGCCGTAGAGCCAGGTTTGATGATGGGGCTGTCACAGGCCTCCATACAGAATTGGGGAGACTGCTTTGCGCAACCACAACCAGCCTGCAAGGAGCTTTTGCCAGGCATGGGACCCCTCCGGCAGGTGAACAGGGGTCTAGGGGCGGACACTGGGTCTGCTAGGCCCTGGGCTTCAACAGCAGAGGCTCGTTTTTCCCATCAGGGGATGGGAAACGTCAGGTCCGTGGGCTTACTAGCTACCGCCGCTGCTGCCAGGACTGCTGCTGCCGCTGCCCCCAAACCATCCTGTAGGGCTGGGAGCGGCTCGTCCCTCCTACAGGTGACAGTCCCGAGTCCCTGCCCCCCCCTTCCTTCAAGGAGGTGAGGGGGCAGGGCCAGGGTTTGCTCTGTCAGGGCGGGGTGCCTTAAACAGCGCTCGCTGCAGGCCGCACGCCAAAAAGTCATGCCCAAAGGGCCCTTTGTCAGGGTCCAGGCAGTTAGGAGGCTTTATGTGCTCCCCTGCCTGCTGCTGCTCTGATGCTTTCCTGTGCTGGGTTTTTTGGGGGGCTGGAGGATTTTAGTTGTGTGTGGCAGGCTTCTGGTGATCTGCGCAAGCGAAAGGGTGGTTACTGGAGGGGTTTTATTTGTTTGGGGGCTTTGTGTTATGATCAGGGACCCAAGTTGACTGCGTTGCTGCAATTTGCAGTGATTTTCGCAGAATCAGCCAATCCTCGCAGAACCAGCCAATCCTGACCATGACCCGAGGGTAAATCGGCCCCTGGGAGATGAATGGTGGGTGGGTGGGGTCTGAAGGCCCTATGTTTGCGTGAGGGAGGTGCTGAAATTCCAGAGGATTTGAGTTGTGTTTGATTAGCAAAGTTGTGATTCTATGTCAAACCTATTGCAAATTTGCTTCCCAGCATGCATAGTTATGCAAATCAAGTTAATTATGCAAATATTAATGCTCGCGGTGAATTTGCAGAATTTGGCTTCACTGGTTGCAGAATTTAAGATTTTTTGGTGCAGCCAACTCGGGTCCCTGGTTACGATGGAGGGATAGGAAGGAAGGAGTCTCCCCTCTGGTGAGAACAGAGGAGAAGGGGATAAAGCATTGCACCCTGGTTGGGGAGAGCGACGGGGTGCCCTCTCGGGGTGATCATCCCCCTGTGAGTTGGGGGGATGGGAGTGGGGATGATTGTTTGGGGCTAAATGAGGGTGTGATTGGGGGGTGAGGGTTGGTCATGTCCCCTGTTGAAGGGGGGGGGGACGGGCTGGGGGGAGAGGGAATGGGGTTGATTGGGGGAGGGGCTTCTTCCCTGCCACCCTGACGGAGAACCAGTCTGGGAGCGGGAGCTGGGCTGATGGTGGCCCGCTGGGGGGAGCAGCAGCGGCAATTGGGGTCATCATGGGGAGGGGGAACTATGGCCCAAGAAGGCGAGGATACCATTGCGTGCGAAGGGATCGGTGATTAGGGCTGGTCCCCTGCTTGGTCCCCCCGGGCTCAGGTAAGCAGATGGACGAGGTATCCGGTGGCCCGGGCCTGTTGCTGATGTTGTTTAACGTGAAGTCGGCAGCCAATAAATCTTGCATCTTCCATCTTGGATTGGGCGGCCGACCTCGTGTGTGTGATGGAGACATGGTTGGACGAGTTGTCGGGGCTGATTCTGGCTGGGTGCTCCGTCCGGCACCAGCCGAGGCTGAAGGGTCGGGGAGGGGGCGTAGCTGTTATTTTTAGAGATGGTTTAGTCGTTTGGAGGTCTTCAGTGCAGACTGAGGCTGGGATAGAGGGCCTCTCTCTCATGTTTGATTTGGCCAGAGACGGACTTGGGGGGGTCTGGTCAGGGACAGGTTGGGGATTCTGCTAGTGTACCGTGCACCCCACTGCACAGCAGCATCCTTGAGTGCTCTAGTCGCTCTGGTCTCAGACCTGGTCTTGAGGTCCCCTAAGCTTATTGTCTTGGGGGGACTTCAACATCCATACTGAGACTAGATTGCTAGAGGCGGAGCAGGAATTCATGGCCGCCATGGCAACCATGGGGCTGTCCCAGGTGGTGGTGGTCCCGACATATGAGGAACAGGGCGTACTCTTGACTTGATGTTCTGCACTGGCCTTGAGGCAGGGGGTCCAATGCTTGGGGAAGTGGAGAGTTCTCCCTTGCCATGGTCGGATCATTACCTCCTGCAAGCTTCCAGCCCGGCACACCTGCCTGACCATAGGAGTGTCGAACCAGTTAAGATAGTCCGTCCCCAGAGACTAATGGAACCGGAGCTCTGGAATGCTCTGGGGGAAGATACCTGTTGACCTCGACAGTTGCTCCATCGATGACCTCGTGGCCTTTTGGAACACCTGGCTGGCAGGGGCCATTGATCGGGTAGCTCCTAGGCGTCCTCTCCCCGCATTTTGTCACCGCAGGTCCCCATGGTTCGCAGAGGACCTGGGGCAGCTAATGCGTGAAGGGAGGCTGTTAGACCAATGGTGGTGTCGTACCCGCACCCAAGTCAACCGACTGCAACATAGAGCATTTCTGAAGACCTATGCTGTGGTTGTGCGGGCAGTAAAGAAATGGTTCTTTGCTGCCCTCATAGCGTCCGTTCAGTCACATCCGGCGGAGCTGTTCTGGGTGGTGAGGGGGTTGGCCGGTCCACCCTGTCTCCGCCTGGAACCGGACTTGTCCAAGGCCTGCTGTGACATGCTTTTAGAGTACTTTGTGGATAAAATCGTTTGCACTGAGCACGACTTCGACTCCGCCACTCTAGAGGCAGTGGCAGAGTCAGAGGTTAGGAATGTCCTGTCTGGTCGTGATTTCTGGGATGAATTTCAATTGGTGACACCTGCCGAAGTGGCAGATGTCCTGGGGTCTGTTCAGGCCAAAACCTGCGAGTTAGATCCTTGCCCGTCCTGGTTGGTTAAAGCCTCCAGCGAAACACTGGGGCCGGCGCTGGCAGGGGTGATTAACATCTCCCTGTGGAAGGGGAGGGTGCAGAACTGCCCTCAAGGAGGCTGTGGTCCGGCCTCTCCTCAAGAAACCATCTCTTGATGTTGATGTCCGGCACGTTATCGGCCTGTCTCTAACCTTCCCTTTTTAGGGAAAGTTATTTAATGGGTGGCCTGTCAGCTCCAGGCGCATTTGGACAGCATTGGTTTTCTTGATCCCATGCAGTCAGACTTTCGTCCAGGGTATGGCGCGGAGACGGAGTTGGTGGCCTTGGTCGAAGACCTCCCTAGTAGAACTGGATATGGGTCCTATGACCCTGCTGGTTCTACTGGATCTATCGGCAGCCTTCGATACCGTGAACCATGAGATGTTGGCGACCTGCCTGCGCGACCTCACCGGGGTGGGCGCAATCATGTTGGAATGGTCCCGCTCTTCCCTCGCAGCGGGTGGTCTAAGGGGATTGTATTTCGTCCCCTGGGGCTCTCCCGTGTGGGGTTCCAGTCCGTCCCCTCTCTTGTTCAATGCGTATAAGAAGCCGCTTGGGGAGGTCGTGTGCGGCGGGGCGGTCCGGTGCCACCAACACGCTGACGACACCCAGCTGTATTTATCCTTTTCAACTGACCCAGGCCCTGCTGTCTCCGTGCTGTTCCTTGTGGGGGATTGGAGGAGGTCGAGCCGATCGAAGCTCAATCCCGAGAAGACAGAGGTGATGCTGGTGGGAGGGGGTCAGTGATCTGGGGGAGAAAAACACTCCTGTTATCGGGGGTGTTCAGTCTGGGGGTGCTCCTGGATGCACAGCTGCGCCTGGATCTCCAGGTGTTGGCTGCGGACAGGGGCGCCTTTCGTCAATTCCATCTGGTGAGGAGGCTCCGCCCCTTATGTCTCAGACTCCGATCTAGCCACCCACATCCATGCGTTCGTCACCTTGAGACCGGACTACTGCAACGCGCTCTACCCGGGGCTGCCCACGGCGACAGTCCGGAAGCGGCAGGTGCTGCAATCTGCAGTGGCCGGTCTACTTACTGGGACAGGTCGCGGGGAGCACGTACCACCCGTGCTCCGAGCACCGCGCTGGCTGCCTACGGTCTTCCGGGCCCGAATCAAGGTGCTGGTGTTGACCTCTAAAGCCCTACACGGCCTGGGTCCTACTTACCTGAAGGATCGCCTCACCCCCCTAGGCCCCGGAGTAGTCCCTGCGGTCGTCCTGGAGCGCCTTCCTGGAGGACCCGCATTATCGGTGGGTCCGGAGAGACAGGCAGGCATTCTTGGCGGTCACCCCGCGGTTCGCCTCAGCCTGGAATGCCCGGCTTTCAGACAAAGTTGTAAGACCCGGCTCTTCCGCCAGGCATTTGGCGGGGGAGGGGGGTGTTTAATGGGGGGGTTTAACGCCGATCAGGAATTTTTATGTATTGCCATTGTTTTTTATATTTATTTGTATATTTATACTTGTATTTATAACACTGTGAGCCACCCCGAGTCGCCTTGTGCGAGAGAGACGGGATAAAAATGTAAGGAAATAAATTAAATAAATAAACGCGGCCCGTCGTTAAGTTTTATGTGTCCCCTTTCCAGGGCCTGGATCTGGCCCCCTTACCCTCAAACACTGAAAGACTGAACTTGGCTCCGTCTTAATCTTTTTGTGAGCACGATTGCATGGCCCGCTCTCTCTATCAGTAGAAGGACCAGGGGGAAATAGTATATTATCTATATTGGCCCATTTAGGCTTTTCTAAAAAAAACTACCTGCTCTCCATGTCTTACTCAAAAAAGGGCTTCGCTTGGTCGAATGTCGAATCAGTGACCAGGAAAAGCAACTGCTTTGCGAGGCAGTAAGTGCACAAAAGATATCGGATGTGTACAAGGGTCTGCCGATTCAGCCAATGGGAGCCTCTTATTTATTTCAACTACTTCACTGGTCTAGTAGGACCAGCGGTTTAGCAAGCTACTATCAGCGACCCAAGAGGGCAGGGTGGCAAAGGTTCTCCATGACCCGAGATATTGCCGACGCTGCCCGCAAAAGGCAGCAGAGTCTACGGCTCACACTCTTTTTGACTGTCAATTGTACAGCGAAGCCCGCCTTGATATTTTGGAACCAACTATTATGGCCTTGAGGGCACGGAGCCAGCGAGAAGCGTTAGTGACTCGGATTTTACAGTAACTATGCAAGCGGCAAAGTTTTGTGCCACAGCTATCAAAACTAGGAAGGCAGCAATGGAAGAAATATAACTCTTATTTGTTACTTACCCAGGTTCTATTGTTGCCGTATGTATGTACCCTGTGTACTATTGTGTTTTGTTGACTGTTTGTGTTTCCTCTGTGCTATCACAATAAAGCTTTGAGGATGATGAACGACTGAGCTCAGGGGAAGGGAGCAGAGATGAGGGCCTGCCCCCCAAGGAGAAGGGACAGATCCATGATCCAAACACTTCTCTTCTTGAGTGCGCCCTTCCCCCAACTTCTCTGTAGCCCGTGGAGATTGTACTCATTTTCAAAGGGGCCCCTGGAAGGGAAAAGGTTCCCCCCGCATCCCTGATCTAGATAGAAAAGCTGGTAAGTTCCTGGTTTGGATCATCACGCCCAAGCCTGCTGCCAGTCTGGTAGGGATGGGCAAACGCGGTTCGGAGTTCGGACCGAACTCGACCAGTTTGGTCGACCGAACTGAACTTCCGAACCGAACTGAATTTCCGAACTGGGTTCTGTTCGCCCATCCCTATAAGATAATATTCCATTTAGTTCAATGGGGTTTGAATTTCTGAACTCTGTTCGGAAGTTCGGACCGAACTCAAATAGTTCGGTCGACTGAACCGAACTTCTGAACCGAACTCGATTGTTGAACCGAATTTCTGAACTCAGTTCTGTTCGCCCATCCCTACAATCTGGCAATCAGGGAAGCCCTGAGTGGTTCAGCCTCCCGCCCCCCCTGCCCAACCGTGTGTTCCTCCTCCTCCCCCGCTCACTCCAGAGCAGCAAGGGGCTCACTCACTTGTTGAACTCGTAGATGTCCTCGATGTTACAGAACAAAGTGCTCACTTGCTCCGGTTTGAGCGGCAGATGCCCGCAGTCAATGATACAGCCCAGGTAATCCTGCAGAGAAGAGAGACACGCAGCGCAAAGGTCATTGGCTCTCTGACTTTTTAACATGCTTGAGGAAGGGCCTTGCGTAGCCCAAAAGCCTGCACTCTCTCCCCAGCAGAAGTTGGTCCCATGCAAGAGATCATCTGAACTGCTTTGTCTCCATCTCTTACATTAGAAATCAACATGGCAACCACCCTCTCCCCTCCTATTATCATGATGGGAGCAGCGTGCCCAGCACTGGTCAGAGGTCTGAAGCCTGAATTCTAGCCCTCTCTCTTCTGAAAAAGGGACTCTGACCCCCTGAAAGTGGAACAATGGGATTCAGCACCCAAAGAGGGACTGTCCCTCCTAATTAAGGACTGTTGCCAATACCTGCACCCAGACCTCACCCTGCTCCCTACCGCCTGACTGCTTTTTATCACCCCCCCTCACCTGGACGTTGACCTTGAGCCCTGGTTTCCCCGAACCTTGGGTTTGTCGACCAGCAGGTCCTTATCCTGCATGTCCCAGGGCCTGATCCTGCAAACGTGAGATGGACTGAGCAGCAACGGCCGTAGCAACACAAAAGCAGAGTGGCCGTTGAGCACGGCATGGGCCACAAACGTTGGTGCGGGTGGCTGGGCAGCCAAAAGCGGGCTGCTCTGGTGGCATGATGAGCAGACTGTAGGCCTGAACCATGCCTGAAGGCAGGCCCTGCTGCTTGTTACTAGGGTTCCCACCCTAGGCACATTTTTAAGGAACAATTCTCGCCCTCCGTTCCCCTTCCTTCGTCTCCCCCCACCCCCCGTCTCTCAGATTGTAAGCCCTGGGGCAGGGACCGTGTCTATTCCATACTCTGTAAAGCACCAGGTACATTGCTAGTGCTATATAAATGCTTCCTAATAATAATAATAATGTTGCAGGGTATTTTTCATAGGTGTTCCTTTAAAATGTGCATAGGTGGGAACCGTACTTGTTACTGAGCTCAGGTTTTACTGATCCTGTCATGGGAAACCCTACTCTAGGGACCCGAGTTCACTGCACCAAAAAATCTTAAATTCTGCAACCAGTGAAGCCAAATTCTGCAAATTCACCACCAGCATGAATATCTGCATAATTAACTTGATTTGCATAACGATGCATGCTGGGAAGCAAATTTGCAACAGGTTGGACATAGAATCACAACTTTGCTAATCAAACACAACTCAAATCCTCTGGAATTTCAGCCCCCCAGAATTCCCACCTCATATTCAAACCCCAGCCCTCCCTCACCCAAACCCAGGGCCTTCAGACCCCACCCACCCACAATTCATCTCCCAGGGGCCTAGTTACCCTCGGGTCACGGTCACACCTCCCGGACAGACGGCAGCTGCAGCAGCAGTTTTAGTTTGGGGTCAGGCGACAAGTTTATGCCTGAGCCAGGATTTAAAGATCCTGCAGACAGCCCTCACTACAGTGTCACTGCAATTTCAGCCTGGCACTGCGAGGATTGGCTGATTCTGCAAAAATCACTGCAAATTGCAGCAACGCAGTCAACTCGGGTCCCTGCTTGTACCCCTTTAGGTGCATGGAGCTACATGTGCCAGACAGCTCCCAGATGTGCCAAACCCCCCACGACTGTTACTGTAACTTGTACCAAGTATGTACAGGGATACTGGGCTGAAGTGAATCAGGGTGTTGCTAACAGCCCTTCAACGAGCCATTGAGGTACCATCCTGGCAGACCAGGGCCATCGGAAACCCCGTTCATGGACAACTGGGAAACAGGAAAAGTGACAACCCCCTGCAGGCCTTTCCCCGTGACATCAGGGACGTGGCAACTAGAATTTGGGGGGTTTAAAAGGAACCTTGCTGAGTCGCAGAGGAAGACTCGCTTGGACCGCCTCCCCAGACTGCTGCTGTACTCCAAGCAAGCGCCCTGTCCCCCGGCCGGGAGACAGCGACAGGACACTTTGAGCCATGAAGCCAGGCTGCTAGGTTGGGCTAGGTGAGGGTGAGCCAGTGAGCTTAATGTTTAGCCAGCTTTGCATTTGTTTTAGCTTTATTGTCTTTCTGCTCACTCTGTACCTGCTCTGGGTCTTTTGGCTTCCCCTTTTATATATGAAGTTTCCTGTTTAACTCCTTGTGTTCGCTGAAGCATCGAGTTGATCGGGAGTTATCAGCCAACCCCAAGACGAGCCTAACCCAACTCTGAATTTCTGAAACCCGTGAGACTGCGAGAGGCACAGGAAAGGGCGTGAGACAACCCAGAGTGAGTGGGAACCCCGACAGCCCGGCAGTCTCCAGGAGACAGATCCAATCTGCAATTATCAATTATTAATATATGCATTTATATAGCACCAGCAATGTACCTGGCATTTAAAAAAAAATAAGATAGACACGGTCCCTGCTTGAGAACTTACAATCTAAAGACAGGGAGAGGGGAGACAGGGAAGGGGGAACAGAGGGAGAGACAAGGGATGCAACATTCATGAGGATGTGAATGCTCAGGTACACGTTCTTGGCTTGGTTACAGTAAATAGGAGTTTGCAGGTAACAGGTGGGAGGATAATCTTGGGTGGGGGTGATTAGCAGGAGTTTGGAAGGGCAGAGCGGAAGAGGTGGGTTTTGAGGAGGGACTTGAAGGTGTGGAGGGTGGGGGCAAGGCGGACAATGGCAGGGAGGGAGTTCCAGGCGTGCGGGGCAGCGAGGGAGAAGGGACGAAGG
>QEPC01004837.1:3130770-3149568 GCA_003113815.1 Sphenodon punctatus | reverse complement strand
AGCTTTCCTGATATTTTATGATTGATATTTTGGTATTATGAAGTTTATCATGTTTTAATGATGTTTTATATTTCTGTTTTGTATTTTTTTTTATGTTTGCCACCCTGAGCTGCCTGGGGCAGGATGGGCAGGAGATAAAAGTTGTAAAAAAATAACTCAATAATGGTCCCCGACTCCCCAAACTGCGCTGGTCATGCCTGGGGTGAGTAGGATCCCAGACAAGATGCTTGATGGGGCGGCAGGTTGGGGGTTCGCCTGAAGCTCCCCCACCCGTGCAGGAGCTAGGAAGCGTCTGTCCTCTCCCCCACGCCACCTTTACCTTAGTTCTAGTTACGCCCCTGGTGAAAGGAGCTGCGGGTTCTGCGAAACAATGAACCAGATTGCCGGCAGCCCAATCATAAGCAGAACGGGAGCCGTCTGCTGGGTGTCATAGCCTCCACGCTGCCGCAAGCTGGGGAGAGCTTTCTTTTTAGCTCAGGGGGGCACGGGCTGAGGCTTTGACACAGGAGGATCGCGTGCCGGCCTCAAGCAGCCACCTAGAAGGGGCAGCAGAGAAGAAGCTGACCAGCCGCTGGGACAAAACGCATTCATTCCCCCCCACCCACGCAGCTAGCGATGGGGGTTTGGTGCAGGAATTGCTGCTGACTGGGAGGATGCGCTAGGCAGGTCAGCACAGTTCCCTAGAAGTGAGAGCTTTTTATCAGAGCTGGCCAGTCATGGACTCAACAAAAGAAGGGGGTGGTCAGGGAACCACCACCGAACCCTAATAGGGAAGAATAACTCTGTATCCCATTTTCTGTCTGAATTAACCAGCCCCATCAGGAAGCGCTGGATCTGCATGCTACACCCTTCCAGCCCCCACCCCTGTGACCACCACGCATGCCTCCCCTCACCACTCTAAGAGGGCTGTGCTGTCCCCCCCCCTTCCCCATTAAGTCCCCTAGCAGTTCCTGTGATCATCCCCAAATATTCGGATGCCACTGCCTCCCCAACCCCGTCTCCATACACAATCTCTCCCTTCCCAGTGATCAGAAAGTACCAAAGCCGACAGAGGGAACTCCTCTCCCCACTGCTCCCTATGGCAGATGCCCGTACCCCAATGTCCGCCCTCCTACCAGGGGTCCCTTCCCCCGGACATCCTTCCTAGGAAGGGATCCTTCCCAGGATTGGGATCCTTACAAATATAGCCTCTCCCTCCAGGATTCACACCCTGCTCAATCACAAACACCCTCTCCCACCCCCAATAGGGATCCCCCCCCCCAACATTCCTTATAGGGGATTCCAAAGGCACAGGACTTCCTAGAGGAGTGAATAAATAAATGACTGGGGATTCTTCAAAGTCAGGGTGAAAGAAACGGAAAGGGGTTACGCCAATTCATAACAAGGGGTCCCCAAGTGAGATCTTGGAGCCGAGCCAATTCCCCTCGCCCGGCTTTGAGACCCTCCTCCACACAAACTCCTAGAACAGATTTCCCCGCCTCCCCTGGCCTGCCCCAAACCCCCAGCCCTGGCTCAGGTACGCCCAAACCTCGCCACACAAAGGAGCTTTCTCCCCATCCACACCCACCATCCTCTGTGGTCTGAGAAACTTTCTCCTCGCCCACTCCTGGCTACGGCCGCAACCTGAGAGGCAGCAGCAACACAATCCCCCGCTACCCCAGACTTGAACAAGACCTAGGGGAATGAACCCCCTGCATCCCACACCTCCCATCGCCTCAAATTACAAGCTCCGGAACTGCCTACTGCCTCTGTCTCAGGAGATGCTACTTTTCACACCAGGCATCATAACTCTGGTGTGCAACAGTTCACACACACACACACACACACTCTTCCCCCTGCATGCACACACACCGATAGCCAACCCACACACAGGTCTCTTATACACATCTAGATGTGTATAAGAGACAGCCCACCCACAGCTCACATCCTTGAACACACACAGATTACCTCCCTACACACCCCACACAGATCACCCTGTGTGTACACCCCCCCTCACATCCTTGAGCAAACACAGATTACCTCCCTACACACCGAACTCACACACACTCCACAGATCACCCCTGTGTGCACACACACCCACCCCTCATGTCCTTGTGCACGCATAATTACCCCCCTGCACACTGAGCTCACACACCCCTACACACACCACAGATCACCGCCAGTGCGCACATACACCCCCCCCCTGCTCACATCCTTGAGCAAACACAGATTACCTCCCTACACACCGAACTCACACACACTCCACAGATCACCCCTGTGTGCACACACACCCACCCCTCATGTCCTTGTGCACGCATAATTACCCCCCTGCACACTGAGCTCACACCCCGTGTGCACGTGTGCACAGCTTACACCCCCCCAGATCACCGCCCTGAAAACACGCACCCCCAGATCGCCCCCCTGTGCGCACACACACCCACCCCTCTGTGCACTCTCACACTCACCTCCCAAACTCTGCTGGTGCGGCTCCCTCTGCAAACCCAGGCTCAGCCTCCGAGATAAGCCGCCGCCGCCGCTGTCCGCTTTCCACCCCGGAGAAGCATTCCAGTGGCCGATCGGGGCGGCTGCTAGCCGAGCCATCCAGCGTGCGAGAGCCCCGTTCCTCCGAGTGGCACTTCCTCACCTCCAGGGCGCGAGCACACACGCACTCCGGGTCGCCCCACGCACAAAGCTCCCCCCACCCAACCAGATCTTCCAAGAATCCAGCTTCCTTTTTTTTTTTGCTTCCCCGAGCCACTTAAGGGGGGGGGGGGGGGAGCTGTAGGGCTTGGGAGAAGTAAAAATAATATCCGCTGAATCAAGCCAACTGCAGATCCCAGCTGGAGGGGATGGGCGGGAGGGGGGAGGGGTAATGGATGGGGAGTAGAAAGAGGAGAGAAAGGGGAGTGGAGAGGCAGCAAAAAGAAAAAGAAAAAAAATCTCTCTCACTTCTGTTGGACAATTTCCTGTTCACAAGCAGATCCTCCAGCCGGCTTCTCTCTTTTGTTTTAAAAGTCCTTTTCTTTGATGCAGGGTTTGCAAGGAGGATTTGGGGGGTGGCGGTAGGGATGGAACACACTATGGCCTGTGGGAGGCCAAGGTCAGCCCCTGGAGTGCCATCCAGTCAGGTGGAGAATGCCTTGCCCGGGCTAACTGCAAGGGCAGGGGTTATCCTGACAGAGGGTCACGCTGAAAAGGGCCAGCAAACCCCCACCCCCTCCTTTCCCTCTCCCCAAGAGGGAGGAAGCATAAGGGACAGATTTCATTTGCCCGTGCGGCCCCCTCTTCCAGACTCTGGCCACAGCTGGAGGCAGGAATTCAATCGCTCCTGACAGAACTGGGGCTGATCGGTGACGCCAAAGAGCTGATCAGCGACGCCAAAGAGCTGATCGGCGATGCCAAAAAGCTGATCGGCGACAGCAGGGTCAGCTCCGCTCCCACCCCTGAGTAAGGGCTGGCAAAGTAGATGCAGGACTCACATAAGATGTTTTCAAACAAGCAAGGCATTGGGGCGGGGGGACGGGGGCTGTCCGTGGCCGCTGGGACGCACTGCCGCAGAGCACCCACACCGGTAGGATCCATAGGGACGGGCAGCTCCCAGCATGGCTACCGTGGCCACAGAGGCCGCTGCCACACACGCTCCTCCTGCCACGGACCATGGGGTGGGGGAGCGCACCTGGCTGGTGGCATGCCCCAGGTGCGAGTGATAGGAAACCCAGGCTCCCAGCCAGTTCTTGTGACATGCAAGGACCGCTTCCCCTGCCCCCGGTGCCTATGAGCGGGGGACTTGTCTGCTAGCGTGGGTGGCTGCCACCGTTCATACAGGCAGGGGAACCAGCGCTCCGTGGGTGGTCATGAGTGGGTGCTCCGTGGCTCACGGGAGCGCGCAGCCCCCTGCGCCACCTTCAGAGAGGCCGGTGGGCGGTTCCACGGTTCCTGGGTGGCCACCTATGCCATTTTATAAGGAACACTTATGAAAAATGCATGTTTTTCATAAGAGTTTCTTTAAAAATTGCATAGGTGTGGCAACCCTAGTGGCCATGCGGGGTAGCATCTCATCTGAAAATACCCCTAGGCTGGTGGAGTTGTGGGAAGCGGCGGGGGGTGGAAAGGTAGCTAAGTGGCGGAGCAAGCTTCTGCCCCAGTTATGGGCTCCCCTAACGGCAAGGGGGCATGGGGTCTCCCTAAGCAGTGGCCCTCCTAAGGGGGCTCCTGGCCAGCCTCTGAAGCAGCAGCAGCAGCAACAACCACCCCACCAGGAATCAAGTTTTAAAAGGGGGCAGGGCCTGCACTCCACCCTCACCTGCTCTGAAAAATGCCTTCGCGGTGGGGCCCTTTGCAAAAGGCCTGAACGTTGCTAGGAAATATCAGAGTGGGTGGGGGCAGAGTGTTGGCCCCACCCCCCTCCTCCAACCACTCTGAACATTTCGTAGTGGTGCTCAGGCTCCTTGCAAAGAATCCCCCCCCCCTCAAGTTCAAGTCGCTCCATGGTGGCTATCCCCCCTGAGCTCACTCTACCAGCATCCCTGAATAACCCCTATGTTTTGGGGGCAAAGGAGTGGGATGTTCAGAGCAGACTTGCACCCCAGAACCTCTCCCTGTCCCCCCCCCCCAAACTAAGCTCCGCAAGTTTCTAAAGAGGGGTTGGTTACCTCTGCCAAGACATGGGGCTAATCCAGGGAGCAAGGGTTCCACAGGCGGCAAGTCCTCTATCACAATGCAGGGCCTCCCTCAGAAAAGGGGTGGGGCTAAGAGGTCTAAAATGGCCACGCCCCCTCCAGAATGCCATGAGGTCACAGCACTTCTACAAGGTGGGGGATACCCATCTCCAGGGGTATCCCAAGGTGGCGACGGGGCTGAGTGTGTGTCAGGCAGTGCAGATCCCCAAAAGGACCCATTGGGGGCTAGCAGGTAGCAGGGACCTCTAGCATGGAGAGGGGGAGAAGCTGGCTAGGGTCAGAGTCACAGTGGGAAGGAGACAGCCCATGTCTTCAACTGAGCTGGGCCTGTGCAGCAGCCGTGGGCAGGGCTCAGGCCCGGAGGGGACCAAATGTTTCCCACCCCTAGTTTTTCTGTGGTTCCTTTCCTGTTCCTGGATCTGGCCCCCTGGATCCAGTTTCTGCCCCCAAGCACTGACAAACTGAGCTCAGGGGAAGAGAGAGGAGATGAGGACATGCATCCAAGGAGATGGGACAGATCCAGGATTTGGACCCTCCTCTTCCTAAACACACCCCGGGCCCTTACTCATCCTCTCCACTCCCAACTTCCATGCAGTCCTCGGAGCAGGTACTAATTGTCAAAGTGTCCCTTGGAAGGGAAAAGGTGTTCCCACCTCCCACCGCTCAGACGGGAACTAGTTGGATACACCCAGACTGATAAAGCCAGAGGGCCCCACGCTGCCAATTGGTTAATCCAGCTTTCAGTCAGAGCCAGGATCAGAACTCGTGTCTTCAGAATCCTGCTCCCTAGGTTAGGGCTGTCTAAAGTTTTGGCCACTGTGGGCTAGATCCCTTCACGGCAATTTGCCAGCAGGTGAGATTGGCGGCCAGCGTAGCCTATTTCTTTAGAGGCAGAGGCAGGCCACCCCCTGTTCAAACTTACAGCATGAACTGTTGCGAGTTAACCAGAGTCTGGGAGCTGCAGTCGCATGGCATCTCTCTGGAAAAGTAGATTGGGGTAAGGAAGGAGTGGTTGTCCATGTGCCTGGGTGGGGCCCGGCCCGGGGAAGGTTTTTTTTTGTCCCTGCTAGCTCTGTTTGCTTTGCGAGCTGAAGAAATTCTTTATGCTTATGTTTCATCTTTAGTTTGAGTTGTTTATAATCTGGGGTATTGGGAGCTCGATGGTTTGTCGTTGTGAAATACTGGCAGTTTGGACGTTTTTGTTAATAATATTATTATTTTTCCAGCTGAGTACTCTGGGTATGTTGAGCTACTTAGATTTGCATTACTTGGAAGATAGTGTAAGATAATTCATCATAATAAACTTAATTTAATTCTACTGACCGGAGGCAAGATTGCCCGAGAGAGATTAAATATTGTTTTTGTGGGCCTGGTATTATTGACGAGAGAACTCATTATGGCCTAGTCTGTTTTTAGTCTCATGAAATTAGAGAATTATTATTATTATTATTATTTTTGTTTTATGTGGAGTAAAGTCTTTGACAATCTTGGAAAACTAACTTGTTTGTTATAAAAAGGACAACAGCGGTGATAGCCAGGTTGGCTGTATTTGCTCATAAGGTTTATCTGATTATGTGTATTACATATTCAATCGTTATGGTTTGGTTTTGTTGTAAATGTTTACTGGTACAGGATTGTAACGTTTTCTTGCATCAGGCCATGGCGAAAGCTTGTGGCTAAGTAAATTAAACAAGCAACATGGGTTTGGGTTACTCCGGCCCCGCCGTGAGCTCTGAGCGGCGGGTGCTGCTGCCCATTGTGTGCTGCCACTTCACAGCCGGGGGTGGGGTTTTGGGTCAGGCAGGGGCGAGCTAGGCGCCCACTCGCATGCTTGGCGCCCTGTCTCACCCTGGCAAAAGCTCCGACAGCGGCCCGGATGCCCCGCGGCCCCATGGGGCAGGAGGGGGGGGGCAATTGTCTGCTCCCACAGGACGGCGGCTGTGTTTGACTGCCACGGGGCCGCACAGGAATCTGGCCCTCCAAAGGGAGAGCGAGGTAACGGAGCAGAAGAAGAGAGGTTTGACAGACAGCAGATGCCACCTGAGAGAGGAGATTAATGGTCCTGGATATACGGTGAGAACAAAGCCACGGCCACCCAGGGCTTCAAGGTCGTTGCTAGGCAATCTCCTTGCATGTGCAATTTAATGCAGAAGGTATGCAAATTGCAAAAATTACCGTTATTCCATTAACAGCCGGAGACTCTAATTCACAGTTCCCGTTCAGAAGACGAATGTAAGAGCAGCCCTACTGAGTCAGACCGGCTGGCCGTCGAACCCAGCACCCTTGCCCTGACAGTTACTTCAGAGAAGTGCCCAACAGGTCACAACAGAGCGATTCAGTCCCTACTATTCACTCCCAGCCCCTGACAGTGAGAGGTCTCATCCCTTCCACCAGCTTGACCAATTGGCTTGCACGATATCCTCTGGCGTGGAGTTCCACAGATTCATTGCTTGTCGACTGAAAAATGATGCCCCCATTTTACAGAGAGGGAACCAAGGCACTGAGAGAGGTGGAGTTGGTGGCCTTGGGGCTCAGTGCCACTCCACGCAGCGGGCCTGGCTCACCAAATACAGGCTCAGCCGGGGCTGTTTTAGGGCTTGATAAGTCAAAATCAGTATCTTGAATTGCGCCCTCGAATTGGAAGCAAGGGCAGACTCTGGAGCACCAGTGTAATGAGCTTCGGGTGAGCCACCCCATCAGAAGGCAGGCCGTCGCGTTCGGTGTTTAAGGGCAGCCCCACGGAATTGGTAGTCTCGTCTCAAGGGGGGAAAAGTCATGGATGACTGCAGCAAGGTCCGTATCTGAAAGGAAGGGTCATCGCCTTCTCCTCACCCAATGGAGTTGTGAAAGGCACTCCTGTGATGTGATGTAGCATAAGATCTGGAGCAACCACAACAAGAGGAAGCTGTACCGCCATCAGTTACTTCCCGGGTGCTTTCAAACATGACAGCTCCACACTTTAACAGACAACCCCTGGTGCCTGAAAGTGAGTTATTTGAGAATAGTAACAGAAACGCATTAATTTCAAGATAGTACAAAGCAATTAAAAAAGGTGATGATTAAACTGGACCAAGGTCATATTACTAGATGGGAACTGGATCTGGACACGAAATTTGAGGCAGAACATCGTAAACAAATTTGGCACAGTACGTTCAGAAGTTCCAAATCACTGGGAGTCAGGAAAGAGGTACGACACGTCATTGCTGGTGGGGATGTATCAAAGTCAAACCTAGATGGCGTGAAGCCTGGAAATATATGAATCTCATCGCGGATGTAACATTTCCAATCAAGCCTTCCTTAGCATTGTTAGGCATTTCCCCCAGAAACGGGGTAATAAAGGAGAGAAAAGAGGCTTGTGACCAGCTACGACTATATTATTAGCAAACATTTATATAGCGCAAGCAACGTACCTGGTGCTTTACAAAGTAATTGAATAGACACGGTCCCTGCCCTAGGGCTTACAATCTGAGAGACGGGGGTGAGGGGCGGAGACGAAGGAAGGGGAACAGCGGGAGAGACAAGGGGTGTAACATTCACGAGGATGCGAGGGCCCAGGTGCACGCGCTTGGCTTGGTTACATGGAGAATGAATGTCGCTGCCTTACAAGTGATTGCCCCAAACTGGAAAACACGAATGGAGCTGTCGGAGCACACGCTCTTACAACGACTCTGGTTTATCCTGACAATGGAGCAGATTGCAGAAGAAGTTAACAATTCATTCGAGGCCTTTCAGACAGTTTGAACTCTTCTTTGGTTTATCCCATCTACCAACCTCATTGCGCCCTCGCCTACAGCCCCGCCTTGTGCTGCGTGAAGCGACCCACTTCCCGGGCTGATGGGCCATCACGGCTGCCATGGCACCCAACCCCCAACGCCATCCCGGACCGCGGCCGGTAAAGCAGCCATTCAAACGTGACGCCGCGCTTGACACCCAGCCGGGCAACGGCGGTATTGGCACTTAGTGGAGATTTCCCCAACTCACCGCCCGGTCTAAGTGCCAACACCGCTCGGGGAATGGCCCACGCTAACATCTGGCAGCAGTTTTGGACATGAGGACAGCCTGCATTTTCGCGCCAGTCGAAGTGTGGAAATGTGGGCTAGTGTCACGTCTGAAAACACACACCCCCGACCCCGTACAAGGGGTTGGGAATGGACACGCTACGTGTTTGGCTTGAGTGAGATTTAAAGTAAGACTCGAACTAGGGCTGGGCACAGGGTCAGGTATTTATATCTGTATTTGGGTTTAATTTTATCTTTATCCGTGTTCATGGCATTTCCCCCATAGACGCCAACGTGGGAAACACAGTGCCCTGCCTAGGGGTTATTTTGATGCAGAAGTGCAATGAGGCTCTGCCATTTCAATGGGCCCATAAGGAAAGGAGCCCAAGAGCAGCCCAGCTCCAAGGTGGAGACGTGCTGCAGTTTCTGGGGCCCGGTTCAAGACCTCAGAGACCACGTTTCCTCGGAAATTTTGTGTTCGCTCGAAACCTGAATACACAGCCTTCCCGTTTGTGTTTCAGTTCCAGTAGCCGAGCAGGGTGTTTTGTGTTTGTGTTTTACCAAAAGCCAACTGCCCAGCCCTACCCAGAATCTTCAGTTCTCATTCATGCTTTTGGGGCCTTGCAGCTAAGCTTGCCTAACTTCCAATAAACCTGTCCCCTATTCCCGACACAAAGCCCTTGGCCCCTCCTTCACAGCTGATTGACATTTTCACTGCACAGTCAGCATGGGGGAAAGCTGGGGAGGGGGGGGGGGAAGTCATTCCAGCTTTCTGAATCATCAAAGCCCTTTCAGTCCACTTTTATCCACAAGCCTCCCAGTCTTACGCTCTCCTGGTTATCATCATCCAGGGTGGGTTGATAAGGGTGTTTGATGTTAGCAATTATCCAAGATTGTTGCGGATTATCTAAATCTGATTACTCCTTACTGCCAGCAAAATAGGAAACTGGACCCTTTACCCAAGTTAGGACTCCTGGGTTCCATTCCCAGCTCTGGGAAGGGACTAAGGGAGTGGAGTCAAGTGGATTAGAGCAGGAGGGGCTGGGAGCCAGGACTCCTGGGTTCTATTACTGGATCTGGGAAGGGAGTGGGGCCAGAGTAAGAGGGGCTGGGATCCAGGACTCCTGGGTTCTATTCCCAGCTTTAGGAAGGAAGTGGGATCTAGTGGTTTAGAGTAGGAGGGACTGGGGGCCAGGACTCCTGGGTTCTATTACTGGATCTGGGAAGGGAGTGGGGTCAGAGTAAGAGGGGCTGGGATCCAGGACTCCTGGGTTCTATTCCCAGCTTTAGGAAGGAAGTGGGGTCTAGTGGTTTAGAGTAGGAGGGACTGGGGGCCAGGACTCCTGGGTTCTATTCCTGGCTCTGGGAAGGGAGTAAGGTCTAGTGGGTTAGAGCAGAGTGAGCTGGGAGTCAGGACATCTGGGTTCTATTACCAGCTTGGGGAGAGAAGTGGGTCTAGTGGGTTAGATAAGGTTGAGCTAGGAGTCAGGACACCTGGGTTCCACTCCCATCTTTGGATAGGGCCTGGTCGTTAGAGCAGGGGGGCTGGGAGCCAGGAATCCTGGGTTCTATGGCTGATTCTAACTTCCTTCGTTAGCAGCAGGCAGTGGCGGTTGGTCGACTTTCAGGTTGGTGAGGCAGTATTAAAACTTCACACTTACATGATCAATGGAACAGAACACACAATCAATGAAAAAAACCACAGTGTATGTAGAACAAAACCTACACAATGGTGGGGACATGCAATAGTGAGCAATGCAAAACACTGTGGAAAAAATCAAAGGGGAAACCAGCATTCACTCCTGGAGATCAGGTGCTGGGGGGTGGGGGGAATAAATGGCAGTTCATGGCTTCATGATTAAATAAGGGGGTATTATTTTATTTCACTTTTAAAATTTGACATTTTAAAAAGAAGAATCCACTCAGGGGAGAAGCTCTGACTATGCAGGGATGAGAGGAAAGCTTCAGGAGAAGTTGGGACACTCAATATACACTAGAGAATCCACACAGGGAGAACCCTTATATGAGCTCGAATTAAAAAATGGTACAGGGTGGGCTCAGCCTTCAGTACACACCAGAGAATCCACCCTACCAGGGACAGGCCCTATAAATGCCCAACTGTAGAGGAAGCTTCAGCGTGAACTTCAGTCTTCGTATGCATGAAACAACCCAAACAGTCCCCTGAATTCCACCCCCGCCACAGCTGCAGTTGGAAGAGAGGAGGGCACGACTAGAAGAGGCAGCCTGGGGTCAGAATGCTTTAGCATACAGTATAGTAGACCAAAACCTTAGCTGCTTAGCCACTGATGGTGCTACATTTCTAATCCCTCACCTCAGACCAGCTCCTCCCAACCCTGCTCTCCTTTCCTTACACCATGGGTGGGGAACCTCAGGCCCGGCAGCTAAAATGTGGCCCTTTTCCAATTCCAGGATCCGGCCCCTACATCCAGTTCCCACCCTCAAGAACTGAGAATCTGAGTTCAAGGTAAGGGAGCAGAGATGAGGGCATGCGCACAAGGAGAGGGGGCAGGTCTATGGGAATTCCAGCTCCAAAACCAAAAGCCCTGGGAAAAGAAATCCAGTTTTAATTTATTTATTTTTAAATAATCTTATTATTTTGGGGGCCCAACTCATGATTCTAGAACATTTGGAATTGGCCGCCTTGCACACAGGACCAAGATTTCTTCCCTCAAAGTGCTGACCTGACAGATGTCACAATGTTTAACTTTTCCTCTTTATGTCCTTGGATGAGTCAGAGTCCACAGACTCCTCTCGGGGAAATTAATGACTGTTAAATTTGGATTAAGCAGCAGAGGCAGCTCTCCCCGCCAGACACTGGAATTCACCAGCACAGCAGGTCACAGATCATGCAGCTAGATTGTTCATATACATTTTACAAGCAAGAGGCTAGCTATGTATTTAAATAGGGATGATTAGATCTCGGGCTTCAGGCTGTAAGCAGATCACTTAGGAGGCCAGGGGGAAAAAATCCCCTCTTGCACATACAGCGCCCCATTGCACAGTTGGTCCAGTGAATGAAGAGAGAGGTCAGGATGGAGTGTCTTTTCTTGACAGGTAACCACTACTAAGTCCTGTTTGCAGAACCAAGGAAGTGCAAGTCCCAGAGCCAAAGGCAACCTGCAGCTAGTTTTCATTGGGCTCTTTGCAGTTCCTGGATTTGACCTCAGTCAGGATCCAGTTCCTACCCCCAAACACTGAAAGGCTGCACTCAGGGGAAAGGAGCATTCACATCAGGATAGGGACAGAACCATGGCACAGGAGAAAGACTGAATGAATATAACAAGTCACCAAATAAACTTTTTGGAAAAGCGTCTATATTTCTACAGCTTCTGTCTGTAATTTTTGCACTATATGAGCCCATCGAAATATCCCAACCAATTTAAACATTCAAAGTTCAACAAAAGGTTTCTCAGGCATCAGATCACTCAGTCAGAGGGGACAAAATTCAAAGATGCTATCAGTAGACAGAGCACCACTATTTTCCTCCTTTCAGAAATACTATAAGACTACATTTAAGTTTATGTGAAAAGCAAGTATTTTTTTAGGTGCTCACACTGTTGCAAAAATACTATATATAAGAAGTCTGCAAGTATAGCTTTAGGAAAAACATTCAAAGTCAGTTTGCATTTTCCCCCCCTTGGAGTACTCAGTCAATACGCAAACCATCCAAGTCAAATAGCAGAATTTTTTTTAAAATAAAAAATGTTCAGTCTATGTACAAACTATCCAAACCAAATATAAATTTTAAAATTCCCAACATATATAATAAGGTAATTAGGATTTTAAATATAACACAAACTAAAAAAACACCAAACAAAATAAAAATACATCACTCAGGGAGGGGGAGAATTAAAAGGTATTCTACTATATAGTGGAACAGGATCACCCTCCCTCCCCCCAGCAGTACACCGGACAGCTGAGAGATACCTCGACTACTGTAACTGTAACGCGCTCTACGTGGGGCTTCCCTTGTTCTTGGCCCGGAGGCTGCAGCTGGTGCAGAATGCGGCGGCCCGTCTTCTTACGGGGACGGGTCGCCGGGAGCACATTACACCGGTGCTCCGAGCGCTGCACTGGCTGCCGATAGTGTGCCGGGCCAAGTTCAAGGTCCTAGTAATGATCTATAAAGCCCTATACGGCCTTGGCCCCTCTTACCTTAGGGACCGCCTCGCCCTTCGCGCCCCGGAACGACTCCTGCGGTCTGCCGGGGGTGCCCGCTTGGAGGTCCCCCGTGTGAAGCGGGGGGCCACGATGAAGCGGGCATTCTCGGTGGTAGGGCCGCGGCTGTGGAACTCCCTTCCGGAGGAAGCTCGCCTGGCCCCAAGCCTTTTGATATTTCGGCGGAACTGTAAGACCTGGCTGTTTGCCCAGGCCTTTGGGAGGGAGGGGGGGGGTGATTTTTAATCCCCCACCTTATATATTTATTTATGATTGTACCACGCCCTGTTTTATTGATATATTTTATATTTGTTTTAAATGTTTTTATACTGTTTTTATTGTTGTTAACCGCCCCGAGCTGCATGGCAGGATGGGGCGGTATAGAAATCTAGAAAATAAATAAATAAATAAATACCTGGGGGGAGGGAGAGTGAGACGGGGAAGGCTGGAGGGCATGCCTGGCCCCTCCCCTTTGCCAGGGCACCCGGGGCTGAGCCGAAGAACCACTCCCTTTCCAGTGTGCCCACCCCCTGCAGAGCATCATGACATCACAACCCTCCGTAAGGCAGGGGCAGGGTCTCCATCAGGGGGTGTTAGACAAGCGACTCCTGTCCCCACCTATTACCCACCCATCACACACATCGCAGGACCACATGCAGTCCTGCAACAAAAACACCCAGAAAGGCGGCATGGCAGCCCCTTTGCCTCCTCCCCTCTGCGGTTTTTTCCTGAGGGGTAGGTACACGGCCGGTAGAACAGAGAACAGCAGGCTGTCTGCAGAGGCTTATGGGAATGGAGTGGAGCTCAAATCTTTACTTGGTCCGTTGTTTTCGCAGGGCTGCGCACGGGATCAACTATTTGTCTTTGTGGTTTCAGTATTTGTATCTTTACCCGGGCTCCCTGTGTTTCCCACATTGGCGGCTAGGAGGAAAACACAAGGAACGTGGCTCCCTGCCTAGCGCTTCTTTGGGCGCAGAAGCACAGCGCCCAAGGCGCCACCATTTTGACGGGCCCGTAAGGAAAGGAGTCCGAGAGCAGCCCGGCTCCAAAGCAAAGGCGCGCTGCCATTTCTAAAGTCCCGTCTGAGACCACAGGTACCACACTTCCCAGGAAACGGTGTGTTCCCTCAGAACCCAAATACCCAGCCCCTAGTATTTGTGTTTCAAATACAGATGCTGAAAATGGCTTTTGTGTTTATTTGGGTTTTGCCAAAACCTTGAATGTGCCACCCTGGATTTTGGGTGTCCTATGAAGGGATGCATTCTAGTTCCAGGGTCCGTCTTTCCAAGGGGTTATGCGGGTTCCCGAACACCCCTAGACAACACCGGGGCTTAATTTGTGCCAGGATTTACCCTGTGTTCTCTCCAGACCCTGCTGCTGCTCTGGAAGATCCCACCTGCAGCTGGATGCAGAAGCACCAGCTTCAGCTGCAGTCTCGTAATCAAATCGCTACATGACCCAGCTCCCCCTTACCTCTCGGACCTAATCTCCCTATGCACTCCTGCACGCGCTCTCCACTCTTCCTCTGTCCCCTCCCTCGTTTCTCCTGCTCACCTAACCGCCTTCGACCCTTTTCCCTCGCTGCCCCCCATGCCTGGAACTCCCTCCCTGCCTACATCCGCCTTGCCCCCTCCTTCCGCTCCTTCAAATCCCTCCTCTAGACCCACCTGTTCCTCGCTGCCTTTCCCAATCCCTGCTAGCCATTCCCATATACCTACTGTCTGCCCTCCTCTGCAGACTGCTGCAACCTGACTGTAACCAAGCCAAGCACACGCACCTGAGACTTCACATCCACTTGAATGTTTGTTTGTCTTCTCCCCTGTCTCTCCCACTGTTCTGTACAGCACCAGGTCACACGACTGGCGCTATATAAATGATTATTATAATAAAATAATAATAATAATAATAAGTCTGGGGCCAACTGGTGGTGCCATACAGCTGATCAGCGGCAGCAGTGCCAACCTCTATCAAGCCTAATCTTGCCCTAAGCAAAGGTTGACCAAGTACGGCATGAACAGGGGCTGGGAGTAGGGTTGCCACCTATGCAAATCTTTAAGGAACGCTTAAGAAAAATGCATAACATTGGCCTTAGGCGCCAATGCAGACCCTGCAACATGTATTTTTCATAAGTGTTCCTTAAAAATTTGCATACGTGGCCACCCTAGCTAGGAGAGCAGTGGGGCATCTCCACACCCCGCCCCCAAGTCATTCTCCTACTGTTAAGGCAGGGGTGGGATTTCCAGGGTAGGCTGGAGCCCCAGTAACAGACAACACATGGTCGGGGGAGGGGGTGCTCAGGGGACAGTCCAGATCATGGAGCCCCTCCCCTTGAATGCATGCTGCTTATTTCTGCCCCCTTGCCTCTGAGCTCACGCCTTTAGCCTTCAAGTGTCAGGCCTTGATCTGGGGTAGGTTCAGATGCAGGCGTTGGAAAGAGGCCAATTACAAACCAGTCACACAGGCTGGATTTGGCCTGGGAGTGTGGGGGTTGGGGTTCCCCGCTTCCTGAAATGGTTAGGTGCTCCTAAACCAGTGGCCTGATCTGCTACCGCCATCCCTAGCCCCCTTCTGCCCTGCTTGGAGCCGAGCCGTGTCTTAGAGGAGACCCCAGGAGCTGCAGTAGAGGAAGACTGGCTTGAAACCCAGCTGCAAGGGGATGGTCTGTCCCCTTCTCTCACTGCAGAATTCTGCCTGCGTCAATTTCTCTCTTGCCCTCCCATAGATCCCCCCCCCTTTCTTCTAAATCAGGAAGCTTTTCTCGCTCCTTGGGGAGGGAGGGGGGTGTTTCGCATTTCTTTCTTCCATCTGCAAAAGCTGTTCCCTGCGCTTCGTCCCCTCGTAAGAGCTGCACTCAGTTTCTTAAGAGTTCTTTGAACGGTCTGTCTCCTTACTGTCGAGCAAGCATGTTCTACACTCTGAGTAAACCAGGAGTAACTCCACTGGAGTCAGTGGGGCAGATCCTCTTCTCACGCATCCTTGTGTAAATCAGGAGTAACTCCACCAGTCAGTGGGGCAGATTCTCTAGCAACTCACCCTTGTGTAAACCAGGAGTAACTCCATTAGAGTCAGCATGGCTGATCCTGTTCTTATTCACTCTGAAGTAATGTCATTGGAGTCAATGAGATGGATTCTGTTCTCCCTCGCCTTAATGTAAATCAATAGTAACTCAACTGAAGTCCATAGCTTTGATTCCTGTATCACACTGGAGTAAATCAGGATTAATTTCATTGCAGTCAGTGGGGTGGATTCTTTTCTCTTACTCGCCCTTGTGTAAATTTATTTATTTATTTATTAAACAAATTTATATCCCGCCCCTCCTGCAACGCAGCCCGGGGCGGCTCACAATAAAACAATTAAAACAATAAAATACATTAAAATTCAGATAAAAACAATCAAATATTCAATATAAATATTAACAGGGCTAGACAAAACAAATGGGATGGGGATTAAAAAACAACAACCCCTCCCTACCCTCCCCCAAAGGCCTGGACAAACAGCCAGGTCTTACAGTTCCGCCGAAATGTTAGAAGGCTCGGGGCCAGGTGAGCTTCCTCCGGAAGGGAGTTCCACAGCCGCGGCCCCACTACCGAGAATGCCCTCTCCATCGTAGCCCCCCGTTTAACACGGGGGACCTCCAAGAGGGCACCGCAGGAGCCGCCCTGGAGCGCGAAAGGCGAGGCGGTCCCTAAGGCATAATTCCAGACAGAATCCATGGTTCTGATCCCATCTCACTCACACTGGGGTAAATCAGACATAACTCCCTTGACATCAGTGAGACAGATTCCTGTGTCACTCACCCCGATTCACAATAATCTACGTCTTCTTCTTACCCATGGTGATGAAAATCAAAATCAAAACTAACTCTACTGGACTCCCTGGCTTGCATGCCTTTCTTGCTCACCCTGGTGTAAACCAGTAGTACCTCCCTTGGAGCCAGTGGGGCTGATCATGTTCTCACTCACCCTGGTGTAAATCAGTAGTATCTCCCTTGGAGTCAGCGGGGCTGAGCCTGTTCTCACTCACCCTGGTGTAAATCAGTAGTATCTCCCTTGGAGCCAGTGGGGCTGATCCTGTTCTCACTCACCCTGGAGTAAATTAGGACTACTAGCATCACTGGAATCAGTAAAATACATTCTCTTCTTACTAACCCTAGTGTAAATCAGGAATACGTCCACTGGAGTCCATGGCTTTGAGTCCTCTTGTCTCACTCAGGCTGCGGTAAATCAGAAGTAGATCCCTTGGAGTTAACGGGACAGATTCTTGTCTAATGCACCCTGGTGTGAGTTAGGAGTAACTTCGCAAGAATCCATGGGGCCACTTCCATTGTCATTCACCCTGGTGTAAATCAAGAGTCAGTCCACTGGAGTCAATGAGGTGTATTCCCATCTCACTCTCCTTGGAGAGAATCAGAAGAAGCTCCACTGGAGTCCAGAGGGTTGATTCCCTCCTCACTCACCTTCGTCTCATTGGCATCTATGGATGCCGGTCTCAGTCACCCTGATGTTAATCAGGAGTAAGTTTTGGGCCGTCTCTCCTAGGAAGGTGCATTCTCACAAGCAGGGCCGCTCATCTGGGGGAATTCCCCACAGAGTAACTACCTCCTTCTGGTTCTGTTCTAAATGAGCAGCGACAACCAGGCAGGAACTTGAGAGAGAGCTTAGAAAATGGTTTTCCGCAACACTTTACAGTAGACTGCATTTTAAATTTCTGTTATCCTCTGTACCAACTTCCTAGAAGTCATTCTAACCAATGTCTCTCCCGGTCTGTAACCAACCCTGTCAGCTGAATGGGTGTTACTGCATGAACCCAGTTCCTTTGATCTGCATATTCCCTTCACCTGATAAGCTCTCTCTCACTATACCCCCTACCCATAGGTTTGCCTTCTCATTCTCTCTTGGGCTCCTACCCCAATATATAATTGTACAGCTGGTTTTAAATGTCTGGCACATCTCCCTCTCTCTCTACCACCCCCCTGCCCACCTGCTACCCTGCCTTGTCCACTCCCATTTATTCCATGCCCCTCCTAGACCTGCCCTGCGCTCGCTCAGTTTATATATTTCTACTGGCTGCGCTGCATGCCCAAGGAAGGCCTTGCGTGGCTCGAAAGCTGGCTGATTTCCACCAACAACACTTGGACCAATAGAAGAGATCGTTCGAACCACTTTTGTCTCTCCTCAGAAAACGGGGCACGCAAAGGGGGGGCATTGAAAAGGGTCCCCCCTGGCTCACAACGGAGGGTTGCCTGAGGAACCCAGGGGGTGTGATCTGTCCATCTCTCCCTCTCGGCTCCTGTGCTCCAAGGTGATTAGAGGGCTTGAGACAGTTACAAGCCTCCGAGGCAGAGGCAAAGAAATGCATTCCAGATGAGGCCGGGAAGGCACCGCCCAGCCCTGCCTCTTCCACACATGGTCTGCGTGGGCGGGATGGAGACCGCCGCAAGCAATAGGGAGAGGAGCTAGGATGCCTGGGTTCCATTCCCAGCTCTGGGAAGGGGGACAGGGTCTAGTGGGTTAGAGCAGGGTGGGGCTAGGGCCCCTGGGTTCTATTCCTGACTATGGGAGGGGAGTGGGGTCTAGTGGGTTTAAAGCAAGGTGGGGCTAGGGTCCCTGGGTTCTATTCCCGACTAGGGGAGGGGAGTGGGGTCTAGTGGGTTAGAGCAGGGTGGGGCTAGGACCCCTGGGTTCTATTCCTGACTAGGGGAGGGGAGTGGGATCTAGTGGGTTAAAGCAGGGTGGGGCTAGGGCCCCTGGGTTCTATTCCCGATTATGGGGGGGAGTGGGGTCTAGTGGATTAGAGTAGGGGTGCTGGGAGCTAGGGGTCTATTCCTGACTACGGGAGGGGAGTGGGGGCTAGTGGATTAGAGTAGGGGTGCTGGGAGCTAGGGGTCTATTCCCGACTACGGGAGGGGAGTGGGGGCTAGTGGATTAGAGTAGGGGTGCTGGGAGCTAGGGGTCTATTCCCGA
>QEPC01004837.1:3113293-3129054 GCA_003113815.1 Sphenodon punctatus | reverse complement strand
AACCCAGGAGTCTTGTCTTCCAGTTCCCCTGCTCTAACCCACTAGATATCACTCCCCTCCCAGAGCTGGGAATAGAACCCAGGAGTCTTGTCTTCCAGTTCCCCTGCTCTAACCCACTAGATATCACTCCCCTCCCAGAGCTGGGAATAGAACCCAGGAGTCTTGTCTTCCAGTTCCCCTGCTCTAACCCACTAGATATCACTCCCCTCCCAGAGCTGGGAATAGAACCCAGGAGTCTTGTCTTCCAGTTCCCCTGCTCTAACCCACTAGATATCACTCCCCTCCCAGAGCTGGGAATAGAACCCAGGAGTCTTGTCTTCCAGTTCCCCTGCTCTAACCCACTAGATATCACTCCCCTCCCAGAGCTGGGAATAGAACCCAGGAGTCTTGTCTTCCAGTTCCCCTGCTCTAACCCACTAGATATCACTCCCCTCCCAGAGCTGGGAATAGAACCCAGGAGTCTTGTCTTCCAGTTCCCCTGCTCTAACCCACTAGATATCACTCCCCTCCCAGAGCTGGGAATAGAACCCAGGAGTCTTGTCTTCCAGTTCCCCTGCTCTAACCCACTAGATATCACTCCCCTCCCAGAGCTGGGAATAGAACCCAGGAGTCTTGTCTTCCAGTTCCCCTGCTCTAACCCACTAGATATCACTCCCCTCCCAGAGCTGGGAATAGAACCCAGGAGTCTTGTCTTCCAGTTCCCCTGCTCTAACCCACTAGATATCACTCCCCTCCCAGAGCTGGGAATAGAAACCAGACGTCCTGGCTCCAAGCCTTCCTGCTCTAACCCACTGGACCCCACTCCCTTCCAGAGCAGAGGATGGAACCCAGGAGTCCCGGCTTCCAGCCTCCCTGCCCTAACCTGCTTGACTTCCCTCCCTGAACTAGGAATAGACACCAGGAGTCCTGAACCCCACCCCTTAGACCCCACTCCCCTAGAACCCAGGAGTCCTAATTCTCTGGCCTACCTAAAACCCAACACAGTTCTTTCCCATCTTGTTCAGAGTTCACAGTTACAACATCACCTGGTGTGCACCATTAGTGTTGTGTTATTTCCAATTCTACTGAGTGTTGCAAGATTTAAGCCCCATACAGGACGCTCGAACCACAACCTCTCTGCCCCCCCAGCTTGGATTTTGCGTTCTCCGCCTGCAAACGTAAGGAACAGAGCTTCTAAAGAGTGCCTGTAAATCATGAAGAGTGCATTGCACAATTTGCCCAGAAACACTGGCTTGGGGGCTTCCCAGTAACCGCAGCCGACTCCAATCCTCCTCCCCCCACGCTTCCAAGGGGGCACAGGTGGCGTAAGTTTGCAATGGAAAGGACAGCAATGTCCACAGGCATAACGGGAGACATGGGAGGCATTCCCATCACAAATTTCCTCCCCCTGCAGTTCCAGGGACATGGGGGCAGGGCTTATGTGGGTCTAAGAATCCAGCATCCCGCAAAGATTTTAGTCCAAAGTTACATCACGGATCTTGGCCCAAGAACGAATGACGGGGGAATATGTTGGCCATGGGATCCATTAAGAACATAAGAAGTGCCATACTGAGTCAGACCGATGGTCCATCTAGCCCAGCATCCTGTCTCCGACAGTGGCCAGTCACGCTGGCTTGGGAGAAGCACCCAACAGGTCACCATGGGGGATCCATTCCCTGCTGATCACTCCCTGCTCCCAACAGTAAGAAGTTCCCATCTTGTAATCTACCTGGCCAATAGCCATTAATGGACCTATTCGCCAAGACCTTATCCAGTCCCTTAAGACGAGAAACGAGAAGCAGGTTCCTACTTCAAGCAAGTCAGTCACCCATCCAGCCATTTTGATCGCGCTCATTTCCTTCTCTGTAACCTCGTCCCGTTGGCATCCAGGACGAACACCTTACCCTCACCTTCAAGGCTCTTCAGCCAGGGGCGTAGCTAGCTACCACGGAGCAAAGGTGGCTCAGTCAAGTCCAGACCTTGGACTCAAGCAGCCTGAGGCCCACTAAGACATTTTCAGAGTGGGTGGGAGAGGGGTCAGCAACCTTGCCCCCACCCACTCTGAACATTGTCTAGCAGCTGCTGTGGCCACTCACAAGGGTCTTCGGTGCCAAGAAGGGAGTTTAGAGTGGGGGCGGTGGTGTTATCCCCACTCTGAAAACTTCCTTCCTAGTGGGACTGCTGCCACTTTGCAAAAAAACAAACAACCAACCAATACTGCTGACACTGAGAAAAGAATCGAGATATCGGATTAATCCAATAGGTCCATTATTGGGTACTTTCGGTTTTCAGCAATACTGAGATTCCCATCCCTACCAAACATGCATGCTCCCTTCCTTCCTTCCTTCCTTCCTTCTTTCTTTCTTTCAAATCCATCCTAAAAACCAACCTCTCCTCCATCAGGCTTCCCTCATTTCCTCACCCCCACAGATGGCTCATTTAGGTTTCTCCATATACCATCATAGCTAGGGTGGCCAGATATGCAAATTTGTACAGGGCACTTATGAGAAATGCAGGTTACAGGCCTACACTGGCTCCAATACAGCCCTGCAACCTGTATTTCTCATAAGTGTCCTGTACAAATTTGCATATCTAGCCACACTAATCATACTTTTCAAGATCCCCCTCCATGCACCTGCAACTTTGCAAATGTCTCTCCTCCCTTGTCCATTCCAGATTGTAAGCCCCTTCAGGCAGGGAGCAGTCTGTAATAAAGGATTGTTCACTGCCAAACACATTGCTAGCATACTACAAATATTAACCAAGTCCTTGCATTTCTGTGCCAAAACAGAAGCATTATCCCGGACAGAAATAAGGAAAAATTTCAGAGCCTGGGGAATGGGTTGCAGAAAGATATGGGGGTGGGAAAGAGATGCAGGGAAGGCATGATGAGACAGTGCATGGTTGGATGGATGCTCAGGGCTGGGGAAGACAGGGGAGAATCCAGATCATTTGCATGTGATTTAACTTGGGCATTTGATTGCACGTGATAACATTCGATTTAAGCTGGGCATTTGATGGACCATTGAACCAACCCCTACCTTGGTGTGTGGCCCCTCATTGGTGCTGCCTTCCCCATGGGCACACTCCTTCAGTGTTTGAGGGTAGTGGCTGGATCCAGGGGTGGGATCGAGGAACTGGGTGGAAAGGCTGAAGAAAAAAAACAAATTTGGCCCATGGACCAGATGTTCCCACCTTTGGGTTTCAGTTTCTCTTTCTCTCCTAGGACATCTTAGCAGGAACAGGGCAGAAATTAAGGAACTATCTCTATCTTCCCAAAGTCAAGGTGGAATTGGATATATCAACCCACCCACATTTGTCTTTTACACACAAGATCAGAACCAGAGCTTATCGGTATGGGCTCCCCTTTAGGAAAATGGCTCAGATCCAGAGAGCTAAACCCGCTCAGCCTGGATTCTAACTCTGAGTCAATAGTTTGGGATTACTCTCCCTATTGTGGATCAGCACTGAAACCGTTACCCCATGCACAAGTTTGGATCAGAACCAGAACTCTCTGCCTCAGGCTCCCAATCCCACAATCCTCCCCCTCTGGAGTTTACACAGAATGCTTGGCTGATGGTTGCTTTTGGAACGGCTCCGATTCCCCCCCCCGACATTTATCTTGCAGAGAGTCTCTTAAAGGACACTGCACTGAGATTATTCATTCTTGCTGTATTCACGGGCTGTTTGCAGCAGGAAGAAGAGAGGATAAGCACTGGGAGTCCTGTGACCTTTATCCTGAGGAAGCCCAGTCCACAGGACTCAGGGACAGGCTGCGTGTGCGGTGGGGGGGATTGCTAACTACCCCCTTTGCAGCAGTTTGCTCGTCTTTACACTCCAGAGCTAGCTTCTGAAGTGAGATAGGAGCCAAAGGGGATGTAGCGAAGAGGAGAGGGGGAAGGGAGAGCTGGCCACATCCTAGCAGTTGCTACAGCCAAAGAAGTGGTGGGAAACTTTAGCTAAACAGAGGGCCATGGGTCTGATGCTCCAAGAACATATCTAATCAGCCTCCCCCACCCCCCAGAAGAGAGGGGACCCCATGATGCCGTGTCAGAGAGCTTCTCAGGCCCACTATGCCCAGGGATGGACCCAACGTGTGGCCGGTGTAGTTCTTGATTTAAATTGGCCACGTGGTGGAATTCGATCTAACTTAGGCATCTTCATGTGATTTAACATATTAATAGTCATTTTTATAGCACTTGCAGTGCTCAAAGTGCTTTACAATCTTGATCTAGTGTGCCTGCAACTTCTCAACCTCATGAATGTACTCTTGTCTCTCCCAATGTTTACTGTTCCCTTGTCTCCTTCTCCCTTGTCTCTTAGATTATAAACCCTTTAGGGGGTAGGGACCTGTCCGTAACTATTGATTGTACAGTGCAAAGTACATCGCGGGGGCTATATAAATAATAAACATTATTATTAATAAAATAATAATAACAACCCTGTGAGGCAGGTCATTATTTTTCCCATTTTAGAGATGAGAAACTGATGCCACGAGAGAATGACCGCCCGAGGCTACCCAGCAAGCTTAAGGCTAAGAAGGAATTTGAACTCTGGTCTCCCTAATCCAAGCCCAACAACCGTATCCACTAAGGTACTCTGGCTCTCTTGAGCATTTGACTGAATGCAATGGCATCTGATGGTCAGTCGATAAAGTGATAATATTCTATTTAAGGGCATTTGATAGCATGTGATGACATTTGATTTAAACTTGGGCATCTGGTTGTTTGTAATGGCATTCAGTATTAACTTGGGCATTTGACAGCATTTATCTTGGGCATTTAATGGCATGTGACAACATTTAATTTAGCTTGGGCATTTGACTTAGCAGAACTTCAGGAAGGGGGGCAGAGCATGTGATGGGAGGTGATTTAGGGGAAGGGGGTTTTTGCATCTCCAAATGGCATTTCTATGAATAAATATGTTGCTAACCAGTCATGGTCTTTCATTACATCATTGTTCCCCTATATATATTAGCACAAGATAATTCCAGAAGTGGCAAGACAGCTAAAAGCAAACATCATTGTTAAATTTATTTGAGGTGTAGGGATGGGGGATTGATTTTCATCTTCCGTTCCTAGGTCTCAAAACCAGCTAGCGATTTTGGGAAAACAATTAGGGACTTCTTAAAAGAGGCCTGATTGTTAAGAAAGCAGTGACCAGTGACCCCCTTTCCCTTGTCAAAACCAGACCCCGTTAAGGAGTTGCAAGGCAGGCACCTGTTGCCATGTTCTGTACCCAGAATAAAAAGCCATTGCTTTCTCAAGCACAGAAATGAGGTCACTGGGGCTCTTTCACATCCCACTGATGGCGTTACATCAAAGCCTCATTTCCTGAATCCCATAAAAAGCCCCAGACTTCCTGGCAAAGCAGAGAACCATAAACAGCCCACCCCCACTTTCCCCAGGAGAATTCCGCTTGGGCATGAATTTGGAAACAAGCCTTTAAACAGTGAATGCAACCCCACTGGTCACCGTGACTTAAATATGCGTCCCTCAGCAGCCGAGTCACAAGGGAAGGATATGGGAGTCTAGAACAACCAGGGTCCTGCATTCATTGCACACAAAAAATCTTAAATTCTGCAACCAGTGAAGCCAAATTCTGCAAAATTCACTGCGAGCATTAACATGTGCATAATTAACTTGAGTTGCATAATTATGCAACAATGTATACATGCACATTTGCTTACCAGCGTGCTTTTTCAAAACGTTTGACATAGAAGAATCACAACTTTGTCAATCAAACACCTCAAACCCTCTGGAATTTTAGCACCCCAGAACGTCCACCTCATGCTAAAGCTCAGACCTCCCTCGCCGAAACACAGGACCCTAAGATAGGGCAGCACTGGAACCAATGCAGCCCTGCAACATGGATTTTTCATAAGCATCCCCTTTTAAAGGGGAAGGCATGGCCACTCTGCCCTAAGACCCCCCCACACACGCGCACACGCCATTCCATCTCACAGGGGCCTATCCGCCCTCAAGGGTCGTGCTCGCACCTTCCTGATAGACGGCAGCGGTGGCAGCAGGTTTAGTTTGTGGGTCAGGCAACAAGGATTTAAAGATTCTGCAGACAGGCTCCCGCTGCAGTTTCACTGCAATTTCGGCCTGGCACGGCGAGGATTGGCTGATTCTGCAATGATCGCTGCAAATTGCAGCAACGCAGTCAACACGAGTCCCTGATAACGACCAGCTAAACTAGTGATGTAGCACAAGGTGAAGGAGAGCTTGCTTTGAGCCTGACAGGTTCCTGGTTCAATTCCCAAAATGGCAGCCATCACCAAGAGTATTCCAAGAGAGGCCATGGTTGTCCCTCATACAGCTTCCTTGCTCTCTCTTTATGCACCAACACTTTACTCCTCTATCCCCGGGGAGCCCTTCCCCTGCCCCAACCTGCCCTAATTTAAACCCCCAATCTAGCCAGATCCTCCCACTCGCCATCCACAGCATCCTCCCCGCAAGCCCACATCTCTCTGCCGCCCCGATCCCCTGCCGCTTGCTTTCACCCAGTTTTCAAAATGGCGGGCAGGGCAGCGGCTCTGCTCTCTTCGCTTCCGACTGGTGGTTGTGTAGGATGCCGCCACTAATCACAAGTGACAAGGGCGAAGCCGCTCTGTCCCACCATTTTATAATAGCCCCATGTTGGCGGCAGGCCCTGTACGAGATTGCGAGGAATCTCCCGAGGAGTATCCCAGAGCCTGTCCTACAATCCCCAGAAGGACCACCGGGGATGGAGGGGTGGCTTCCATTTGGCTCCACCCCCTACTCACAGAATCCCCGCCCCACCTCTTCCAGAAGCCCCGCCCTCTCCTCCATCACATCCTCAAATGGAGCACTCTGCCCGTAAGAAAGATGTGCCACCCAGGGGTGAACAGAGCAGACGTGCATCACTCAGAAACACAATTATGGGCTACAACCGCTGTCCCACCTCCCTGCGCAATTCTGGTCCTCTAAAGTAGCTGACAACGTCCCTTTGCCTTCCTCCCTGCAGGATCCATGTCCATGGGATCACCGCTTCAAGGCTGTCCAAGCCAGCTGTACCCCCACCAAACCGAAAGGTACCCAGGCCTTGGTATGTGTCTTACAGGCTGGGGGCTTCTTGGGGCAACATGGGAAGGAGGCATGGACAGTTTTAGGAAGCTGGGCTCTAGGAGGAGACCAGTGGCAGCAAATGAACTTCTAGGCTAGTAGAGCCACTTGGGGGCAGGGTCCCTTCACGTTTGACCTGTTACTATAGAATTTACAGTGAATTAGAAGAAAAAAACAACCCACCACACTGAATGCACTTCTGCCCCTCGTCTCAGCAGAGAGTGCACCTCTGGGGGACAGGTTGCAAGTTCAACATCTGGGCTAGGTGTGCATTTAATCCAGAGACTCCCCTAAGGTCTTATCTGACAAACAGTTTGCCTTTGGGGTCTGAAGCCATCTGGCTGCAGGAGCAAGACCCGCAACTAAGCGGGAGAGAATTTGTTGAGTCTTTCTCTCCATCTGCTCATCCACACTGGGAATACACCCATTTTAGAACTGGCGGGGGGAGGTGGGGGCGAGAAAGATGAGCAGGAGGGGGCAGGAGAGAAAGGCAAGACAAGCCGCCTTCTGCTAAGAGGAACGTCTTGCTCTTGCAGCCAGACAATTTTGGTTCAAAAAGGCAAAGCCGTTCCTCAGATCCAGCTGCAGGAGAGTGTCCAGGGGCGTTGCTATCGCAGGGACAGGCGGAACATTTGTCCCAGGGCCCGTCCAAGCTGCGGGAGGGGAACAGGACCCAAGCCGGGGGGCAGGGTCTACAAATCCTGTCCTGTTGCAGCACGGCCGGGCAGAGACTGACTAAACCTAACTCCACCTCTGGGAGAGTCCCTGATCAGACACAAACCAAACCCACGGGCTGAATCTGCAAGCTGTCCCGAAATCATCTCTCTTTGACGACAGGAAGAGGGGCAGAAACGCAGCCACAATGGTTCGGTGAAAAATTGTTGACCGAGAACCCTGCTGCTCCTGCCTCCACAGCCTTCCCCCCTCCTCCCTCCACGTCCCGGACTCCTCCTTTTGGAAAGGCAGTTAAGTTTGCTATTTGCCCTCATCTGCCAAAGCAGAGCCCTTCTCCCACCTTGCTTGGTTGCTGGCTGCCAGAAGACACCTGCCCAGCCACTGAACTTCCCCGAGATGGCAAGAACAAGTCCTCACAGAACCGCAGCCCCTGTTACAGGTAGGGTGGCCAGATATGCACATTGTAGACAGTTATGAGAAATTCAGGTTGCAGGGCTGTACTGGAGCCACTGCAACCCTGCAACCTGTATTTCTCATAAGTGTCCTCTAAAACTTGCATATCCGGCCACCCTAGTTATATAGGACTACCAGCTGTTGGGCCATATATTACATTTTACCTGCTGGGGGGGCTACAGCAAACCCCAGAGTTCAAGTCCTGCCCTTTTCAGAAATGCCAACACGTTAACAGCGCAATCGTCTGGCAGGATACACATGCTAGCAGTTAGCACGAGTCCTATTCGCTCCTGTGGGACTTAGATTAAGGTTTACTAGCACGGGCGCTGTCTCACCTGAGAATTACACTTGGAGCGAAATGAAAGGTTTGTTCTTTCTTTTCTTATACCAAAAAGCCCTCAGGAAATGTATTTTTACACCTAAAATGAAAGGAGATAAAGCTACCAAAAATGTTTTTAGACTAAGGTAGTGAAGCTTCATTTGATGGGTACTCTCAATGAGAAAATTCTCCCTCCATATAAAGCTTCCCAACAACATGGAGAAACCCTGCAGGATTACAACAAAGCATAAAGGGGGAAGTAGCAGCAAAATCCAATAAGCCACATTCATGCACAACTTGTCAAGCAGAAAGCTTGCACGTACAGGCATACGAGTTTTGCACTTCAAAACAGGAGGAGCGAAATACTAGAGCCACAAAGCTTAGAGAAAAATCCAAGCAACACACACTAACAGCATCTAAAATCTACATTTTCCTTTTTTAGAATTGATATACAATTCCTAAATGCTTTCTCTCATAGCAGCCACTAGACCCAACTTAATAAGCAGCAAGAAAGAAATTTTTTTTTTTTTACAAAACCTCTAGGTTTTCCTCATCTAGCATTAAAGATACAGGGGGGCAAAGCTCAAAGTAATGTTTGCCCTTTATGAGGGATCATACACCTTAGTGGCAGGAAAGATCCTACAGTTATCAAGTCTCAGAAAACAGCCTTGCAGCCGCCTTTAAAAAGCATTGATTAGATGTGGAATCTCCTAGCTGAAATTCAAGAAACAAAATGGCAATTTAAAAGTACTAGCTTTGCGGGTACAATTCAAACACACTCCCTATGCCTATTAGCAAGAGGCAACGCATAGGGTACATCTACACCCTCCCCTCCCCTCTCTCTGCTCCAGTCCCTAGCCCCCTTGCCAACAACCACCCACCCACAAACTCATCGACTCCCCTCTTTGCTGTGGCAAAGAGTCCTGCGTCATACCTCCGCAGGGGACACTTCTCCCACTGGAAAACAGTCAGCCTGCAACGTGTTAACTCAGGGCTCACCTCTACTAATGACTGCCTGGTCCAAGCTCAGGCAGGCACAAAGCAAAGCCAACCCCAGCAGCCCTGTTCTCTACTGCCATTGGCTAGGGGCAATATGAATTTCACCCCAAAATTCCCCTCATTGTCTGGATTCCTCCATAGGAACCTAGTATGGGAGACTCCAGCCCAACTGTAACCTCTCCCCTAAACTGAACAGAGCATGTGCTGTTTGGGCAGCTGGCATTTCGCCCCAGGCATGCTCAGTGAAGCTCAAGGCTGAGGCAGAACACCTGCTCCCTGACACATCTTTCTGGGATCGACTGAAGCAACTGGTGAATCTGCTTAGGTGAATCTGTAGACTAGTGCCTTAGGCAGGGGCCTAATTTGAATCTGCTGATTACTACGTTCTTCCTGGAATGCTGATGTAGTACGGATGGCGGTTATTTATGAACTTTAGTGCGCGCGCCTGTCTCTAAACTGGAGTCACTGATAACCAGCAATACACCACACTTCCCACAACAGCCACTTCATGAGTGGGGCACTGCCCATACGGAGGAGCCTCCCCTGGAGGAGCCTATTCCTCCCCACCTACCCTGCTCTCTGCATTGCCTCTGATGGGAGAGGCTAGGCCTTCCCTCCACAGCCGACAATCCTGCCCCAGCTTCTTAGAATGCCACACAGCCAGTGCTCCTAGCCTGCTCCCTACAGCACCCCCTGCTGGGTTAAATTGGGACACACACACACACACCCCCTTGCTTCTTGCAGTGCCCCCTGCTGGGAGAGGGCTGGAACCAGGAGAACTCAGAGCTTCCCCCACAGCCAGTGCCCCATGCTGGGAGAGGCTGGAACTAGGATAACTTGGACCCCCCCAGAGAGCCAGTGTGGTGTAATGGTTACGTGTGCCGTACTTGGACCGGGAGATAGTGGGACCCTAGTTCTAATCTCACTTTAGCCAGAAACTCACTGGGTGACCTTAGGCCAGTCACATTAGTCTCTCAGTCTAACCTACCTCACAGGGTTGCTGTGAGGATTAAAAAGTTGTTCGTTCTGTGTAAAGTGCTCTGCGTGCCATGGCAGGGGGGTGGTATATAAAAGATTATTATAAATAACCAATGTACCCACCCTGCTCCCTACAGTGCCCTCTGCTGGGAGAGGTGGGGATTGGGAAAACTGGGAGATCCCTGCCACAGTCAGAGCTTTTGGCCCCACCCCCCTGGAGCACCACCTTCTGGGAGAGGCTGGGACTGGAGTAGCTGGGAACTCCCCCCACCCCTGCAGCGCAGCCATAGTGCCCCCTGCTGGGAGAGACTAGAAATGGGATAACTGGGAGCTCCCATCACAACTACTCCCTGCAGCGCCCTCTGCTGGGAAGGGATGGGACTGGAGTAGCTGGGAGCTCCCCCCACAGCCAATGTGCCTGCCCTGCTCCCTACAGCGCCCCCTGCTGGGAAGGGATGGGACTGGAGTAGCTGGGAGCTCCCCCCACAGCCATAGTGCCCACCCTGCTGGGACAGAGGTACCTGTGAGCAAGCTTCCCTGGCAGCAATTGTGATGGGAAAGGCCAGGACAAGCTCAGTAACCGCCTCCTACTTCTCAAACAAGACATGAGTCTGTCCCCAGAAGACAGAGCAGCCTCCTTAGCCCTCCTCCTCCTCCTGCTGCTGCTGCTGCCACCAGCCACTGGCAGCGCCTACGCTGAATCCCTCTCAGCGTATCCTGCCTGGCAGTGCCTGCCGGCTGCAGGACAAAGGCCTGATTCATCCCCAAGCACCTTCCTCGGAGAGGGGAGGGCGACAAGGGAGCTGGGATGGTCGGCCTGTGAGCTCCTATTGTTCCCACTCAGGGAACCAGAGCACAGGCCTGGGAGTCCGGACTCCTGGGTTCTATTCCCAGTTCAAGGAGGGGGCGGGAGTGGGCTCTACTGACGTAGAGAAGGGGCACTGGGAGCCAGGACTGCTGGGTTCTATCCCCAGCTGGGGGGGGGAGTCTAGTGTGGGGAGAGTCAGCATGGTGTAGTGAATACAGTGCTGGACTTGGATCTGGACCTGAGAAGCCAAGTTTCAAAACCTAACCCTTGCCATGAACTCACTGGGTAGCCTTTGGCAAGTCACAACCTCTTAGCCTCAATTCCCCATCTGTGAAATGGGAATGTGTGTGTGTTCCCATCACCCTTGTCTAGCTTACATTATAAACCCACTGGGCAGGGACCTGTCTCTGAAAATCTGTGATTGTAGCACTGTAGAAATGATTAGCAGTAGTCTAGTGGGTTAGAGCAGGGAGCTAGGACTCCTGGGTTCTATCCCCAGCTCTGGGAGGGGAGCGGGGTCTAGTGGGTTAGAGCAGGGAGCTAGGACTCCTGGGTTCTATCCCCAGCTCTGGGAGGGGAGTAGGGTCTAGTGGGTTAGAGCAGGGAGCTAGGACTCCTGGGTTCTATCCCCAGCTCTGGGAGGGGAGTAGGGTCTAGTGGGTTAGAGCAGAGGGGCTGGGAGTGGGAGTCTGTATTCCAAGCACTGGTTTCTTAAGCTCCCCTCTCAACATACCTACTTTCTTTCTTGGATCTGACTTAACAGCATGACCTCGTTCCTGCTCAAAAGCAGCTGAGGGGGGACGGAAGACACTGGTAGATTCCTGGACAGGTGATGAGATGCACGGACACCCCAGGGGAGAGATCTGGTTTAAACCCAATTAAGCTCTCAGCCAGCGTAATGTCTGATAACACCCAGCATCCCAGCCCCATGCCTCTCCCTGGCAATTCCGATGGCTGGTTCTTTCACTGCACACATAACCAGGGTGGCCACCTAGGCCAATTTTTAAGGAACGCATGAAAAATGCATGTTGCAGGGTCTGCAACCGGGCCTCGGGCGCCAATGCAGGGCCTGTTGCAACATGTATCTTTTGTAAGTGTTCCTTAAAAACTGGCATAGGTGGCCACCCTACACGTTCTGACCTTGCAGTTAATTTGACGTTGCTGGGCCTCACTTTGGTTTTGCTCCCGAAGCATTCACACAAACAGAACGCTAACCCGCTGCTATTCCGCAGAAGGAAGAATGTACAGCTGAAAAAACAGGCGTGCCTACTCCTTTTGGGGTTTGTATTTTAAAGTAAGGCCGCTTTCAGACATGCCACACACCCCCGGGCATATTTGGGCTGTGGGGGTGGGGGATGCGCAGCCAGAATATGCGCGGGAATCGGCCGGACTGAAAGCCCGCCCCTCCCCCCCAACGCGGCTTTGCTGGCAGAGACACGCGGGGATGCAGAGCTTCTCCCCGCGCGGCTTTCAGACTGGCCGATCCCCGCGCATAGCTGGGCTGCGCATCCCTCCCCCCAGCCCAAATACGTGCGGAGGTTGCATGTTTGAAAGTGTCCTAACTGTAGCGTTCATGTGAACATTTAGCAGGGCGAGGGTAGGCTACCACGGATCAGCGATCGTTACAATCCAGTCAGCAGGGAAGTTGCTGCAGTTCACCTTTGGTTTACACTGTTCATCTGAACACTAAAAATGGGGTAGTTACTTTGGTTCACACTGTTCATCTGAATGCTAACAAAGTGGAGTAATTACTTTGGTTTACACTGTTCATCTGAACACTAAAAGTGGGGTAGTTACTTTGGTTCACACTGTGCATCTGAACACTAAAGGTGGGGTAGTTACTTTGGTTTACACTGTTCATTATTAATTATTATTATTATAAGCATGTATATAGCGCCAATGATGTACCTGGCGCTTTACAAAAAATAAGATAGACACGGTCCCTGCCTGAGAGCTTACAATCTAAAGACAGGGGGAGGGGAGACAGGGAAGGGGGGACAGAGGGAGAGACAAGGGATGCGACATTCATGAGGATGTGAGAACTCAGATACACGTTCTTGGCTTGGTTACAGTAAGTTGGGAGTTTGCAAATAACAGGTGGGGGCTAATCCTGGGTGGGGGTGATTAGCAGGAGTTGGGGAGGGCAGAATGGAAGAAGTGGGTTTTGAGGAGGGACTTGAAGGTGTGGAGGGTGGGGGCAAGGCGGACGAGGGCAGGGAGGGAGTTCCAGGCGTGCGGGGCAGCGAGGGAGAAGGGACGAAGGCGGTTGGGGGAGCAGGGGAGGCGCGGGAGGGCGAGGGAAGGGATGGAAGAGGAGCGGAGTGCTCGAGCAGGGGTTCAGAGGGCGATCAGGGCAGAGAGGTAGGGGGGGAACGTACCTCATCTGAACGTAGTTGCGTTGGTTTAATTCTGTTCGTTGCAACAGGGCCGTACGCACCTGGCCACATTCCAACAAAGGCAAACAGAAGTTACTCCTTCGATTTAATGAAGCTGAAGGTGCTGCCGTTTACGTGCGGAGGTTGCATGTTTGAAAGTGGCCTAACTGTAGCGTTCATGTGAACATTTAGCAGGGCGAGGGTAGGCTACCACGGATCAGCGATCGTTACAATCCAGTCAGCAGGGAAGTTGCTGCAGTTCACCTTTGGTTTACACTGTTCATCTGAACACTAAAAATGGGGTAGTTACTTTGGTTCACACTGTTCATCTGAATGCTAACAAAGTGGAGTAATTACTTTGGTTTACACTGTTCATCTGAACACTAAAAGTGGGGTAGTTACTTTGGTTCACACTGTGCATCTGAACACTAAAGGTGGGGTAGTTACTTTGGTTTACACTGTTCATTATTAATTATTATTATTATAAGCATGTATATAGCGCCAATGATGTACCTGGCGCTTTACAAAAAATAAGATAGACACGGTCCCTGCCTGAGAGCTTACAATCTAAAGACAGGGGGAGGGGAGACAGGGAAGGGGGGACAGAGGGAGAGACAAGGGATGCGACATTCATGAGGATGTGAGAACTCAGATACACGTTCTTGGCTTGGTTACAGTAAGTTGGGAGTTTGCAAATAACAGGTGGGGGCTAATCCTGGGTGGGGGTGATTAGCAGGAGTTGGGGAGGGCAGAATGGAAGAAGTGGGTTTTGAGGAGGGACTTGAAGGTGTGGAGGGTGGGGGCAAGGCGGACGAGGGCAGGGAGGGAGTTCCAGGCGTGCGGGGCAGCGAGGGAGAAGGGACGAAGGCGGTTGGGGGAGCAGGGGAGGCGCGGGAGGGCGAGGGAAGGGATGGAAGAGGAGCGGAGTGCTCGAGCAGGGGTTCAGAGGGCGATCAGGGCAGAGAGGTAGGGGGGGAACGTACCTCATCTGAACGTAGTTGCGTTGGTTTAATTCTGTTCGTTGCAACAGGGCCGTACGCACCTGGCCACATTCCAACAAAGGCAAACAGAAGTTACTCCTTCGATTTAATGAAGCTGAAGGTGCTGCCGTTTACACTGTTCATGTGAACGCTACCGAAATAGCATAGTTACTTCGATTTCAATCCAACTCACTACTCTACTTCTTTGGCGGCGTCCAGGCAAACAGCTAAAACCAAACTAACTACTTTGAATGGAAGTAAAAGCAACGACTCCACTTGGGAAGTGTTCAAACAGCATAGAAACGAAAAGGAGAACTGCGAGTCCCCCCGCCCCGCTCCAGCAGGGCCACGGAACTGGAGGTCACAACTAGGGGGGTGCAATTCCGTATCGTTTAATTAATTACGAAAACAAATGGGGCCCGTTCATTTTCGGAACTAAGGTAACCCAAAAAATGAATGAATAAGCAAACGACATTCGTTTGATTTCATACATTTTTGTTTTTATTTTATTAAAAATATATTTTAAAATAAATAAACACCACACACACACACCCCTCCCTCAAACACTGGGTATGCACAAAATGGCCGCCGAAGCCAGTCTGTGCGCGCGCGCCGTTTCCCAAACCAGCACCGGCAGCATCGGCACCATTTTCGGGAAAGGGCCGCGCGTGCACGGCATGGCGCCGGGGACCGTTTCACGCAGGCACAGCGATTTAAAATAAAATAAATAAATAAAACAAAACCGGTTATGAAAACCCCTGAAAATGAAAAAGAAAAACCAAATGAGGCCCCTGCTGCCCAAAGCTTGTGGCTCCCTGTCCTCCCACCGAGAGGGGCTCAGTCAGGCAAACAGTTATCCTGAAATACAAACTGTGTGTGTGTGGGGGGCGTATATACTCCTGGTTCTTCCGGGGGTTCCCCGCTTCGCTTCCTACTCCTGAATCACTTCAGCTTAACGCTCTGTTCGTGTGAACGTTTCCGGAGGGAAAGGAAACCCAAGGCCCGACTCCATTGAACTAACTGTTTGTCGGAACCAGATCGCCGCGTCTGGAAAGCCGGGAGGAGGAAGAATAAACAGAATTTATGGGGCCCGGGGGGGGGGGGGGG
>QEPC01004837.1:3092273-3110029 GCA_003113815.1 Sphenodon punctatus | reverse complement strand
GGGGGGGGGGGGGGAAGAGTGCTGGCCCTGACTCTTAGAACTTCCTTCCTGGTGGGGTTGCTGACACACTCGGGGGGCCTCACTGGGAACCAGAGTGGCACCACCACCGTTTCCGGGGGGGAGGCTGAGACTGGCCCGGACCCCTGCCCCCCCCCCTTGTCCTTAGGAGAGCCCGTAATTTGGACATGAGCCCAGCTACATTACTACGCCACGGGAAAGGATTCGTGGAACCTTTCTGCTTAGATGTGGTGGTGGGGGTGGGACTGCAGTTCATTTAACTAAGTCGTTTAGCAATCAAAGTCCCTGCAGTTTGTGCTGCTCCCACCCTCTCCCACCACCCCTCAAAGCTGCAATCCTGCAGCAGGGACCGCGAAATCAAATATTTGCAGAGCGAAGAACAACCGCTTCAGTGCAAAACCATCACAGCAAAACTATTAGGGGCACGGTGAGTCAATCGCCTCGAACAATCCCTCTGCGGGGCTGTCTCAGGCCTTTTCATCCAAGGAGCTTAACTGTTAGAACTGGCTGGGCATCCCACACCTAAGTGGAAATATACAGAGGGATTCCTTCTTCCGCCCATGAGATGCAGCCAGTTCTGGGTTGGGCACGCTGGCTTGTTTACGCAAGGATTCCTGCTGTCAGAATTGAGATGGGGGGGGGGAGGAATCAGTTGTTTCTATAGAGACTCCTCACCCAGTTCTGGGGTGCGACATGGCAATCATGTCCACAGCGCTGTTTCACCCAGTGCTGAGTTGCGACTGACTCTAGGGTGGAGCAGAAGTTGCTTTCTATACAAGCAGCCTTTGCGCTGTGCTGAAATGGGATTCAGCATCCAATGAGGGACTGTCCCTCCAAAATAAATAAGAACTGTAAGTTGGGAGAGGTGGCACTGTATTGAAGGACGGATGTTAAAACGAGAGCACCAAGATGTGCGAATTAGAACAGGCTTCTGTAGGTCAGACTCTGTGCCTGCCAGCCCTTGGCAAGGGCTACTCTGACTATCACACACTTAAAAAAAAAAAAACATGGCAGCAACCTGTCCACACAGGTATTTCAACATGCGTTAGCTAACACGTTTTGGCTAATGTGTGTTAAGATTGCAAACACTCCCCTCCCCCTGTTCAGGTGTGAAACTGGACGTCGAGGCGCAGAAGAGAATTTTCCTCCCGTGAACATAAACACAAGCAAGCGCCTGTTTTCAGAGTGGAGCCTCCAAGCCGGAGGATCAGATGAGCTCTGCTGATTGAGAAAAGAAAAGAATGAAACAAGGAGAGGAGGAAAAAGCAAAACCCTGGACGAGGACCCGCGAGAAACCGGATCCTGCCGCCTCGCGTATATTTATTTTAAAACCCTAAATGTTCCATTGTCGTGTTTTAATGTGAAATCACCGCTCAGGAATGCGCTGGGGCCGCTTCAAAAATGTAATTATTCTCCTGAAAGAAACCACGTGTCGGCTAAATCCTGGGGAGGGGGGAGAGCTGACATGGCCGGGGGGAGGGGGGGGGGAACGCGTGCTCTGGGCAGTCGCAGGACAAGAGACACTAACCAGGCCCTGATCCAATGGTCGTGTGTGTGTGTGTGAACACTGGCGAGCAGGCGTGTGTCTGTGTGTACACACGTCTTTTATGCACAATGGGTGGGTGCACACAAGTTTGTGTTGGCACATTTGCATGCAGCTCCGTGTGTGTGTGTTTGTGTAGACATGTGTGCAAGTGGGGGTGTGTCTATGGGGGTTTACAAACGAGACGATAGCCCGCCGGAGTCCGTGCAGCCCTCGCTCGTACGGTTAGCGTGTCCAGCCTAATAAACGGGCAGTATCCCATGCGCTTGCGAACGGTCCCCACGCGCAGCGCGAGCGAGAGCAGAGACGGGAGCAGGAAACAGATGCTCCTCAGACACTCTAGGATTTCTGGCCGTGACTCTATGGTGCTGGTGGACCTGACCGCCTGGAGGTGCTGCCCGCAACCCATTGGATGGGTCACAGACACGAGGGCACGCGTTATCCCGCGTTCACCCGCACGGCGGGCTCCAGGTTCTCCGAGACCCTGCTGTGAGTGGGGTGGAGGCCCATATGATATGGGGGGATGGACACCTGGTGTGGGCTAATGTCGCATTTGTTTTCACCCTATATGTGCCTACTGCGTGTGCGCACATTTGTGTACAAGTGTGTCTGTGCACGCACATGTCTGTGCTTAATGTGTGCGTCTACATCTTTGTGTCTACACATTTGTGTGCAGGCATGTGTGTATGCACATCTGCACACGTGTGAAGATGTGTGTGTCTATGTGCGCATGTCTGTGTCTACACATTTGTGTGTCGGTGTGTCTGTGTATTCACGTATCTGTGCATAGTGCGTGGGGGGGTGAGGCATGTGTGCGTGTGTGCACACATCTGCAGATTTGTGTGAAGATGCATGTGTCTATACATGTATAATGTGTGCATACACATTTGGGTGTAGCTGTGTGTGTGTGTCTGTATGAGCATACTGTGTGTGCACATTTTGTGCACAGGTGCAAGTCTGTATATATGCACACGTCTGTTTGCCTGTCTGCATGTCAACATGTGCCTATCTGTGTGCAGGTCTGTGTCTACACATGTGCATGTCTGTATTCTGTTCCCTGTGCGTGTGAACATTTGCATGTACACATTTGTGTGCAGGTGTGTCTGTGTGCATGTATCCAAAATGTATGTGCGCACACGTTTCAATAATCACACGTATGTGCACTGTTTGTATGTGCCAACTAAGCGTGGGTACTTCTGTGAATATACATTTGCGTGCAGGCATGTGACTACGCGTAGGTAGGCACATGTGTAAATATGTAGCTGCATTTTTTGCACACATTTTGTACATCGCCAAAGGCACAATTAAACTGTGGAATCTGTTGCCAAAAGATGTAGTCAAGGTCAGTATTATAGCTGGGTTTAAAAAAATAGAATTGGGCAAGTTTCTGGAAGACAGATCCATTAGCCGCTATTAGCCGGGTAGGCTTTGGGGAACGTAACCGCTTACTGTTGGAAGCTGGGAGTAGACAACAGGGAACGGATCGCCCCATTGTGACCTGTTGGGTACTTCTTCCAAGCCACTGAGACTGGCCACTGTCAGAGACAGGATGCTGGGCTCGATGGACCGCTGGTCTGACCCGGTATGGCGCTGCTTATATTCTTGTAGGTGCGTGCACAGACATTGACACACACGTGTGCTGGCGTGTCGGTGTACGCACATGCCTATAGGTGCATACAGCACTGTGATGGGGCAGGCGCGGGGGCCCTTTAAGAGCTGCCGGCCCATCACCTGAGCCACGCCCACTTTAGGGGCTATAAGAGCCCTGGGCTGCGAGAGTTCTAGGCACTCGGTGCTTGGGTCTGGAAGAGGACAGATCTCAAAGCCAGCTCCCCCTGGGAGGTCTCCAGGGTGCTGACTTGGCTGGCAGGCTGGCAGCCTCCATGTAGAGACGGCTGTATGGAGCTATGGGCAATGATAGACTGACCATTTTCTGGAATAAAGGAACCAGGTTTGGTAAAGCAGATCCAAGACTCTAAGGGTTGGGTGTATGTTGCTCACTGCTCCCATGACCCCGGGAGCCAAACTGACAACTCACATGCTTGTACACCTCTGGGTAGACATATTTGTGTGCGTCTGCATATCCTTAGTCTGTGCGTTCACATTTTGTGTCTGTATATGCACGTATGTCTGGGGGCACACACCGACAGGAACCTGATCTTTTTCAATAACTAGAGCATGTGCAGAAAAAAGGAAACACGTCGGTTTCTAATTTACTAGCTGCCCTCCCCACACAGAAATGTCAATTTGAAACCCAGCCTCCCACAACTTCCTTTTAAAAAATGTGTGTTACATTAACGAACCTCGCTTAATAAATAAAAAATGGCGGCTTCGTATAGACAGAGCTGTCTGCATTAAAATAAAAAGTGTCCAAATCCTCCTCACCTCTTAAAGCCAAAATGTGAGTTTCTAATCTAGGTATTCCCCCCGTACCCCTCTCAATTAAATCTAAAAAAAAAAATGTGTTTCAAATTTTGGTGCTTCTGTATGATAAGAAAAACATGTCCATTTCAGATTCCCCACCCCCACCCCCCTTCTCTTATAAATAGAAATGTCACTTTCTGGTCTATTTCTGGGCCTCACTGTGCATCACAATGACTTTTATCAGAAAGAGACTGAGAATAGACGCTGTCGTGGTACATTTTTAGCCCATGAAGAAAAACAAACCGAAAGGTTCTCACAGCCCTCCGTGCTCACGTGAAAGGGTCAGGAGGATTTTCAACTCCTTCCTGAATCCAGAGACTCAAAACAAATTATTTTTTTTCACCCGTCCTCTCCTTTCTCGCTCGCCCAAAGTTTAAAAAAAGGCCCAGGCTCCCACCCCAGCGATGAAGCAATTTTCCAGTCTCAAAGCCTTGCTCCTGGAGTCTTAAAGTCCCAGGACTCCGTCTGGGGCCAACGGAATGTTTTGCCTTTTTTAGGCATAGCTCGGAGAGGCGACCCATGGTCGGATTACTCATTTGCTGCCCCGGTGTCGTGGGAATGAGCTGATCGACGTCCCCGCTGCCCCCACAACTCCCTGCTTGTCCCTTGGAAAGAGTTCATACAAGTGCTTTTAATTTAAGGGGAGGAGGGTTGCCTACCCAAATGGATTCCCCCACCCAGAGCCAACAGGCCCTGGGACCATCTTATCCACAGCTTTATTCTCCCCCTTCCATTGACAGCAAGACAAGATCAGGGTCCTATTGTGCCAGGTGATGTACTGACAGAGAAAGGCACAGCCCCTGCTCCCAAAGACCTTACAGTCCAAATGAGCACAAGGGGGATTATCCCCGCCCCCCGCCCCAGTTGAAATAAGGAGACCAGAAGGGCAAAGAGTGACTTGCCCAAGGTCACATAGGGAGTTGGTGGCAGAGTCATAAATAGCAGTTTCTCTATCCGACAGCTAATCCAACAGGTTCTGCATAGCCCCACGGTTAACTATGGGGCTATCCAGTACCTATCACACTAACCAACAGATAAGAATACTGGGAGGGTGAGGAGGGTGGGCAGGAATGGAGGGGGGGGGCGCATGGCGGGGGGTTGGCCTTACCCCATGTGAAAGTTGGCTGTGGCTAGCAGTAGCAGTTCTAGCTGGCCAGCCTGGGCTTGTTGAGGGGCAGGCCAGCCTCTCAGGCACATGCTTGGGTTTCTGGAGGGTCCAAATCATGGATCCGTCCCCTCTCCTTGACTGCTTGCCCTCATCTCTGCTCCCTTCCCCATAGCTCAGTCTTTCAGTGCTTGAAGGGATTGGATCCATGGGTCAGAACCAGAAATTGGAAAGAAGTAAAATAAAAATTAGCTGGGGGGGCAAATTTGGCTCCTGGGCTCAGGCTTCCCCACCTCCACTCTCACCCACTAGACCCCACTCCCCTCCCAGAGCTGGGAACAGAACCCAGGAGTCCTGGTTCCCAGGCTCCACAATCTAATTTCACTGCCGCCCCCCCGAGCTGGGAATAGAACCTAGGAGTCGTGGCTCCCATCCAACCCCACCCCCCCGTTCTAACCACCGGATCCCCCTTCCTTCCAAAGAAAAGGTCCAAGCCGATGGCAGGAGTGGGGATCTTCCTGAGCCACACGCACAACCCTTACACACCCCCTGGTCCTAACTTCCATGTGGCCCCTGGAGCTTGGACTAATTTTCAAAGTGGCCCCTGGGAGAGAAAAAGTTCCCCAGCCCTGACCTATGGGATTTGACTCCCGGCAGTTCCTCTCGCACGACCCATTAGGCCTTGCTGCTTTCCTAGAAGGCAACGGAGAATCTGGTCCTGGCTGGGAGGTTTCCCACAGAAGAAACATTATACATAGCAAGGGTTACAGATCCCGGAATCTTATATAGGTCAGTGGCGCGTCCCAAATCCAGTCACTGCTGCTGCTACAATACCCGGAGTACTTGATGACCCATGGAATTAACAGGAGGTGGTTGGGAATGGCTCTCTTCTCATTTCCACTGTCCTGGGATTCCACATCTGCCCCAGGGAACTGGGCCTCTGGTGGTTTACTTCCCCTCCCTGCTTCCCAGGGGGCTGTGTTGGGTTAGGTGACAACTCAGAACCTCAGCCCCTTAATGCACTGCGCCGTTGGGCCCTGACCAGGATGCAGAACATTTTGGATTCAGTTATGGGCTTGTCTAACCAGCTGGGTGTACATGTGTGGGGAAGGTGGGGTGCTGGTGTATATATAAGTACTGCCATCTAGTGGAAGCAACTATAAGTGTCCAAATGTGTACACACACCATCCTCTTAATCACCTCTTAATCACCAAGGGATGGAAGCCAAAGCATCTGTGTTTGCATGTGTATAGTGCCCTCTAGTGCACAGAACCAGAAAAGCAAGTGTGTACAGAGGTGGATAACCTGACTCAGGCCCAGGGGTCAAATGCAGCCCAAGGCTGTTTTTTATTTGGCCCCTTTCCAGTTCCTAAATAAGCCCCCCCCCCCCAAAAAAAAAAAACCCGGTTCCTACCCTGAAGCACTGAAAGACTGAGCTCAGAGAAAGGGAGCCGGAGAGGAGGCATGCACTCAAGGAGAGGGGGACAGATGTATGGCACAGAGCCATGAGTTAGAGCCTCCCCTTTGTGAACACAACCCCTAAGCACACACCCCCATCCCACCTTCTCTGCAGCCCTCAGAGCTTGTACTAATTTCTAAAGTGGCCCCATGGGGGGGGGGGAATATCCCCCCCCCCATTTTTGGAAGTTCTGCCCAGCCCCCAGTCCTGTGCCCCCTCCCACTATCTACAGTTACTAGTTGCCTATGAGCAACCCTGGGGGGGGGGGGGGGGCAGGAGGAAAGGTTCTGCATCCCTGGACTGTGTGTAACCAGCTGGTGTATGTGTGTACTGCTATCTAATGGAATCAACTGGAAGTGCACGTACAAGTACCCCTGAGCCCTTGCATCTTTGTGAATGTTTCACTCCTTGTCACTCCCTCTGTTCCCCTTCCTTCATCCCCTCCCCCTGTCTCTCAGATTGTAAGCCCTAGGGCAGGGACCGTGTCTATTCCATTACTTTGTAAAGCGCCAGGTACATTGCTGGTGCTATATAAATGCTTGTTAACAACAACAACAACAACAACACTACAAGTGTGCAAATGTGTACACACTACAAACCATCCTTACTAAGGGATGGAACCAAAAGCAGTCTGTGCTCATGCATGCCCATTTGTGTCTCTCTCGGTTTGTTCATGTGTGTGTACCGGCCTCTAATGGACAGAAACAGAAAAGCATGTACAAGTGTGCATGCACCCCATCCTTAATGGAACCAACAGTGTGTGTGCACGCTCCCGTGTCCCTTGTTTATACTGCCCTCTAATGGGGGAGACCAGAAATGCACATACCAGTGGTTACTCGGTCCTCTTCATGGATGGAAACATAAGTGTGTGCGGATGTGTCCCCCTCCCTGCCAGGGGCCACTTTGAAAACTGATACAAGCTCCGAGGGCCACAGAGAGGTTGGGGCTGGGGGTGCACTCCAGGAAGAGGAGGGTCTCCTGACTAGATCACGGCTCTGCCCCCTCACCTCGTGTGCATGCCCCATATCTGTGCTCCCTTCCCCTGAGCTCAGCCCTTCAGTGCTTGGGGGTAGGAACTGGATCCAGGGGCCAGATCCAGGCACTGGAAAAGGGAACGAATAAAAAGCTGGCCCCTGACGTTCTCCATCCCTGGGCACACCTGGTCTAGAGGTACATGGGTCCATCTGTCTGTAGGAGACGAAGACCAAGTAGTTCAGATGGTCTCTATTATGGAACCAACGTCTGTTGGCGAAAGCGTGCAAGCTTTCGGGAGACACGGTGCCCTTCCTCAGGCACAGAACAAGTCCGAATTCTAGCTACAGAAGGGCACCGTGTGGCTGAAAGGTTTGCATACTCTTGCCAATGGAAGTTGGGCCGATCATAGATCCCATTTCAACTAAGTCGGTTTCCCTCTCTTACATTCAGAACCAACCCAGCAACCACCCTGTCCGTCTGGGTCTCCATACACAAGGAACAGAAGAATCTTTTTGTACGCTTAGGAGAAAGATACTTCACTGTATGCTAGTGTGTACGCGCTTGTGTGACCATACAGCTGCATATGTTCCACTGACTCTCCCTCTCCCCCCCACCGCCCATAGCCACTTGGATAGCTGTAATCGGCCATTTCCTGGTACTCTTAAATCACCCTTTTGGCCGACATGCACATTCCTGGGGGGAGGGGGGGGGAACTTTGGTTTGAAATGCCTCCCCTGAATCCACTCCCCCCCATAGCCATCAGCCATGTCTAGAATAATGGGAGCAGCCAGCCCTGGGCTGAATATGTGTGTGAGAAAACACACATTTCCCATGTCACAACAGCACAGAGGGGGAATGGCAAGGCCCCCCTCAAACACTTAGCGAGAGCAGCCCCAGCCTGCATCCCAGTGACCAGCTTGAAGCCGTCAAAGAGGAAAGGCAGATTTGCAGCAATAAAAGAAGGAAGCCTCGCTGTAAATCCACCACAGCTCTCGACAGGCCAAGTCTCTGCCGAGTCAAGCCTTCCCCACCCCCCCAGCAACTCTCGAAGGGCAGCAGGGGACTGTTTAGAACCCACCAGAAACTCCTTATTCCCCAACCACAGCCTGGGACAGAAATATCCATCTGTCTAGGTAGCCATGCATCCCCCCCATCTTCCCATCAACACACCTCCACGCATATCGTACACATCCATCTATCATCTGTAACAAGGGCCCTGCAGCTATTGTGCGCTGCTGCAAATACAGATGATTTGCACGGAATTGGCCCGCTCCAAATTCTCATAAAAACTGCCTCTGGCAGTGCAGAACTACAGCCTAAGTGGGCACGCCACTGCAAAACAGCCAACAGGGGTGGGGTAGGGGGATGTCATTGCCGCCACAAGCCAGTCAACAAACAGGGGGACGCCACAGGCCAGCCAACACATACCCTCCAACATTTGACAAAGAGAACTAGGTGCACTTCGCACCACCCCAAATTTGTGTACATTTGCATGTGCCTATGTACATTCGTGATAGCCCACTGACTAAGTTTGAGGCTATGCTGGTGGGAAAAGGATGTCCGCACGAGAGGTTCCATGTGCACATAGGTTTGTATGTGCAGGACTGATGGGTCAAGTTACAAAAAGTCAAAATTCTCAAATGGGTGCATTGACTTTGGCTCTAAAGTTTTAGTTTAAAAGACACTCAGAGATCCCAGGTGGAAGCAGTGACCATCCCTTTCAGCAGCTAAAGAATCCTCTCTCACAAATACACTCGCGCCCCTTCTACCTTTTAAAAGTTTTCATCTTGATCCCAGCACATGCCTCCCTCCTGCCTCGGCGTTCCCTTTCTTCGTTCTTTGATAGCAGAGCTTATCCCAAGCTTATTAATGTGAGAAAAGGTGGCTCCACCTCTGCCCCCCTCCAGCAATAAACAAACAGCAGTCAACTCCTTGCTGGATTAATAAGGTGCTCATGACCCCCCTTTGTATACTGAAACTGGTACAAACCTTACACTGCTGGGCAACCAGGTACAAGATAACAAAACCCATTACTGTACGGTCCAAAAAGGTAGTGTTGGAGGGTATGCCAATGGCTGGGGTGGAGGGGACACCAGTGTAAGTTACGGGCACATATGATCCTACAGCTGTCAAAAGAGAAGTCTCCCACAGAGGAACTGTGGCCAGTTTATACCCTTTTACTCTCCCTCTCCCTAGAAATGGCCATGTCAGCAGTGGAGACCATAGCTTGCTCATCTTCAGGCACAGACCACTACCCCACAGCCTCCCAGCCCACAATTTGGAAACCACAACAGAATGGTGATGGCAACAAGGAGGAATTTGCAGGCCCTGGGGACTGCACTCCACAATATACGGTTGGGCAGGGGCAAAGGACAGGGGAAAGGAGGGTCCGGATCACACATCTGACCCATAGATCCAGCCCCCCATCTGTGGGCACACAGCCTCACTTCTTCTGCCTCCCCACCTCCAAGCACGACCCTTCAACGCTCGGGGACAGGGACAGGATCTGGGGGGGCGGGTCCAGGAATTGGAAAGGGGCCAAATAAAAATATCAGCTGTGGGTCATGTTTAGGGGCCTAGTCCCCCCTGTTTTGTTATCTGGGAGGAAAGTGTGTGCGAGGGGGTTACCTGCCTGTTCCAGGCTATTTTCTTTGAACAGATCTAAGCTGCTCGCCTGGGAAAACAGAGGGAGGGAAGGGAGACTGCCCTAAAGGGGAAGAGTTTGACATTTCCAAGTTTGGTCTGGAAAAAAAAAAAAATCTGCTACAACATGAGTAACAAAGAGAGCTAAAAAGAACATATAAATAAATGGATTATTTTGGTCCCGGCCTTGGTGACACACAGCTAGGTCTGGGATCCTAAATCCCAGCACGGACCAGTACCACGGGAAAGGGAACAGAGTGTCACTTGCATGATAAAGAACTGCTGGTCTCCGGCGGGGGTATCCTAGAATCAGAGTTGGAAGGTACATCAAAAGGTCATCTAGTCCAACCCCCTGCTTGGATGCACGATGACAACAACGACAACATCCCCGGCAGGGGGCTGCCCGGCCTCCAGCGATGGGAGAGCCTTCGACTTCCCGCGGCAGCTTGTTCCAGGGCCGCCCAGCTCTGACTGCGAGGACGCTTCCCCTGATATTTAACCGAGATCTCCCTCCCTGTAACTTGAGCCCATTATTTCTAGTCCTGGCCTCGGTGGCCGCGCAGAGCAGTTCCCTGCCACCTTCTTGGAGGCAGCCCCTTTAGATGTTTGGAGACTGTCATCGTGTCTCCCCTTACGTCTTCTCTTCGCTAGGCTAAACACACCCAGTTCCATCAGCCTTTCCTCCCAAGACTTGCTTTCCTTTAGCATCTCTGTCACCCTCCTCCGAACCCGCTCCAATTTGTCAACGGCCTTCTTCAAAATGAGGGCCCCCCAAGACTGGACACAGTCCCCTGGTGGCAGATTGGAATTATTACCTCCGTTGACTTGAAGACAATGCCTCTGCTAATGCAGACTAAAACGGTTGTTTGTTAAGGTCAGGAACAAGGATGATTCCAGTGGGGAGTGGGTGCGTAAGAAGCTGGACGCAGCGGTGGGCAGCCGGGTTGGGCTGAAAGTCAGAATCGGGGCCATGAGGCTGGGAGTCAGGAGTCCAAGGTTAAGCTGGGAAATCAGTCTGGGTGGGGGCAGGGAGGGGGAGCAAGGGGGCTGCAAACAAGGACTAGAGCAAAACAAGATTTGGGAGTAAGGACAAGGCTGGAGAGGGACCGGTCCAGCAGCAAGCCCCAACCTATCTAGCCTCAGTCTCTTCATAAGGGGCTTGGAATGGTTCCTCTATAATTTTTGTTGCCCTACTCTGTACCTTTTCCATTTCTAATATATCTTGTTTGAGATGGGGTGATCAGAACCGCACACCATATCGAGGTGCGGTCGCACCATGGATTTACAAAGTGGCATTAGGGTGTTCTCACTTTTATTCTCTAACCCTTTACGAATCATTCCTAAGATTCGGTTTGCTTTTTTTGACGGCCGCCGGACACCGAGCTGAGGATTCCAATGTATTGTCCACAACGATTCCAACTCCTAAGTGGTAACGTCTAATTTATTGAGCCGGGGGTGGCTCAGCAGCTTCAGGGGTATCTGGACCGCGTCAGTTTTCTTGATTCTTTGCAGTCCGGCTTTCGTCCGGTGTTTGGTACCGAGACTGCACTTGTGGCCTTGGTCGATGACCTGCGCCGGGAATTAGATCAGGGCAGATCATCATTGTTAATTCTATTAGATCTGTCGGCAGCATTTGACACAGTTGACCATGAGATGTTGGTGGTTCGGCTGCGGGACCAGGTTGGGGTGGGTGGGATTGTTCTTGAATGGTTCCACTCTTTCCTGGCCGGGAGAACTCAGCGGGTGGTTCTTGGGGAGCGTTCATCATCTCCCCGGGACCTCACGTGTGGAGTCCCGCAGGATTCTGTCCTATCCCCCCTCCTGTTCAATGTGCACACGCAGCCTTTGGGCGAGGTTGTGAGGGAGTTCGGCGTACGTTGACATCACTACGCCGATGAGACACAACTCTACCTCTCTTTTTCTGCCGACTCAGGCCCGGCAGTCTCAGTGCTTAACCCGGTGTTCGGCAGCTGTGGGGGATTGGATGAGGGCGAGCCGTCTGAGACTGAATCCCGAAAAGACGGAGGTGATGTTGGTGGGTAAGGTGATGCGGTGGCTCCTGTTGTTGACGGGATCTTCCCTCCTCTAGCTACTCAGGTCTGTAGTCTGGGGGTGCTTCTCGATTCACAGCTCCGTCTGGATTCCCAAGGGGCACCTTTCGCCAGTTATATCTGGTGCGACGGCTGCAGCCATACGTTTCATACTCTGACCTGGCCGCTATCATCCGTGCTTTTATCGCCTCTAGACTGGACTATTGCATCGCACCCTACGTGGGGCTACCCATGGTGACGGCCCGGAGTCTGCAGCTGGTGCAGAATGCGACGGCCCGCCTCCTAACGGGGACAGGTCGCCGCAAGCACATTACACCGGTGCTCCGTTCCCTGCACTGGCTGCCTATTGTTTTCTGGGCCCAATTCAAGGTGTCGGTACTGACCTATAAAGCCCTAAACTGCCTAGGCCCCGCCTACCTGCGGGACCGCTTCATGCGCCGGGCCATGGTGCGGCCCTTGCGGTCGGCCGGGTACGCCCAACTCGAGGTCCCTCGGGTATCCCTGGTGGCGCCGATGGGGTGTTCTTGGTGGCAGCCCTTAGGCTGTGGAATTCCCTCCCGAGGGAGGCCCGCCTAGCCCCCGATCTCTCCTCTTTCCGGAGACAGTGTAAGACCTGGCTGTTCTGCCAGGCCTTTGGTGAGGGAGTCGGGGGGGGTGGTTATGTGGTTCCACCTTATAAAATCTTATAAAACAGTCTAAACATATATTTTATTTACTGTTGTGAGCTGCTCCGATTTGCCTGTGGCAAGAGGTAGCGGGTTAAAAATACAACTAAATAAAAATTTTAAAATGCAGAGCCCAGCATTGTGTACATAAAGTTTGGATTGTTTTTCCTATGTGCATCACTTTACACTTGCCCACATTAAATTTAATCTGCCATTTCGATGCCCAGTCACCCACTCTCGCAAGTTCCCCCTGCAATTCTTCACAGCCCACTCGTGTTTTAACTACCTTGAATAACTTGGTATCGTCTGCAAATCTGATCGCCTCACTCCCCTTTCCAGATCATTAATGAATACATTAAACACCACTAGTCCCATCCCAGTCCAGATCCCTGGGGCACTCCGCTATTTACTTCTCTCCACTGTGAAAACTCACCATTTAGTCCCACTCTTTGCTTCCTATCCTTTAGCCAGTTATCAATCCACAGTAGGACACTGCCTCCTATCCCATGATTTTTTAATTTCCTCAAGTGTCTCTCATGAGGGACCCTATCAAATGCTTTCTAAAAATCCAGATATACTATATCAACCGGCTCCCCCTTATCTACATGCTTGTTCACACCCTCGAAAAATTCCAATAGATTAGTGAGGCACGACTTTCCTTTGCTAAATCCATGTTGACTCTTCCCCATTAACCCATGTTTATCAATATGCCCCACCAGGGAGGAGCCGGGTGGCATCACGTGGGGCTGCCCCTGGTGATAGTTCGGAAGCTGCAGCTGGTGCCGAACGCGGTGGCCCGTCTTCTGACAGGGACGGGCCGTAGGGAGCATGTAACACCGGTACTCAGAGCGTTGCACTGGCTGCCTATAGCGTTCCAAGCCTGATTCAAGGTGCTGGTTTTAACCTTTAAAGCCCTACATGGCTTGGGCCCCTCCTATCTGAGAGACCGCCTCACTCCTCGGGTCCTAGGGTGATCCTTGAGGTCCACCAGGGGCGGACCATGAGGTCCATCAGGGGTGATTCTTGAGGTCCATCTTGGAGGTCCCCCGGGTTAACCAGGAGGCCACGATGGAGAGGGCGTTCTCAGTGGCCGCACCGCAACTGTGGAACTCCCTCCTGGAGGAAGCTCGCCTGGCCCGTAGTCTGCTGGCCTTCGGCCAGGCCTCTAAACCTGGCTGTTCGCCCAGGCCTTTGGGAAAGGGAGTGGGTAGGGTGGGAAGGGAAGGGGGGCGGGTTCTAGTCAGACGGTTCTACCCTTATTTATTTTGGTTTTAGTTTCCCTCTCTGTTTATATTTTTATTGTATTTATTGTTTTTTTTATGGTTTTAAAATGTAGTTTGTAAGCCGCCCCGAGCCGTCTGTTGACGGGAGGGGGGGCGGGATATAAATGTTAATATAAATAAATAAATAAATCTCCCTTCCAGTGACCAATAGGGATGGGCATAGGGGCATGGTCAAGCCAGCCCGGAGGAGGGCCTACAGGACAGCTCTGCGGCAGATGCCAAGATGCAGCGGTGCCTCCACATGGTCACTGGTTTGAGGCCTGGGTCCTGACTCGGTGCCCCCCTACAAAAGTCATTCTTGCTAGCCCCCCTCCAGAGAAGTAGAAGAGTTTCATACTCTTCCCCACCCTCCTAGGCTTTGTCAACCCTTTGCTCCCCCAACCAAGGGCATTGCTATAATTAGGACAGGGGGTGCAGTTGTACTGGGGTCCCTCCACACTCCCTGGAGCAGCTGTGTCCCTGCCCCTGGGAGGGAGATCAAGGGGGCCCATTCCTTCTTCTGCACCAGGGCCCGCTCCAACCTAGCGACGCGCCTGCCTCAAACTATCGATTCTAGAGTTGCTCCTGGTCGAGAGAAGGCTATTGCTTTACACACACAACCTCAGACCATCTCATGTGCTGTTGTCTCAGATTCTGGAGAAGGGGGACAGCAGCTGTCGCCTGCTGTTCTCCCTGCCACTTGCGTTCCCAGCTGTGGCATGCTCTTTTTCTTGCTGCTTGAGTCACAAGCATACGTCTGAAATGTGCAGATGACACAAAACTGCGAGGGATTGCAGACCCTCAGAAGGATAGGGTGAAAATTCAAAACGATCTTAACGAGCTGACGAACTGGGCTATGAACAATAAAATGAGATTAAATAAGGACAAATATAAGATAAGAACATATGAAGAGCCATACTTGGTCAGACCAATGGTCCATCGAGCCCAGCATCCTGTCTCCGATAGCGGCCAATTTCAGTCGCTTGGAAGAAGTGCTCAGCGTGCCACAATAGGGCAATCCGTTCCCTGCTGTTCATTCCCAGCTCCCAAAAGTAAGAGGTTACATTCCCCAAACCTACCTGGCCAATAGCCGTTAACGGACCTATCCTCCAGAAACTTGTCTAACCCTTTCTTAAACCCAGCCATACCCAGCTTAAACCCAGCCCTGGCCACTGTCAGCCGCCGCAGCCGCTGCCAGGCGCGGCGGCCCCCCCCCCCCCGGAACCCGGGACCCCCGCCCCTCTTACCCGACGGTGCAGCCCGCCGCCTCCGTTCCTGACGCCCCCAGCCGGGGGCCCTAATGGCGGCGAGGGCACCGGGGAAAGCCCCAGTCCTGTGAGAGACGCTGAGGAGCCCCGCCCCCCGTTGCGGCGCTCCGCGCGCCTCCAGGCACGCACGGGGGGCGGAGCCAACAGTATAAAGGCCGGCACTGTCAGAGTCACAGTGCCGGTGAACAGAGCTGCAGGCCCTGGAGAGACTGGCCCCCTGAGCTAAGTAGAGCGAGTGCTTCCTGCTTGTATCTAGATTCCTGTGTGTTGTGTCCTTAACCTGCTTCCCCTCCCCCCTGTGGATATCTGTGTGTGCCTCTGTCTGCCCTAGTATACCTGCGTGTGCGTGAGTCCCGTTACCCCCCTGACCTAGAAGTGCAAGGAGAGTGACTGGGAGCCTGCGGGCTCGCCCGGTTGGGCTTCCTTCCCCCTTTCCCTGGGTCCATCCTTCCCTTCCTTGGAAACGAGAGTGAGCCCCGTGGACCCTACCTGTGAACCTGGGACCCCCTCCCCTGTGGCCCTGGCACGTCCCTCACGTCTCCCCCTCATCCTTGCCTGGTCGTGTGTGCGTCGAGAGTCTGATACCCCCTCCGTACCCCCCAGCTCTGCGCCCTATGATGATAGGGGTCAATGTTCTGAGTGCGTAAGCACACGAACAGACCCACATACTATCCTGACGGGCTTCCTTTCTACCGCACCTCGTAAGCAGAGCCTCCTCGTGTGCAAGTGGCGCGAGTGGGTGGCGCTTCTCCCTTCTATTCCCCCTCCCACTGACAGCCACATCTTCTGGCAACAAATTCCACAGCTTTATTGTGCGTTGAGTGAAAAAAATACTTTCTTTGATTTGTTTTAAATCTGCGACCTGTTAGTTTCATGGCGTGTCCCCTACTTCTATTTGAGAGGGTAAATAACCGTTCCCTATTAACGTGTTCCACTCCACTCAGGATTTTATAAACTTCTGTCCTATCCCAGCTCGGTCGTCTCTTCTCCAATCTGAAGAGCCCCAACCTTCATAAGGGGCTTAGAATGCCTCCCCCCGCCCCCCATCATTTTTGTTGCCCTTCTCTGTGCCTTTTCTATTTCTAATATGTCTTTTTTGAGATGGGACGACCAGAACGACACGCAATATCAAGGTGTGGTCGCACCATCGATTTATAAAGCGGCATTACGGTATTCTCAGTTTTATTCTCTATCCCTTTACAATTCTTAACATCCCGTTTGCTTTTTTTGACGGCCGCAGCACACTGAGCGGAGTTATTGTCCACAACGGCCGCAACTCCAAGGTCCTTTTCCTGAGTGGTAACTCCTAATTTAGAACCCGGCATTGTGTACATAAAGCTTGGATTGTTTTTCCCTATGTGCATCACTTTGCACTTGTCCATGTTAAATTTCACCTGCCATTTAGATGCCCACTCTCGCAAGTTCCCCCTGCAATTCTTCACAGTCCACCCGTGTTTTAACTACCTTGAATAACTTGGTGTCGTCTGCAAATCTGATCCCCTCACTCCTTGCTCCCCCTTCCAGAGCATTAATGAATACATTAAACACCACTGGTCCCATCCCAGTACCGAGCCCTGCGGCACGCCTCTATTTACTTCTGTCCATTGTGAAAACTGACCATTCAGGCCCTTTTCAAATGGGCTGCAGTGGGCAGGGAGATGGGTGTGTGCCCGCGGTGGGTGGAGGTGGGTGTGCGCCCATTCCCACGGGCACACACTCATCTCCACGCACAGAGCAACCAGCATTGGAGCCCGTTGCTCTGTGCGTGGGTGGGGATGTCAAGGCTCTAGCGTGCGTGGGTGGGGATGTCAAGGCTCTAGCGCGCGTGGGTGGGGATGTCAAGGCTCTAGCGCGCGTGGGTGGAGATGTCAAGGCTCTAGCGCGCGTGGGTGGAGATGTCAAGGCTCTAGCGCGCGTGGGTGGAGATGTCAAGGCTCTAGCGCGCGTGGGTGGAGATGTCAAGGCTCTAGCGCGCGTGGGTGGAGATGTCAAGGCTCTAGCGCGCGTGGGTGGAGATGTCAAGGCTCTAGCGCGCGTGGGTGGAGATGTCAAGGCTCTAGCGCGCGTGGGTGGAGATGTCAAGGCTCTAGCGCGCGTGGGTGGAGATGTCAAGGCTCTAGCGCGCGTGGGTGGAGATGTCAAGGCTCTAGCGCGCGTGGGTGGAGATGTCAAGGCTCTAGCGCGCGTGGGTGGAGATGTCAAGGCTCTAGCGCGCGTGGGTGGAGATGTCAAGGCTCTAGCGCGCGTGGGTGGAGATGTCAAGGCTCTAGCGCGCGTGGGTGGAGATGTCAAGGCTCTAGCGCGCGTGGGTGGAGATGTCAAGGCTCTAGCGCGCGTGGGTGG
>QEPC01004837.1:3053038-3080102 GCA_003113815.1 Sphenodon punctatus | reverse complement strand
GCTGCATCTCCCACACTCCTGCTGCCCCCCCGCCCGACCCAATTTTTTTTTAAAAAAAAATTTCAAAGTTAAGCCCAAACCCGTGGGGGTCCCCCCAAGCACGGGTCCCGGGGCCCTAGCCGCCCTTTGGTAAGGCCGGCCCTGCCCCTTCTAACTACTTCGCTACGCCCCTGAATCACCCCATCCTCGGCTACGCAATGTGCTTCTGTCAAGGAAGCTCTGACCGGCCTCTCATTTTACAGTGGGGTGGGGGTGGCAAGGAGCACACCGCCTCCTCACTTTAAAGCCCTTGACGTTCTCCAGCCAAAGGAGCGTTCCCCACAAAGAAAGCCAAGAGAAAACCATTTCCCAACCAAAGAGTACCCACAAGTACCCTCATACCCACTTACCTGTGCCCGGGGGATGGTACATGGGAGCTTTCAACACATCGTCCGTTGTTCTGAGAGGAGGAGACACGTCAGCTCAAGAGTGTTTTCTAAGTATCCCAGCACAGGCGGGTGAGAAGGCTCAAGGAGCTGGAATTCAATTCCTGGCCGTGGAAGACTGGTTTTTCTAGTGATTAGAGCAAGCAGCTGAAGGGTCAGGTCAGGACTCAGGATCATCCTTGTATCGCCCACCATTTCAAACAGAGGGACAAGCCCCGCCCCCTTGGCCAATAAGCCCCACCCCCTCCTGCTCTTGCACACACCCACTCCCCTCCAAACAGGGACGGATGCTCTCCTGCTTCTCAATCTACTTTATTTTCTTGCCATTCCATCTTCTCCCCCATTGGCCTTTTCTCTCTCTTCCCTGAAAGAGGGCCAGTGGGATTCAGCACCCAATAAGGGCCTGTCCCTCCTAAATAGGGACTATTAGGAGCTATGGTGTAGTTCTTTGCCATGAGAGGAAAACAGGGGTGTGAAAATGGGAGTTGGCAAATGCCGGAGGGTACCAAGTCTCCGCAAGTTTGTGGAGTAAGGGACAGTCTCCTCATTAATTTTGGGGGGCCCCCCAGCCCTCAGCACACTTTAGGGTACAAGTGGGGGAACTTCAAGCTTGGGGGGGCCAATTTTTTATGTGGCCCCTTTCCAGTTCCAGGATCCAGCTCCTGGATCCAGTTCCTGTCTCCAAGCACCAGAAAAAAGAGCTCAAAATAAAGGAGCAGAGATGAAGGCTGGCACACAAGGAGCGCGATCCAGACTCTCTCCTTCCTGAGTGCCCCCCCCCCTTAAAGCACCCCCTGCTCCCAACTTCTACGCAGTCCTCAGAGCTTGTACCAATTTTCAAAGTGGACCCACAGAGGGGAAAGGTTCCCCGCCCCTGCTTTAGGGGATCAGGGGCAGGGCCGCGCCCCCTCACGTTTGCCTGCGGTTCAGTGTTTCTAATGGGTCAGAGCAGGTGGCAGAGGGTCAGGACTCCTTCATTTGTACCCCAGCAGCCTGGGGCAGCTGGGGGCCTTCCTGAGCGTTGGCGGAATGTGTTTTGTAATGGGTCTAGCAGGAAAATGGGGGTGGAGGATTGGTCTCCTGCGTTCCTTTTGGCTACAGGGAAGCGTGTGCTGTTAGTGGTTATATCAGGCAGAGGGGGAGGTCGGTGACTAGGGGTCAGGACTCCTGGGTTCCTTCCCTGCATATGGGGGAGCGTGTGCTGTAGTGATACTAGCAGGTAGGCAGAGGGTTGGGGTCAGGACTCCTGGGTTCCTTTCCTGGATAAGGGGGAGGTGTGTGCTGTAGTGGTAATAGCAGGTAGGCAGAGGGGGGTGGGGTCAGGACTCCTGGGTTCCTTTCCTGGATATGGGGGAGGTGTGTGCTGTAGTGGTAATAACAGGTAAGCAGAGGGGGGTGGGGTCAGGACTCCTGGGTTCCTTTCCTGGATGTGGGAGGGAGAAGAGAGAAGGCTGGTCCTTACAGTTTAGGCTGATGGGGCTTCCCACCCAGCTCTTTTTTTGCCACTCCCAAGATGGCGGCGGAATGGGGGACCAGGACGTAGGAGCGCGATGACGTCACGCAGGAGCTGGGGCGGGGCTTAGGGTCCCGGTTTGTTTGGCTTTCAGGTGCCGGTGTGACAGGTGCGCTGCGGCGGCAGATGCTAGAGGCTGCCCCCGGACCGCTTCCCCAGGTACGAGGTGAGCAGCTAGGGGCAAGGGGGGGTGACCTACCTGGGAGGGGGATGCCAAGGTGTGAGCGACCCCCACTAGGCAGAAGTGACCCACCATGCAGAAGCAGGCATAGGGGATGCCAGGGTCAGGGGTTGACCCACCAAGCAGAAGGGGGCACATGGCATGTATGGGGGCCAGGGTCAGGGGTTGACCCACCAAGCAGAAGGGGGCACATGGCATGTATGGGGGCCATGGTCAGGCAGGTGTGACCCACTAGGTAGAAGGGGGCATGGGGGTGCCAGGTTTGGGGTGTGACCTACCAGGCAGAAGGAGGCATGGGAGGGTGGCAGGGTCAGGGTGTGACCCACCAGGCAGATGGAAGCATTGGGAGGGGGATACTGACAAAAAGAGGGGATAGTGGGATGTGCCCACGTGGGTTTTGCCTCAGGGAGGGGCTATGGGGCTGTGCGTGGGGATGGATTTATTCAGGCCATGACTGTTCCCCATGGAGAGGGTACACGCCGTAGCTGTGGGACACAGAGTGTGTGTGTGGATTATTATACCCCAGGGAAGAGAAACGGGGTATCTGTCCCTGGCAGGGGAGCAGTCATTGTGGGCAAAGAGTGAGACAGAAACCCCTTTATGGAAGGGCAGAAGCCTCCTAAAAAACAAAGGTGTCTGGACAAGTTCCTGGAGGATCGGTCCATTAGCAGCTATCGGCCAGGTAGGTTTGGGGGAACGTACTTCTTACTATCGGGAGCTGGGAGTGAACAACAGGGAATGGATTGCCCCATAGTGACCTGTTGGGTATGTCTTCCAAGCGATCGAGATTGGCCGCTGTCGGAGACAGGATGCTGGGCTCGATGGACCATTGGTCTGACCCAGTCTGACACTTCTTCTGTAAAGCTGGCACCCGCCCCCCCTCCCCTGCAAAATCTGGAGGTAGCTGAAATTGGAAGCAGGATTATTAAAGCCAGAGACTAGATATACTGTGTGTTAAAAGAGAAGCTGTGGTTGTCCGTATCATCATTCCCTGGCTCCATCTTAAGATCCATTTATTTGCTCTGTGCCTCAGTTTCTTATCTGTAAAATGGTGAGAGGAGCACTGTGCAGGGATTTGTGAGGATAAATAACAACAAAGATTGCATGGGGCTCAAGGATTACAGTGACCTGGGGGGCACCAAAGTACAACTACTATGTATTTTTGATGTTTCTTTTATAGCTATCTACATATTTATTTATTTATTTCTCTAGCTTTTGTTTCCTCCTGGCTCCCCCCGCCCCATAGAAGCTGGCACGGAGTGGTACCTGCTTGGGAAATGCTAAGCACTCTTGAATTTCAAGTGTGGGTGGCGTGATCCTTTATAAACAAGTGACTCTTTTGAGAATCCGTGGCTTTGCACAACGCCCCGTGACCCAGTCAACACCCTTCTCCAGTGGCTGGGTCGTCTTGTGGGTAACAGCCCAGCCCCCAGATCTGGACATTAATTAGCAGCAGGTACGTTGGATGGGAGCTCCTCGCCTCTTTCTAGTTTGCGGGAGCCAAGAGGGGCTTGTTTGGGCTAGAAATATCTCCAGGCTCGGCTTATGTAGGTATCTGGGGCTGCCAGGGGATTGGGCGGAGACGTCCGGTTGCAGGGTGCGCGTCGAAAGAGAGACTGGGGAGCTGCATCTCTTCACACCTCTCCCCTCGTAGCAGGTTGGGAAACGAGGCAGAGATTCTTCCCCCCCTTTTAGGGGGTTGCTATCGTGAATCCGGGGAGTGGGGGGAGGATGCCTGAAGTGGGACATCCCACCCCCCAGGAGGCACTGGTGCCAATTCGGGTCAGGGAGACTAGATTCCATAAATCAGGGGCGGGGAATCTTTTTTCCCTCCCAGGGGCCACTTTGGAAATTAGTACAAGCTCCGAGGACCACTCGGGAAGAAGAGGGTCCCGATCCTGGATCTGTCCCTTGTGCTTGTGGGCAGGCCCCTCCTCTCTGCTCCCTTCCCGTGAACTCAGTCTTTCAGCGCTTGGGGATAGGAAATGGATCCAGGGGGCAGATCCAGGCACTAGAAAGGGGTCACATTAAAAACTAGCTGCAAGTCACATTTGGCCCCTGGGGTTGAAGTTCCCTCCCACCTGCCCTAGGGGGGATGGGATATTGGGAGGCGTTCATTCACTCAGTCTCTGTCAGGGTTTGGGGGACCTTCATGCCGTGGGCCAAATCTGTCCTATGCCTGTTTTATGTGGCCCCATTCCAGTTCCTGGCTCTGGCCCCTGGATCCAGTTCCTACTGTAAAGTGCGGAAAGAGCAGCGTTACCACCTACGCACATTTTTTTTAAAGGAACATGTATGAAAAATACATGTTGCAGGGCTTTCCCTGCATTGTCAAGGTGCTAATGCAGGCCCTGAAACATGTATTTTTCATAAGCGTTCCTTAAAAATTGGCATAGGTGGCAGCCCTAGAAGGGAGCAGAGATGAGGGGGGTGCGCGCGCACAAGGAGAGGGGACAGATCCATGATCTGGACTCTCTCTTTCTTGAGTGCATCCCCCACCCTAACGTCTATGAGGCCCTCAGAGCTTGTACTAATTTTCCAAGTGGCCCCCGGGAGGAAAAATGGTTTCCCACTCCTTGTATATGGCGGTAAAGGACTGGTTGCCTCGGACGTGAGAGGGGTGGGTGGCTGTCAAGAGCTTTCAACCTGTAGGGGGTGCTAGCTTGGATTGGGGAGAGGGGCTGGGGGTGGGGGGAAGGTTCTGAAAACTTTTTTTGAGACCAGTGGGCCACAATTTTCACCGTGGGGAAACTGTGGGCAGCTGTAGTCGGGCGTCCCCGCACGCTTTGCTGTAGACGCGGCGCACTCTGGCGGTCTGTAGACCGCTCGGCACTCTAGCCTGCAGAGCCACCAGCCGTCTGTGAACCCCATGTTGGAAACTCCTGGTGCAAGACAACTGGGGGGAGTTTGCGGGGCCTGGTTGGTGGGGGCGCTGGCTCCACAGACTTGAATGAAGTTGCCTCCGCAGCCAAGGCGGGTTGTTCCTGTTTTACAGGGAAGACTGAGGCAGAGCGTAGGGGAAGAGGCAGAATGACCCAACGTCCCAAAGGAAACTGACTGAGTCACTGATTAAGCAGGAATACGATGAATTCATCCCTGCTCTCTGCTGCCCCAGTGTAAGGCAGTAGATCCCATTCCCCTCCCAGAGCTGGGGATAGAACCCAGGAGTCCATGGCCCCCTGCTTTTAACTGTGATTTATTTATTTATATATACCCTGCTCTTCTCACCGAAGACTTGGAATGCCTTACAAAAATGAAAGAAAATTATCATACGATAAAATTACAAAACCCCAATGGAAAACCAGTTACAATCCAAATTTAAAAACAACAATCTTTGTCCCTACTCCCTGCCCCCCAAAGAGACGGATCAGACTCAGAGCGTAGCCCGCCTCGATTTCTCCCCCAGCCCCAATCCCCTCCCCCTCAGAAGGGATGAGCGTAGCCCCCTCCCATTTACACTTACCCACCCAGACCCCCCTCTCTCTGAGGGGATAGGTCATAGCCCCCTCCCATTCCCCCCACCACAGACCCTCCCCCCCTCAAAGCGCAGTTGAGGCACAGCCCGCCCCTGTTCCCATCAACAACCCCCCACCCACCTCACAGGTAGGGTTGCCAGACCTCCCTCCTTTAAGCCAGGAAGCTTATGAAAAATACATGGTTCAATGCAACCCTGCACCATGGCAACCCTACTCCCGGGGGGTGGGGTGGGGGGCAGATATTCACCACTAGGGTGGCCAGACCTCCCATTTAAGAGGACGCTTATGAAAAATGCATGGTGCAGGGCTGGACTGGAACCAATGCAGCCCTGCAACATGTATTTTTCATAAGTGTCCTCTTTTAAAGGGGAGGGATGGCCGCCCTATTCACCACCCATCTTTCAAACCCTCCCACGCTTCCTCCCCACCCCTTAAAAGCAGCCAATGTAATGTGAAAATAAACCTGACGGACGCCTTGACTAAGGTCTAAGGCAGCTGCTTGCAGCTTCTACAGTCTTCAACGTACCCGAGAGAGCAGAGGAGAAGCGCCAATCAGCAGGCTGACCTGGGCTTGCTGTCCCCAGCAAATCCCCTTCCCTAGACCCCCACTCCCCTCCTAGAGGAGCTAGGCAGAGAACCCAGGAGTCTTGGCACTCAATCCCCTCTGCTCTAATCGACTACCCTTTCGGAGCTGGGAACAGAACCCAGGAGTCCTGGCTTCTGTGCTTTAAACAAGGGATGGCTCGTCTTGTGCGCCAAAACATTAGTTGCAGCTTGCGGCACTTTGAGTTTTGCCAGGAATAGCCCACTGGTGCTACGGTCCTTTTTTAAAATAATAATAATAATAATTAATAAACTCAAAACCCTTACAGCTCCAGTAACGCAAATGAATTGTCCTTGTTGGAGCAGGGAGGTAGTTGCTGCGCTGAGTGCCGTTTTGTAGACCAAGGAGAGGAAACCTCCAGCCTGTGAGCTTAAATCTAGCCCACGGCTGTCTTTTTGTTGGACTCCTCTCCGATCCCAGGATCCGACCCATGGGATCCGGCCCCTTCGCTCAAGCGTGACAGAGCGAGCATGAGGGAAGGGAGCAGAGAGGAGGGCGTGCACACATGGAGCTGGGAGAAATCCTTGGCGCAGATCCAGAATCTGGACCCTCTCCCTTCCTTTGCCCATCCTAAGCACACCCCTTAAGCACCCCCCAGCCCCATCTCCTGTCCGGCCTGTGGAGCTTGGACTACGTTTTTAAGAGAGGGAGAAGGTTCCTCTCCCTTTCACAATCAAACCAGCACCACAATAGCAACCCTCCCTTAGTCTCTACCCAAGAGCTCGCAGCCAGAAGAGACCGTCCCTTGCTCAGGTTCCCAGTTTAGCGGGGTCTAATCTCATGTGGGACCTCTCTGTATTCCATCCTCTGAAATACATGGGCAGCAAAAACTGGCTGGCCTGCAGTGCTGTAGGTCTTGGGCAGTGGTCTCCAATCCGTGTCTTTCCTTTCGTGTCACTCCTGACCGCTTGGTAAACAAAGGCTGGTTGGCCAGTTGTTGGCCTGCAGTGCTGTAGGTCTTGGGCGGTGGTCTCCAATTCGTGGTTTTCCTTCGTGTTGCTCCCAACAGCTTGGTAAACAAAGGCTGGTTGGCCAATTGTCGGCCTGCAGTGCTGTAGGTCTTGCGCGGTGGTCTCCAGTCCGTGGTTTTCCTTTCGTGTCTCTCCCAAGAACTTGGTAAACAAAGGCTGGTTGGCCAAGTATCGGCCTGCAGTGCTGTAGGTCTTGCGCTGTGGTCTCCAATCCGTGGTTTTCCTTTCGTGTCGCTTCTGGCAACTTGGTAAACAAAGGCTGGTTGGCCAGTTGTTGACCTGCAGTGCTGTAGGTCTTGCGTGGTGGTCTCCAATCCGTGATTTTCCTTTTGTATCTCTCCCAAGAACTTGGTAAACAAAGGCTGGTTGGCCAAGTATCGGCCTGCAGTGCTGTAGGTCTTGCACGGTGGTCTCCAGTCTGTGGTTTTCCTTTCGTGTCTCTCCCAAGAACTTGGTAAACAAAGGCTGGTTGACCAAGTATCGGCCTGCAGTGCTGTAGGTCTTGCACGGTGGTCTCCAATCCGTGGTTTTCCTTTCGTGTCTCTCCCAAGAACTTGGTAAACAAAGACTGGTTGGCCAAGTATCGGCCTGCAATGCTGTAGGTCTTGCGCTGTGGTCTCCAGTCTGTGGTTTTCCTTTCATGTCTCTCCCAGCAACTTGGTAAACAAAGGCTGGTTGGCCAAGTGTTAGCTTGCAGTGCTGTAGGTTTCACACGGTGGTCTCCAATCTGTGGTTTTCCTTTCATGTCGCTCCTGACAGCTTGGTAAACAAAGGCAAACTATCAAGAGGTGGGGGAGGAGGAGGAGGAGGAGAAGAAGAGAGTGTACATCTTGGAACTGGCAAGGAAAAGGTTAAAATGCACCAGGCACTACCGTGTGCTGTTACGCCATTGGCCAGTTTCCCTCACTGTGCCCTGAGTGACTTACTGTAGATCTTGAACTTTGACAGTTTCTCATGACGACAGAAAATTTGGGGAGCGCTGGCCTAACCTATCTTTCCTTCAAACAGGGTTGGGCAAGATGACTAAGAAGGGGCATTCCAGTCCTATGATTTGTTATAAAGCTCACTTATTATTTCTTAGTGCATTTTAAAAAAAATTAAAAATAAACACTCCACTGCCCCTGGTCTCCCACGCAAACTCTCGAAATAGTGAATGTGTTGTCAGCCTTTTTGGGGCTGGGGAAGACCTAGGGCTTTGCTCTCCTTAAGGACATCAAAAGTTCTTGGGCTGACCTGATACCGGGTCAGACCGATGGTCCACCAAGCCCAGCATCCTGTCTCCGACATCGGCCAATCCCCATCGCTAGGAAGAAGTACCCAGCAGGTCCTAATGAGGCAATCCGCTCCCTGTTGCTCCTTCCCAGCTCGCGACAGTCAGAGGTTACGTTTCCCAAACCTATCTGGCTAAGAGCTGCTAATGGACCTATCCTCCAAAAACTTGTCCAACCTTTTTTTTTTTTAAACCCAACTATGCTCCCGGCCTTGTTGACCACATCTTCCGGCAACTACAAATTCCACAACCTAATTTTGCACTGAGTGAAAACAAAAAATACTTTAAAATTTATTTTTAAATCTGCTACTTGTTAGTTTCACGGTGTGTCCCCTAGTTCTAGTCCTAATTAATTACAGCGCCAAGCCCACTAAATCGTTCACACTTGGCTAAGCGTGTCCCGTGGAAGGGTGTCTAATCTTGATGAGAAGCACATCAGGGAGCCCTCCCTTCCTGCGGCAGCCTGTTCCGGGGATTACCCTCCCTGAGATTAACCACACCCTCTCAATCCAAAAAGTAAATATCATTAGATGCTACAGGAGGATTCTCTTCCCCCACCTCCCAACATTTCGTTCGCTGACATTGATTGCACCATCTCTTCCAACTGAATTAGGGCCGCCGCCTCCTGAAATTAGCAGCGTCAGCGTTGCTGGCTTAAGAGATAGGGACGGCTGCCTACGGTTGTGGAACAGACCCAGCCGGTTTGTGGTTGGGATTAGATTACCCAGGCGGTTCAGCAACAATGTGGCACGTCCAAGAGCTTTGTTATTGTATACGACTCACATGCCTCAGTGGCTCCCGGCCCATCCGGTCACCTGTTGGGTTGGCCCGCGATGATCCGCCGACAGAAATGCGGTTGAACTGGAGCTGATGGCGTCAACTGAGGTCACACACCGGGTGGACTGGGCTAGGCAGGAGGACAACTGGCTCTTGGGTAGGGTGGCCGCAGCTCCCCTTTGAAAAGAGGCTGCTTATGAAAAATACATGGTTCAGGGTTGCATTGGTCCCAGTGCAGCCCTGCGCCATGTATTTTTCATAAGTATCCTCTTTTAAAGGGGAGGGATGGTCACCGTACTCCTGGGCCTTGTCTTCTGATCTCACATTCAGCCAAAAATGCAAACATAAAACCACAAACCCCTTCCCTTTGTGCATAGCTGATGCACAAGGGAATGGGTTACACAAAACTATCCCCCACCAAGCTGTTGGGTGCGTGGAGAAGGGATTTTGAAAGTGGAGTGTGAAGTGGACTGGGGCCTTTCCCCACCGCAGTGGCAGAGCAAGCCCGAGCTCACATCCCAATTATGGACCACACACACCGCCAATGGCAAAAGGGGCAGGGGTCTTAAGTAATGGCCCTCTCGCCTCCCCGCGCAAAGGTTGTGGTGCTGCCCTGGCTCTCGGTGAGCACGCCCCCTCCCCACAGGTGGTGGCAACCCCCCCTAGGAAAGAAGCTTTAAGAATCGATGGGGTCAGCACTCTACCTCTGCCCACTCTGAAAACTTCCTCTTTAGTGAGCAGCCTGAGCACGGCAAGAAAAATGTTCAGAGTGGGGGGAGGCAGCATGTTGGCCCTGCTTCCTTCCCCGCCCACGCTGGATATTTTCTCACGGTGATCAGGCCACTTGTAGAGAGCCCCCCCTAGAGGCGAGGGCCCAGGTTCAAGTGATTCCCCCTCGCTCCATGGTAGCTGCGCCCCTGTCCCACTCCCACCAGAGCTGCTGCTGTCTGGGAAAGCATCACCACCCAATAAAAATACCCATTCATACTTTCCATACAATTTTGCAAAAGCAGACACCACCACCACCTCTTCCTCCCATGCCCTAGGACGGACCCCCTGGATGCCACCATCGAGGCAGCCATTCAATATCTAAGGGGCATCATCTCGCTCCTTGCCAATAAGCTGATCTCTGGGGAGCACATGCTCCTGCAGAGTGGAACTAGCCGTGCAGGAAAGGTGCCTCCATGATGTCAGGGAGCCCAGGGCTTGGTGCAGGCTTGAAGCCAGGAAGCTGGTGGCTGAGATAAGAATCTGGAAGTTGGTGGTTGAGTGGAAGGCAAGCGAGCGCCTAAGGTCTTGGCAGCTGGTCACGCGGCAGGAGATGCTCCCAGATGGCGCCTTGGTTGGCTGGCGTTGTCAAACCGAGAGCGTAGCTACCATAGAGTGAGAGCTCGCTGAGGCCAGGCCTTGGACTCTTTAAGTGGGGTGGGGGGCTTTGAAAGAAGCCTAAGCACCGCTAGGGCATGTTCAGAGTGGGTGAGGGAGGGAGCTGAGCCGAGCCGACACTCAGCCCCCACCCACTCTGAAAATTTCCAAGCGGTGCTTGGACCGCTTGCAAAGGGTCCCGCCAAAAAGGAAGTTTTCAGAGTGGGTGGGGGTGGAGGGCTGACTCTTTAAAAAGTCCTTCCTGCTGGGGTTACTGCTGGTCTGAGGGGGAGGGGGGGTGTCCTCCCGGGGAACCAGGTTGGCACCACATCCTTTGGTGGTGGTGGTGGGAGGCAGAAGCTGGCCGTGAGCCGTGGCAGGGCCGCTGCTTCCTTGCTCTTAGTGCATCCCATAACTAGGACGTGAGCCCGAGTCCCTCCTGCCCTCCCTGCTCTCCCCAGAGCAGCTCCTGCCACTGGCCTAGCTACCATAGGGACAGGCTGGCTCCCTGTTGCGGCGTGCGGCAGTGTTGCCGACCCTCACCTTTAAATCAGGAGGCTTATAAAAATACATGTTGCAGGGCTACACTGGAACCAACGCTGCCCTGTAACATGTATTTTTCATAAGCCTCCTGATGCGTGTGAAGTGGAAGCGTGGCAGCGCTGTCTCCAGGACTCGAGGCGCTGCGGTGGCCTCAGGACCGGAGGGAGTCAGAATGGGGGGGGGGGCAGGGAGAATGGGGGGGGCTGTGTGGGGAGAGGAAGGGAGGGGGTGGGAGTCCATTTCTTGCACCTGGGCCCATTCCAAGCTAGCTACGCCCCTGGCCCCTGCTTCTCCGCTCAGCTCTGTTCTTTCTTCTGTGCGCTCTCCCAGTTCCCTCCTCACGCGGGGAGAGCTCAACCTTTCGCCCCCCCCCCCGGAGCCTCATCCACCGGGGAGACCGAGAAGTTGCTTAGTGAAGCGGTGCGTTCCAAACAGCCGGGCCCTGTTTATCAACGCTGGCGCGGAGAGATTTTGAAAAAGCAACAAAAGGTGCCACGTTAGCAGCCCCACGAGACCGGTTGATTCTCTGTGCAAGCGGCCGCACGGGGCAGCCTTCCCCGCTGGCGTGATTAAGCAAATTCAAAGCCTCCGATACCCCAGCCCTAGGCTTTAGCGTTGCTCTGTCTTACATCCACCCCCAAGGGCCTTGTGAACCAACCATGCTGCATCACACCACCCAGAAACCACCCGGCAGAACCAGATCACGCTCTGCTCTGGTGTAAGGGCCTCCTTGACTCAGACTGTCACTAGGGACCAATCAACCACCGCAGCAGCCTGCTGGCCTGGTGGCCATTGGCTGCCGATTGGTCAGCTGCTCTGCTTCCTCATTGGCTGCCTGGGATCCTATAAAGGAGCACAAGTGGGCCAGGAAGGCATCTGGGTGATGCTGTGACTGACATTGCCGGCTCTATTGAAATACTTAATAACAGGCTGTTACTAAGTATTTCAATAGAGCCAGCAACGTCCCAGTCTTTAACGAGACACAGGTCCCTGCCCCAAGGGGCTTACAATCTAGGAGAGAGAGACAAAAAGGGAGAAGGGGACATAGGGACAGACAGGGATACATGTAGGAAGTTGAGAAGCCCTAGGTGCACGTGTGTGGATTCATTGTATACCTGAGTCACCCTTGAATTTGCACCAACACTTGCTCTGAACTCTGTTTTTGCCTACACAAAGGCAGTGTTTACAGCAAAAGAAGGGATGGTTTCCCCCACTCCCTACCTGGTTAAAGCGGAATGCATACTGCGGTGTAGCTTGCCCCAGGTGTAAGCAATCGTGTGAACAAGGAAAGGGTGTTATTGAAAGTGCGTTAAGGCATGTAACATCTAGCACCAAACTGTTCACACAGGGTGTTTTTTAGACAACTACTTCCCCACCCATCATGCATGTTGCAGGGCTGCAGAGGGTGCCAATGAGGACCCGAAACATGCGTGATGGGGTGCAGAGGTGCTTGTCCCTGAGTAGCCGCCGTCATTCCATAGTTTCCACAGCCATGCCGCTGGGCTGCCTCTCGCTTGGGGGTTATTCTGCTAAGGGTGAATGCTTGCAAAGTGGGTTCTTACCACGGAATAGCCTGTTCATGTGAACGTAGGGTTGCCATCTTTCTGGGGTTGTGCTGGGTTTTGACACAGCAGGTGTTTACAAGATGCTCCCCCCCCTGCATGGCCACCCATGAGCCACTCAGCACCCACTCACGGCCACTCATGGGGAATCGAGGAATCAAGTGGGCCGTGTGGGGCAAGCACGGCGAAGGGCGCCCGCACATCTCCTGCCCGTATGAACGAGGGCAGCCGGCAGACCGGTCCCCTGCTTATAGGCAAGGCGGTCGCGTCGGAGAAGATGACCTTTGCAAGTCACAGGGACCGGCCGCAAGCGCTGGGGAGCCCGAGTTCCCCAAAACTCACAGCCGGGATATGTTCATTTCAAAGGCCGGCCCAGCGCGCTTCCCCCAACCCCACGGTCCACGACGGGGGGAGCGCAGGGCAGTTGCCGCAGTGGCCATGCTGGGAGCTGCCTGTTTGAATTGCTCCCCACGCACTCCACCCGAGTGGGCTGCTCAGCGGGCACGGAACCCTCCCCCGCCCCAAGCCTTGCCCGTTTTCCAGGGACGGCACTAGAATTCTTTGGGGGCGGGGCTACATCATATAGTGGGCGGGGCAAAGAGGCTCTTCCTCTCCTGCCCTGACCTAGCCCCGTGGGCCAGACAGGAATTGGGAGCAGGGGTGCTTAGAGAGTATACTCAGGAATGGGGGAAGGGGAGGATCCAGATGGTTAATCTGCCCCCTATTCCCTTCCCCATAGCTCACTCTGTCAGTGCTTGAGGGGAGGGATTGGATCCACAGGCCCGATCCAGGAGCCGACAAGGGGCCAAACAAATTTGACCCATGATCTGCAGGTTTCCCACCCCTGCTGTAGATCCTGTTTAATGGGGGGGCTGGACTAGATTATTATTATTATTATTATTAACAAACATTTATATAGCGCCAGCAGTGTACCTGGCACTTTATTATCTTTCTTGGGGTCCTTTCAGCTCTGATATTCCATAATTCACAGGATAGCGTAACCACCCATGAATAACATGGCCTCTTCTCTGCACAGATCCCCCGCCATGGGCAGCGCCCCTGAGCCCCTCAGCCCTCTGTACCGCTGGTACATCTATGCTATCCACGGCTACTTCTGTGAGGTGATGTTCACGGCCACTTGGGACTTCATCGTGGACCGGAACTGGAAATTCCCAGGGGTCACCAGCGTCTGGGCCCTCTTCATCTACGGCACGTCGGCCATGGTCCTGGAGCGCATGTACCTCCTGCTCCACCGTCGTTGCCGCCTCGCCACCCGCGGCTTGCTCTACACCCTCTGGATCTACCTCTGGGAGTTCAGCACGGGGTTCCTCCTGCGTCAGTTTGACGCCTGCCCCTGGGACTACAGCCATTTCTCGTTCAACTTCATGGGGCTCATCACCCTGGAGTACGCCCTGTTCTGGTTCGTCGGCGCCCTGCTATTGGAGAAGGTTGTGATCGCCAACACCCTGCGGCTTCGGTTGGATGGAGCCAAGCAGCCGGAGACGTCCTTGTACGCCGGCTTCCGGCTCAAGGATGACTGACGCGGAGGGTTGGGGATCGCCCATCATGAACAATCTTTCCCTTTCCTCTGGGGACCCTCCGGTCTTTCTCCCTTCACACAACTGGGGACAAGTGTTGGCAGGGGAAGGAGCCTTGTTTGCAGTGGAAATGGGATTGCTTCATGGCCTCCTCTCTTTCCAGCTCAAGGAACTCCTTCGGACGACCTGTCCTAACCACAGGGACGCTCAGAAGTGCTCTTCCATGCTCTGCCTGATCCTCTGTCTTGACTGCAAGGCTCTTTTAAAGCCTCAACCAAACGTAGCTCTGCCCCCTTGACGGGACACTGTGATGTCCTGATGATGCACAAGGGGCCGGGTGACTTGGAAAGGGGCGGGGTGATTCCGTGTCCTGATGTCACTTCCGCAAACCCACCCCCCCTTCTCAGGTAGCCCCCCTTACTGAACACCATGATGTCATGATGCTCTCTAAGGGGAGGGACAATGCCAAGAGTGATGATCTTGCTCCGGTCTCCTCTCCCCTATTCTGAGCTAGCCCTGACCCTTACAGAATGTCATGATGTCACAAAACTTTGCCAGGAGCAAGGCTACTCCCAGCTGGTCTTTCACCTGAGCTGGACCCAAGGTGGATCAGGTGAAAGTTACACCTGACAAAGCCTGACACTAGCAGTTCGGTCCTGCCAAGGGGGTCCTGGGAGTTGGCCATCACCGCCTTAGGGAAGCAGCTGTGTTGCTCAGATGTGTTCTGCAATACGATGGCTTCCCCTATCATGGTGGAACCAGGAACAGCTGCCAGTATGGGGTTCAGTGCTGCATTCCTCAGGGGCAAGCCAGCTGCTCTGATTCTGTTACATCCCTCCCTACTTCCATGCTCAGGGGTGTAGGTGATCACACCCTTCCAGAGCCTGGCCTAACTCAGGGTTTCTCTGAGGGAAGTAATGCACTGACAGCCCTTGTTCTGCCTTTAATGCACCTACTTGGCCAATCTTTGCTTGCCAAGTAGCTACTACTTAAACTGGAGCAACTGGCCACTTGACCAGCTGCCCAGTAACAATAAAAGACTCAAGGAGCAAAGGGCAATTTCTGGTCCTGCCCATGACGGGCAAGTCTGTCAAATAAGGTCGTCTTTGCTCTTAACCCCAGAGTTTGAACAGTGTTTGCACAATTAAGAAGTTAGGGTGGACCAGGGGTCAGCAAAGTTTCCTTAGAGCCACCTCCATTTGCCACAATGGGGCCAAAAAGCCGCATGTCGCTCTAGAGCCACAGTTTGCCCACTTCTGGCATGGACAAGAAACATGAGCCACAATCCACGTACGCTGGAGTAGTCTTACCTGGAGTAAGTGGTTTGTTGCTGACAGCCGTAGTATAAATGATTAGCTAAGGCAGAGCTGGGACGGGGAACTAACTTACTACTAGTCATTCTGTACTTTGCGGAAACGGTATTGGATTCTTGACCGTATCCCGCTTGCCGATACGGGTACTCCTCTTCCCGGAAATTCCATTGCGATTTACGGACTTTCTGTTTACCGTCCTGTTGCCGGCTTTTTCTACATTACCGAGTTTCCATTTTATAGCCAGGTTTCTGCCCAATAGTAATAATAATAGCAATAATTTTATTTCTACAGGCCCCCACCGCCCACCAAACGGCACTCAGAGCACTTTCCGACATAAAACAATATGAAATCAGTTTAAAACAGAAATCCATTTTAAAACATTTTCAAAGGGGAAAGGAAAGAGGGAGGAGAAAACACAGTCAGAGGACCCAGCAGAGGACCCATGGGTGAGCTGTGGCTCAGGTGGTAGAGCGCATGCTTTGCATGTATAAGGTTCCAAGTTCAATCCCCGGCATCTCCGATTCAGGGTCTCGGGTAGCACGCCTGGTTGAGGCCTCTGCCGGGAATCCTGGAGGGTCTCGGGTAGCACATGCCTGGGTGAGGCCTCTGCCAGGGATCCTGGAGGGTCTCGTGTAGCACATGCCTGGGTGAGGCCTCTGCCAGTGATCCTGGAGGGTCTCTGGTAGCAGCACGCCTGGGTGAGGCCTCTGCCGGGGATCCTGGAGGGTCTGGGGTAGCACGTCGGTGAGGCCTCTGCCGGGGATCCTGGAGAGCTGGATTTGAAACCCTGCTGCCATGTCAGGTTGTGACAATACTGGGTTAAGAGGAACCATTGGTCTGACTCAGTTAGGCAACGCCTTATAAGTCTTCAGGTAGTTTTTAAAAGGTGAGGACAGAAGAGCTACTCCTCCTCTTCCTAATTGTTTCTATAGTGCTACTAGGCGGACGCCGCGCTTTACAGTCAGGTCTTTGAAGACAGGTGTCCCTGCCCAGTGCGCTTACAATCTAAGCTGGACAAGGGTGAGGGGAACACGAGGATAGACACGCACACTTTCCCACTTTACGTGGTGAGGGTGGGATTCGAACCCTGGCTTCCCAGGAGCGAGTTCACACTGAGAGGCCCCGCCACAGTGAAGTAGAAAGTCAAGAATAAACCAGAGGAAGAGAGGCTGTATAGACAATGCCCCTAGAAGACACAGGGAGAGATTACGCCAGTATTTTGGCGGGAAGAGAAATTGGCGGGAGAACAGCAAGTGATAAACCTATAAAAACGAGTGGTGAAACTGGAAACCAATCGGGACGTTGAGGGGTTCCACTCAGTTCTCGATTGGCCCGAGACGGTAAACAACTCCCGCAAGTTCGACGGGCGTGTCTGTTTGGGTGGCTCCTCGTCTCCGCCGTCACTAACTACACGCCCTTCAAAACCATTGTACACAATGAAATTTCAGTGCCGCAAAGTCAGGAAATGCCAAGTGAAGGGTAGCAGGGCCCACCTCCCCCGCCGCCGCTCTATAGGACAGACGCCCTCACGCCCCCTACGGCCACTCCTTAATTTGTTTTAAACCCTGTGAACCAGGGCTGGCCCTTACCACAGGACAACCTGGGGGAACTGCCCTGGGCCCCACAAATGTTTTTTTCCCAACGAGAGGGATGCATCCCGCACAAATCTCCTCCTTCCACAACAATTCTAGAGATATGGGGGACGGAGCTTATGAGTTTGTTAAGAAGTTTATTGTATAGCCGACGCCATGCCAATTTAAACAGTTTCACCGTAAAATAAAATCAACGCCCAACACCATAATCCACGACATAATCTCCCAGCAACATGGTAATATAAATACAGAACAAGTTAACACATGATCAGGGACAGGATTAAATCATTACCCAACTACCGTCATTAATAAAATATTCCCCCAACACACAAGATAAAAAGGCAATAGCACAAAATCCAAAGAAACCAGCCTTAGAATCTACATCAATCCTCCTTCTCCCGACTGCGAAGAGCAGGAATTTCGCTACCTGCCTGGTTCTAGTAGGAACTGTTATTAGCCAGGAGAAACCGAACATAACCATCGTCCGCTCTGAACGAAGAATGACTAATGGAGGGGCCAATCAAATATAACCGTATATTGGCATATAAAGGGCCGAGCCAGGTTCAAGCTGTTGGTATTGATCTACAAAGCTCTTCACGGTCTCGGCCCCTCATACCTCAGGAATACGCCCAAAGGAATATGTGATAAAGATTCCATCCTGCCCACTCCACAAGGACAAACACGATGTGAATATGGGACCCCTTTAAAAACGTCCCTCCAATACTGCAGAGGGAAAAGAATTAGGTCCTCGCCCAGGCAAATACCTTCTTCTAATTGTAAATGAAGCCTATGGGTGTTAACAAGTGGTGACACGCTAGCCACCCACGAATGGGTCGCTATCGGGCTGTTAGCTGGACATGCATCGGGAGCACGGCTTCCCGATACGTGTTTTTCCCGCCCGTTGGTTGGCCACCTATGTCGATTTTTAAGGAACACTTATGAAAAATGCACGTGGCAGGCCCCGCACTGGCGCCTAAGGTCAACAGGTGTGCATGCCATCTCTTAGGGGGGTGACGGACAAGGGAGGCGCCTTTCTCAACCCCGCTCTGCTCCTTACCCAGTTGGAAAGAGCCGAGTGGGGTTTGCAGCTGCGGCCTCCTACATGTTTGTTTATTGGGTGCGGCCACCCACGGACATGTGGGTGAGTGTCAAGGATAGCCACAGTTTGGGCACGGGGCTGTCGTCCCGTTTGTTTTCACCTCAGCATCCGCCTCAGAGTTTATCCCCAAGTTACTCCAATGGAGACTTCAAAGGGACCGCTCTTGTGAGGGAGGGCTTGGAATTTGCGGGGCCCAGGGCGACGATAAAATGCGAGGGCCCTCGTGTGGCTCCGCCCCCTCAGACCACAGGCTCCTAGAGGTGATCGTGTTTGTGACCCTGCTAGGAGGGAGTGAGGGGCCCTCGATAAGAATAACAGGGCCTCCCCAGTTCCCCTTGTGGTAAGGCTGGCCCAGGCTACCCTAGGGCTGTAAATCAGCCCACTCCCTCTCAGTTCCAGCCCCATGTCACCCAAGCTGAATCTGCCCTCGGATGGTGGGTTTAGAGCCAGTTAAGCAAGGTTTTGCAGCCGCACAACATCCTGGGATGAGCAGCGGCAGTGGGGCGGGGGCAGAATGGAACCCAGTTGGATGCAACGTGGAAATTCTGAACCCGGGGGGAAACCACTTGTGCAAACGTGCCTTAAGCATGTAAAAGAAGAGTAACCATCCCGTTGGGATTCACCCCTTTGTCCTCAGGGCTCATTAATCAGGGGCAACCCCCCCTTTTTTCTTTTTCTTTTTTTTTTTTGCTGCTAGATTATTTTCTTACTCTTTTCAAGGTTTTATCTTGCTTGTGGCTCAGGGCGGGGGGTGACCTGTCATTAAACTGTAACTCTAGCTAATCGGATTGTGTTTTGTTTTGTTCTGTTATTTTGTCTGCATACGCGTGTGGTTGGTGACCGTCTCCTTTGGGGAAGAAAACCACACCCCTCCTATTCCACCCCATAAGAGAGAAGCAGCAGGATGAGATCAGTGGGATTAGCTTCTAAAACCGGATCCACAGGAGGAGAGTAAACAGCCTGGGCGGGGCCCAGCCCTGGCTGTCACAATCCCAGGAGGGATTTGTGTAGATAGATACAGCTGGAGCGAGGGGGAGGAGGGCGGCTCCCCCTTTCGAGCCTGGGCTGCCCTCAAATTGGCACGGGAACAGTAACAGTTCAGCCCAATAAAGTTGCGGAGCTATCTAATCGCCGGGGTTGCAGCTGCATCCAACAGTTGAGTTTCCTTTATGCAAATACACGATCTCTGCCCCAAAGAGCTTGCAGAGACGGAGAGTCTAGGCCCGAGACAAAATTCTGGCTCCGATTCCGTTTTTGACAGAACTACCCGTTCAGTGCAGAATGACTGGAGTACAATCCACAGGGCTGGCCTTAACATTTGCGGGGCCTAGTGTCACGGAGGAACATAGGGTCACACACGTGTGATACTGGCCTACATGTAGACTACAAGTCTAGTAAGTATGTAAAGCAAAACATGCAACATGTATGTAATGTTACAATTGAGAACTGTAAAACCCAAAGCAGGACTGTGACACGTGACCAAGCTCCAGGAAATGCAAAGAGATAAAAAGAATGTGTATTTGGGAACCCTGGCCAGACAGACCTGTGGAGATGCAAATACACGAGAGAAACTGAGTCACTCAAACCCGGTAAAGTGAGGGTGCAGACCTCCAACCTGTGACACTCAGGGCAAAAATAAAACAGGGAGGGGGCATAGTCCTGCCCTCCATAGCCTCACCCTTTAACGATTGGCAGTGTGGGGCTTGCTTACAAAAACACAGCTGTGTCATAGGTTTTCTCCCCCCCCTCTCCCTCACACACACACTTTACCTCTCTGGCAGCGAGAGGATTCAGGGATCAGTGATTTACTGAAAGTGGAGGGGTGAGGCAGGGACCCACAGGACATAGCCATCCTGGGGCTGTGAGTTTGGGGGGATGGACAAGAGGGCCTCACAGAAATAGCTCATTCTGGGGCCTCAGGAGCGTAGGACTGGAGTGGAGACTATTAGGAGCAACCTCCCTGTGGGGCCCTCTTTGACTGTGGGGCCATTGGTCCTACAGGCCCTGATCGTCCGATCTGCATTTTTGCCAGAATGATCATTGCAGGGTAGGGCCGCCGCCATTTCAACATATGGGAGAATCTCCAGCCAGGGGACCCCCCTCTCCAGCCTGCATCAGCTTGAGCTGGTATGCAGAACGATCCATGGGCTACGGCTAGGCCCGCTGGGGTGCGAGACACTTGAAAACAACTCTCCTCAACCACTCGAGTGTCACACGGGGTAGTTACTTAGCGCTTCTCCCCCTGCTCTGTTTCCCTAGGTCATGTTCTTTGATACGTAGTTTGTCCGTGGCTTTGAGCAAACAGAGCCCTTTGTCAAAGAGACGTAGGGGACGCTCAGGGGGCGGCTGGTGGCTTTTTAGTTTAAAGGGGCAGTAAGGCCGTCCGGCCCACTGGTGGTGGAGCTGCCGGCGGGCTGGCGAGCCGGTGGGCGGAGCCAGGGCAACGGTAGGCGGAGCCAGGGCAACGGTAGGCGGAGCCAGGGCATAACCCAGCAGCCAGGAGTTCCCAGGGTTAACATCAGCTTACTCCAAAGTTCATTTTAAGTTTGCAGCGTTAGAACTCAAAAGAACGAAGAGAATATTCAGCCTCCAGATTGAGTTAATGCTCAAAAACAAGTGCCTACAAGATGTTGTCGACACCCATATATTTCTCGTTGGCGCTTTTAGCCAAGGCCTGGAGATTTTCCAATGCATTACACCGGGGGGCGGCCAATAGGTAGGTCATGATCTATGGATGGATCACAAGCTAGTCTCCAGTAGATCACAATGTAGGGGGGGGACCAGCCTCTTGGAGATCCCCTCTAGGGTGGAGATTTATGGGATTGGGGGGGCCCTAGGGAGTGTCTCCAGGGTAGGCGAGCGTTTCCCGTGGGATGGGGAAGGCGCTCCCTAAAGGAGAGAACGCTTTTCGCTCCCAAGACCCACGTCCCGGCCTGGGGTGCCCAAGCCAGTGAGGGCTCACGCGAGATCACCTGATAGGATTGGGGAACAAAACCCTTTACTGTCGGGAGCCTGGGGATGACCCACAGGGAATGGATAGCACGGTGACCGGTTGGCTGCTTAGTTCTCCCAGGCCCCCGTGACTGGCCACTGTCGGAGACAGGATGCTGGGCTCGATGGGCCGTTGGTCTGACCCAGTATGGCACTTCTTATGTTCTTATGATCACTGGATCAAGTGGATCCGGTGCACCATAACCCAAAACCAGTGTTCAATGTGTTTTCCCCACTGGTGGCAATGAGAAAAAACGCCATAACTCTGGCCGCTCCTGCATTTATACCCATTCAAGGGCTTAGCTGCTGCATCTTGAGAGCTTTGATGACACAGGATATGGCCCAGGAGAGAGATTATTCTGGACACTGGATAACCAGCATCATTCTGGGACTGGATGTCTGGTAACCATAGGCAAATGGGTGATTAACACCCACTAAAGACTTGCTAAGTATCTCAGGAGGCCCATTCCAACCTAGTGATGCCTCCAAGCTCTGTGAATAGGCAGGTTCCCTCACCCCCCTTTGCCCCAACAGTCTCTGACCCACTAACCCCTCTCCCTTCCCCCCCCAGTCCATCAAGGGTTAATACTCCCCACCTTTGCTCTCAAGAGACCCAAGGGAAGGTTATTCTCCCTGTTTTACTGATGGGGAAACTGAGGCAGGGTGCGATCTAGGGGGAACATGTTTTTTTCCAGCAATCAGGCAACGGCTGCTCCCCAAATGAAGGTTAGGTTTAAACTCCCGCCAAGCTGCACAGGTCTCCGCTCACACCAATGGGAGCTAACGAGCTCCACCAGAAAACCCTGCCTCTCAGACTTGCTCAGCTTCATCACACGGAGTCTGGGCCAGAGGCCAAGGCCACAAAACCCAAACCTCCTGAGTTCCTGCCAGCGGCCCCACATGCCTTAAATTTTGGGACTGGCACTAATTCCAGAACAGCGTGTCCCTGTAGGACAGACACCCCACAGCTCCAGAGAGCCCCATAGAACCCAACCCCTCTGCTCCACCGAACAGGCACCCCACAGCTCCAGAGAGCCCCATAGAACCCAACCTCTCTGCTCCACAGAACAGGCACCCCACAGCTCCAGAGAGCCCCATAGAACCCAACCCCTCTGCTCCACCGAACAGGCACCCCACAGCTCCAGAGAGCCCCATAGAACCCAACCTCTCTGCTCCACAGAACAGGCACCCCACAGCTCCAGAGAGCCCCATAGAACCCAACCCCTCTGCTCCACCGAACAGGCACCCCACAGCTCCAGAGAGCCCCATAGAACCCAACCTCTCTGCTCCACAGAACAGGCACCCCACAGCTCCAGAGAGCCCCATAGAACCCAACCCCTCTGCTCCACCGAACAGGCACCCCACAGCTCCAGAGAGCCCCATAGAACCCAACCTCTCTGCTCCACAGAACAGGCACCCCACAGCTCCAGAGAGCCCCATAGAACCCAACCCCTCTGCTCCACCGAACAGGCACCCCACAGCTCCAGAGAGCCCCATGGAACCCCCCCCCTGCTCCACAGAACACACACCCCACAGCTCCAGCGAGCCCCCATGGAACCCCCCTCTGCTCCACAGAACACGCACCCCACAGCTCCAGAGAGCCCCATGGAACCCCCCTCTGCTCCACAGGACACACACCCCCACAGCTCCAGAGAGAACCCCCCTCTGCTCCACAGAACACACACCCCACAGCTTCACAAAACCCCATAGGACAAGACACCCCCACATAGGGTTGCCATTGCCACCTTTTGAAGTTTGACCCTGAGACTCCCATAGGCCAAAATGGGAGTCTCAGGGTCAAACTGCAACAGGTGGCAACCCTCCCTGCCCCCACCCCCACCCCAGTTCCACACCCCCTCATAGCACCTCTGAGGATAGACACCCCACGGCTCCATAAAGCCAACCCCATAGAGGCCCAGTGGCCTCAGTACAGCTCCCTTGAGAACCTCACAAACAGACTCGCCCCTGGCTCCCTAGAGCCCCATAGGAAAGACACACACCCTGACCTCGTAAGACTCTGTGGTAGAGACACCAAGCTCCATCAAACCCCCTAGGCCAGAGGCCAGACAGCAACTCCACAGAGCCGCCTCGTAGGAGAGCATCCCGTCCGTCCAGCCTCATGGTTTCCATAAGGCGAGCAACGTGCCTGGCACTGAGCAATCGTTAATCCGGGACAGGTCCCTGCCCCAAGGGGCTTACAATCCAAGGGAGAAGTCAAGGGAGAGGGGGAACACAGGGAGACATTCACAAAGCTGAGATGTTGCAAGTGTTCCAGGGAAGAAGGGGACCCTTTAGGCACCCCAGGGAACCGGCCCCCCGGCACCACAGATAGGGTCGCCACGTTTTGCAGTTTGACACTGAGACTCCCATTTTGGCCTGTGGGAGTCTGCAAGAGCTGGCCCAGCTGCCCGCAGAACAGACCCCTGTAGACCCATAGCATGCCTTAATTAGGATCTGCCCCCTTCTGAATTCCACAATCCTGATCCCGGCCTTCTCCCTCCCACGGCAGCGCACGATGGGAGTGATGAGATGATAATTATTATTATTATTATTTTAAAAAACTTATATGCCACCCCCTCCTGCCTCAGGCTCCTTGGGCCGGCTCACAGCATCAGCGACTGGCTAACTCTGTGGGGTGGCGGCGCCGTGGTAAGACTCAACCCAAACACTTTGTTCTTATGCAAGATCTCCCTTTGGGCAGGATTGGGAGAAGAGGGCGTTTCCCAACTCATTTAGCCACGCCCACTGCAAGGACAGCAGCCCGTCAGGGGTAGGGTGGCCAGATATGGACATTTTAGAGGACGCTTATGAGAAATGCAGGTTGCGGGGCTGCATTGGCTCCAGTGCAATCCTGCAACCTGTATTTCTCATAAGCGTCCTCTAAAATTTCCATATCTGGCCACCCTAGTCAGGGGCCTGGCAAATAGGCGGGCGACACAAAAAACAGGTGACAATGTTCTTGAGGCCATTTTTTTCCCTCCATGAGGGCTGCCACCAATTAGTATAAGTGCTGGGAGCTTATACTATGGGGAAGGGGAGGGAGAGTCCCTCTGTGGGTGTCCCTCTTTCAGGGATCAAAGTCCTTCTTTCAGGAGAGAGAGAGAAAGGCCAGAATTTGGGCCTTGGGCCCCTCTTTCCTAGTGCCCCCCCCCCAGGAAAAGCCCTTTCGAGAGGCCGACGAGGAGAGGATGGAATGACGAGAAATTAAGCGGAGTGAGAAGCAGGAAAGCGTCTGTCCCTCCTCGTACCCTGGGGATGCTGGGAGGGGTCAGGAGGCGGAGCTTACTTGCTTGAGGGGCGGATCCCTCGATATCGATTAAAATAATGCATGCGCGGCGGCCACGCGCGAGACGCCTCGTCTAAAAGCCGCCCGTGGTGATTTGGAAAGATGGCGCACGCCACTGGTCTGAAAGCGGCCTCCGTTCAATTTATCCCTAGGACATCAGGAAGGCTGGACATCATGAGGCCAGTGGAATAATTCAGGTTGATAGGAGCGGGTTAGCAGGCTCAATGAGCCCCCTTGGCTGGGAGAGGAGATGCTCCCTAGTGGGCTGTTGAGAGGTCTCAAGGGGTTTGCAATGTCGCACCCCTGACTCCCGCCTGGCCCCACCTCTTCCGAGCATCGCGAAATCACGGCACTTGGAAAAGGAGGGGACACAAACTGCCGGCCCCTTTCCCAAGCGTTCGTGAGGGGGTCCTGCCCCGCTTGGAGATGCCCATGCAAAAGGGGCTTGGGGTCATGGCGGCCGCCATTTTGTTGCGTGGCCGCATGGCCATTTTGCTCCCGCCCGCCCAAATCCATCGATCAGCGTTCCAGCTGAAAAAAAATGAGGCTGACTGGAGTTCCAGCCGCTGTGCTGCTTCCGCAGAACGTTTCCCATGCCGTCGGGAGAGTGGAGAATGGCTGTTTTGAGCCGGTCCTTCCTTGGAAGGCTCTGTTGGTCCGATCCGGGTTGATAAGGATCCAAACGGGCACGTGCCATTAGGGGCTGCCACCTATGCAATTCTTGTACGGAACGCTTATGAGAAATACATGTTGCAGGGCCTGCATTGGCACCATGCATAGAGGTGCCACCCTACCTGCCATAGGTCTGAATTAGGAAGCTGGGGGGGATACCAAGCCACCCACTCGCTGGGCAGGGAATGTGTGGAAGGAGATGTGGGGGCCGGAGAAAATGGACCCATTGCTTAATTATTAATTATTATTATTATTAAGCATTTATATAGCGCCAGCGGTGTACCTGGTGCTTTACAGAAAATAAGATCGACACGGTCCCTCAAGTGCGTAAGGAGGGGGGTGGATGGATTCTGGGCTCCATGGACCAATCTTCTGACACACACACACCCTCCCACTGTGGCTGGGATGGGAGGTTGGTTAGGTGTAGGCCCTGGGGTGGGTGGGGAGGCTTCGTACTTCCTATGAAGCCCAGGTATAAGAGTCTCTGGCACCACTGCACCTGCCCAGCCAACCTTCCACCTGGGCCAAGTCACACAACTCTCTTGGCCAAAAGTGGGGAACGTCCAGCCCCACGGGGCCAAATCCGGCCTGTGGCTGGTTTTTATTCGGTCCCTTTCCTGGATCTAACCCCTCCCCTTAAGCCCTATAGGGGAAGGGAGTGAAGATGAGGACAGGCACCCAAGGAGAGGGAACAGATCCATGATTTGGAGCCTCAGCTTCCTTTCCCCATCCTGAGCAAACCTCATAAACACCTCTGCCCACAACGCCTATCGAGCCTGCCTGCCTGAAGAGCTTGTATTAATTTTCACCCATGAGATGGGAAAGGTTCCCCGACCCTGCCTTTAATTAATCTTGCTGATGACACACCACCCTCCAAGAGAGCTGATGAAAGCCCTTGATTATAAGCACACGTTAATTAAACCCCTGAGTAACCCAGGAGAAGATGGACCAACCATTCTACAGCTGGGGAAACTGAGGCACAGAAACCCTAAGGGGAGAGTGAGTCAGAGCTGGGAGCAGAACCCAGGAGTTCAAACTTCCAGACCCTCCTGCTTTACCCACTAACCCCCACAACCACTCCCAGAGTTGGGGGAGTCCTGCCTCCCAACCCCTTGTGTTCTAACCCACTAGATCCTACTCTCCTCCCGGAGCTGGGAATAGTATTCAGGAGTCCAGTCTCAACACAGCTCCTTTGCTCTAACCTGCTGGACCTCACTCCCCCTTCCCTTCCTGCTTTACCCACTAACCCCCACACCCCCTCCTAGAGGTGGGACTAGAACCCAGGAGTCTTGGCTCCCGGCTCCCCTGCTCTAACCCACTAGACCCCCCAAGTGGGGAATAGAACCCAGGACTCCTGGCTCCCTACCTCATAATCCCACTAGACCCCACTGCCCTGACTCTCAGACTCTTTCTTTGCACAAACCCTAGACCTCACTCTTCTCTCATGATTGGCCTAAAAATCATGAGATTAAAGGGGGGTGGGGGAAACATGTTGGGGGTATTTTTAGTGCGCCCTGTGGCTCAGGATATATAAGAATCTGCCTGAGTCAGACAAATGGTCCATCTTAGCCCAGTATTTTCACAACCTGACACCGCAGCCGGGTTTCAAATTTATTTACTTATTTATTTTCATCGCGCCTCTCTTGCTGACAAGCTCTGGGTCTCCGGCAGAGGCCTCACCCAAGGGTGCTACCCGAGACCCTCCAGGACCCCCGGCAGAGGCCTCCCCCAGGCGTGCTACCGGAGACCCTCCAGGATCCCCGGCAGAGGCCTCCCCCAGGCGTGCTACCGGAGACCCTCCAGGATCCCCGGCAGAGGCCTCGCCCAGGCGTGCTACCGGAGACCCTCCAGGATCCCCGGCAGAGGCCTCGCCCAGGCGTGCTACC
>QEPC01004837.1:3015474-3051478 GCA_003113815.1 Sphenodon punctatus | reverse complement strand
GGGGGCGGGGCTGTGCAGCGCGACATGTGACTGCACAGCCACAGCCCCACGCTCCCCCGGCTGCCCGCCCTCCAGGAGACAGGCGGGCGCAGCGGCCAATCCGGCTGCTGTGTCCGATTCCGACCCGTGGTCCAGGTCACAACCCGGAATCGGTGCCGGTAACAGACGTTAGTGGCCACCGATTCCAGACCATGGTTCAGCTAACCACGCTTCCGGCCCTGGTTCCCGGATGAGAGCTGAAAGCTTGGTTATTATGATTCCCGCCGGAGCTTCACTGTGGTGAACCTCTGGCGGGACTCAAACAGACGTTACGGGACCATTCCCCACCACAGGGTATTGTCTGTGGTTGAGCGTGATCTCTTAACGTCTGAAAATAACCAATATCTTCAGAAAGAGGGGCGGTCCGGGGATAAATGGGTCTCCATTGGAAGGGAGTTCCACAGCCGAGGTGCGACCACCGAGAACGCCCTCTCTGCCGTTGCCACCTGGGATACCCGGGGGACTTTGAGTCGGGCGCCCCCGGCCGACCACAGGGGCCATGAAATGACCCAGGGCTTGAGGCGGTCTCACAGATAACCAGGACGCAAGCTGTTTAGGGCTTTATAGGTCATCACCAACACCTTGAATTGGGCCCAGAAGACAATAGGCAGCCAGTACAAAGAACGGAGCACCGGTGTAATGTGCTCGCGGCGGCCCGTCCCCGTTAGGAGACGGGCCACCACATTCTGCACCAGCTGCAGCCTCCAGACCGTCTTCAGGGGTAGCCCCATGTAGAGTGTGTTAGAGTAGTCCCACATAGAGCGCCATACAGTAGTCCAATCGAGAGGTAATGAAAGCATGGACGATGGTGGCCAGGTCCGAGTCTGAGACGTACAGCCACAGCTGTCGCACCAGATGTATTTGGCAAAATGCTCCCCTCACAACCGCCTCCACTGACAGTCCAGGCAGAGCTGTGGATCAAGGAGCACCCCCAGACTACAGACCTGAGCATCAAAAGGGGGGCAGACCCCGCTGATGACAGGAGTTACCGCCCCCTCAGCCCTACCCACTATTACATCACCTCCATCTTGTCGGGATTGAGCCTCAGACGACTCGCCCTCATCCAGTCACCAAACACTGGGTAAGCAGGGCCTGGGTCTCCAGAATATGAGAGGTAGCGCTGTGTATCATCGGCGTACTGATGACATCGCAGAACCCTCTCGTGAGCTCACCCAGCGGTTGCATATACACGTTGAACAGGAGAGGGGACAGAATAGAACCCTGCGGGACTCCACACGTGAGGTCCCGGGGAGATGAGTACATTCCCCAAGGACAACCTGCTGAGTCAGGAATGAGCGGAACCATTCAAGGACAATCCCATTCACCCCGGCCCGGTCCTGCAACCTTATCACCAATGTCTCATGATCAACGGTATCAAACGCTGCTGACAGATCCAATAAAATCAAAATAGATTACCTGCCCTGATCTAATTCATGGTGTAGGTCATCAACCAAGGCCACAAGTGCAGTCTTCGTGCCAAACCCCAGGCGAAAGCCAGACTGCGAGGGATCAAGAAAACCGACCCGGTCTAGATGCCCCTGTAACTGCTGGGCCACCACCCGCTCAATAACCTTCCCTAAAAAGGGACGGTTAGAGACCGGTCGATAGCTGGCCAGGGAGTCAACGTCCAAAGATGGCTTCTTGAGCAGAGGCCGCACCACCGCCTCTTTGAGGCGGCTCGGTACTTTGCCCTCCCTAAAGGAGGCATTGACCATCCCCACCAGCACGTCTCCCAGCTGGCCTTCACCAGCCAGGACGGGGCACGGATCTAATTCACAACAGGTGGCCCGCGCTGTCCCAAGGACCTCCGCCGCATCAGCGGGCGACACCCACGAAAACTGACATGGCAGGGCTTCCTCTACCTCTGGTTCACTCCCTGTTACAAATGCAGCATCGAGGTCGTGATGAATCTAAGTGATTTTATCTGCAAAAAAGTCAGCAAACATGTCACCGTGGGCACTGGAAAATTCCAGTTCCAGGTGGAGAGAAGCCAGACTGACCAGCCTCTCTGCCCTACCTGGAAAAGCTCCACTGGATGTGACTTTGCAGATGCAATGAGGGCAGCAAAGAACCGCACCGCAACAGCATACGCTCTGAAACTTTATGCTGCAATCGGTCAACTTCAGTACGGGTTCGGCGCCACCATTGCTCCAACCGCTACCCATCCTGCTTCATCCGGCGCCAGTCCTCCGTGAACCACGGTGACCCCTGCCGTTGGCACTCTGGAAGCGGATGCCTGGGAGCCGTTCGTTCAGTGGCCTCAGCAAGCTGTTCCAAAAAGCAATGAGGTCACCGAGCGAGCGATCATCGAGATTGGGAGGCAATTCCCTTAGAGCATTCCGGAACCTTTCTGGTTCCATAAGTCTCCGGGGGCGGACCCATCGAACTGGTCCTACACCTTTCCGAGGGCAGACATCCGCCAGGAGGGTGTGAGAGACACAAGAACAGAAGGAAGAGGGCAGGGTTTCTCCCCGCCCCGGCCTCCCCCTTGCATGTCTGCAGGGTGTGGGGAGCAATTTGGAGGCGGAAGGAGCTTTCTCTAGGGCAAGGGATGTATCCATCTGCTATTCTCTCCCTACTCAGTGCCAAAGCCAGGTTGCCCTGATCGATGCCAGCCTCTGCCTGGAGAGCAGTACAGCCTACTTCTGCTGCCTGTTTGCTGCCTTCGTCCAATCTGGGGCGCACTGACTCCACCCCAGTAGCTGGCTAGCAAGTCAGCACTAGGTTGTAGGTAGTTAGCTAAAACGTTTCCTGCCAAAGCAGAGGCTCACCCCTTTGGAGCCAAGGCTGCAGGTTCGATCTCTGCCAGGCTGCCACAGCCCAAGTTCTATAGTAGGTTGACTGCGTTGCTGCAATTTGCAGTGATTTTTGCAGAATCAGCCAATCCTCGCAGTGCCAGGCTGAAATCGCAGTGACGCCGCAGTGGGGGCTGTCTGCAGGATCTTTAAATCCTGGCTCAGGCATCAACTTGTCACCTGACCCCAAACTAAAACTGCTGCTGCAGCTGCCGTCTGTCCGGGAGGTGTGACCATGACCCGAGGGTAACTAGGCCCCTGGGAGATGAATTGTGGGTGGGTGGGGTCTGAAGGCCCTATGTTTGGGTGAGGGAGGTCTGGGGTTTTAATATGAGGTGGGAATTCTGGGGTGCTGAAATTCCAGAGGATTTGAGTTGTGTTTGATTAGCAAAGTTGTGATTCTATGTCAAACCTGTTGCAAATTTGCTTCCCAGCATGCACCGTTATGCAAATCAAGTTAATTATGCAGCTATTAATGCTCGTGGTGAATTTGCAGAATTTGGCTTCACTGGTTGCAGAATTTAAGATTTTTTGGTGCAGTGAACTCGGGTCCATAACTCAGCCCTCGCTAGGGCTGCCAGCTAGGCACAGTTTTAAGAAACAGTTATGAAAAATGCATACTGCAGGGCCTGCATTGGCCTCCAAGGTGCCAATGCAGACCCTGCAACATGTATTTTTTATAAATGTTTCTTTAAAATGTGCTTAGGTGGCAGCCCTAGCCCTCTCCACCAAAACTTGAAGAGACACGCACCAAGGCATTAGGCAAGTGTGGGGAACCTCAGGCCCGGGGGCTAAATACAGCTCATGTGACCCCTTCCAGTTCCTGGATCTGGCCCCTGGATCCAGTCCCTTCCCCCAAGCCCTGGAAGACGGAGCTTAGGGTAAGGGATCAGAGAGAAGGGCCTGCCCACAAGGATAGGGGGTATGTCCCTGGGGCACAGATCTTCTCTTCCTGAGCGCCCCCCATAAGCACCCTTCTGTGTGGCCCTTGGAACTTAGCCATCATTTTCAAAGTGGGCCCCAGGGCGGGAAAGGTTCCTCACCCCTACACTAAAGGGTCTAGAATAAAAACCCTATGAGGAAAAGTTGATGGTTCTGGGTCCATTCAGCCTAGAGAAGATTAGGGGGGCGGGGGGGGGGCATGTTGCCAGTTTCCAAATATTTTAAAGCATGCCATGGAAAAAAAATGGAGGGAAATTGTTCTCTGTTGCCATTGAGCAGCAAATGGGTTTAAAGTGCAGGAGGGTCGGTTTAGGTTAAATATTGGGGGCGGGGTGGGGGGGAAACTCCTAACGGTTAGAGCACTTCAATGGAATAAGCTGGGTAGGAGATTGACTCAATGGGGAAGCCCCAAATAGAGTTGTCAGAGCTGTGATACTACAGGGGTATGATAGGTGGGGACTTGGGAGATAAATTAAATAACTAGCCTCCTGCAAATTTATTTGAGTTTGTACTGTATTATACTGTTGTGTTTTAATAGTTTTTGGTGCATGGAATTGTATAGTATTATTGTTATGGCCAAAGACTAAACAAATAAATCTTTTGAATTGAATTGAATCATACCAAGGCAGCCCTGCACCATGTATTTTTCATAAGCCTCCTGGATTAAAGGGGAGGTGTGGCCACCCTACGCCCAGGCAACTTCAGCAGAGAGAAGGCAGGGCATTTTGATGTCCCATTTTGATGTCCCGATAGGACTAACCCTACTGGCTCCCCTCCCCCCCTGAAAACTTGGCCCATGGAGCAGTGGCTCCACCTGTAGCTACGCGCCCCTAGCACCAGAGCTACACAGCTTAGCTGACTTCTAGCCCCACGGCATGGGGCCGCCTTCCCCCCACAACCATCCAAACCTAACCTTGGATGATGGAGCCAGCGAGCGCACCAAGGACAGATGCTGGCTGGTGGGCCGGGGAGGAGGACCAGTTTCCCACGTGGGCCTTTTGCAGACTGTTGCTTGGAACGTAGAGCAAGGGAATTTTCCCCTGGTCTTTGCCACACAGACAAAACCCGGCCTAGCAGCTGTTCCCAGCCTTGGCCACAAAAGAAATCACTCCCCTTTCTACTCTGATCTGTTTGGGGTTTTTTGTGTGTGTGTTGTTTTTTTTTTAAATCTCCCTAGCCCCCTTTAACAGAGGCCAAAATAAACTCCCCCTCCCCCCCCCAACTCATTTTCTCTGAAGACTCAGCATCATCTGCCTTGCAAATCAAGCTCCGGGAATGATTTACACCTTGTGATAAACTTTTGCCTTGAAAGAAACTTTCCACCAGATTAGCCGAGGGAAGCCTTGGCCATTGATAAAGCGCCTTCTTTTAAACATCGATGCGCCTTTGTCTTCCACTGAAAAGGAGAGGGTTTCCTTAAGAAGGGGGGGGGGGGTTACAGAGGCTGCACATCACCCCCCCCACACACACACACCGCCCTTCCAGCCCCCAAGTCTGAAAAGCCTAGGTCACACGTTCTTTAGACTCTCTGTAGATTTAACTTTGGGGGGGGAAGAGGGAAGGCTATTCAGTGCCTGGAAACCTCTCTCCTTTTCTTTCTAAAGATTCTCCCTCTGTCTGCCCTTCATATGTAAATCTGTGGGGGTAAGGGATTTGTCCCCAAAGGCCTTTGGTGCCCACGGTTTGGCTTTCAAGATGGGTCCCTGCATTTTTGTGGTGGCCATTGATTCCGAGAAGACTCCAGAGAGATGAGAAAATTTGTGCACATATTTTGGGAGGGGGGGTGGGGAGATGTATCACTCATACGATCCCCTTGTCTGCTTCCCTGACCAGAGGAAAGATGGTGTCCAAATTTGGATTCTCTATTATTATGATGGTTTTTGATGATGTATTTTTTTAGCACCAAAAATGTGCCTGATGCTTTACTGTTACCAATTATAAACAGCTCCCTGCCCCAGTGGGCTTACAATCTAAGAGAAGCAAGTGGGGGGGGGGGGGACAGAGGGGGAGACAGAGATACCTCCACAAAGTTGCAGGTGCACGTGCTTAGCTTAGTTATGGGGGAAGGGGGAATCCTAAGAAAATCAGAACGGAGACTAAGGGGATGAGGATCTAGCAAAAGTCTGACCAGTGTCATTGTTTTACATCATCATTCCTTTGCCCAGGGGAGCAAGACGCTCTGTAACTCTAAAGCACAGGGGAGAATCCTCCAGCCCATGGACCAAATCTGACCTACAGCGAGGGTTGCCGCCACCTATGCCAGTTTTTAAGGAACACTTATGAAAAATACATGTTGCGGGGCCTGCATTGGCGCCTAACCTACCTACAGCTACGGGTCAAAACCAACATGATTCGGGCCCGCTTTAGCCCAGGACCCAGTGACCTGGGTAAACACGCACCGCCAGATGTTGGTCCGTGATTGCTCCAGACAGTGTTGAGGCCTAGCCCGGCCTGTGACCTTCGGACAACCTCCGAGGTCACAACCCAGGCTAAAGCCCGCGCAACTGGGCCGGAGTGGACGAGCATGTCTGCGCGGCTACGACTTTTCTGGTCTGACCCTGCCGTAGCCAGCAGCCATGGCTGTCACAGCTGCCCGTCATGGCGGGGAGCTGGGAGCACAGCGCTGGCAGAGCCAATTGGCCGCCCGCGGGTTTGTTGTGCTCCCAGCTGTCCCCAGGCCACGCGGCCAGCGGGACGGCTCCCCGACCGCGGTCACGTCAGATCGGACGGTGCCCGTGGGCCCGGTCTCGCCCCTCAAACCCTGAAAGAGTAAGCTCGGGAGAAGGGAGCAGCGATGAGGGCAGGCATTAAGGACGGGGGACAGATCCATGGCAGAGAGCCAGGATCTGGGCCCTCCCCTTCCTTCCGCCATCTTGGACATGCCTCTTAAACATGCCGACCCCCAACTCCTATCTGGCCCATGGAGTTCGTACTAACTTTCAGCGTGGGCCACCGGAGGAACAAGCTATCCTGGTCTAAGCCATCCCTGAGAGATGCCAGAAAGCCTCCAGTGGAAGGAGATCCTTTGCTGGTGAGGGGTCCAAGAAACTTGACTGCCGGGAGCTGAGGGAGGATGGCAGGAAATGCATCACTCCATCATAACCCGTCATGCACCCACCTGTCCAGCAGCGTCCCTACATGCTCTAGCAGACCTGGTGGTCTTGCGGTCCCTGAGAACAGTGGTTCTGGGGGACTTCAACATGCACGCCGACACCAGTCTTTCTGGGGTGGAGCATGAGTTCATGGCTGCCATGGCAACCATGGGCATATCTCAGGTGGTGGGCGGCCCCACTCATGAGGGTGGTCATACTCTGGATTTGTTTTTATTACACCGGCCTAGAGGCGGGGGATCCATTGGTGGGGGATGTGGTAGGGGGTGCCCTTGTCATGGAAGGATCAATATCGCCTTCAGACCCAACATCTGGCGCATGTCTGCCCTTGGAAAGGAGCAGAACCAGTTCAGTTGGTTCGCCCCTGGAAACGTAGGGAACCTGTTTGGTTCCGGAATGCTCCTGGGGAGATACTCTCAGACCTTGACGCTGGGCGGCTCCTAGGCGTCCACTTCCTGAGCATCCGCACTGCAGGTCCCCGTGGTTCATGGAAGACCTGCGGCGGCTGAAGCGAAAAGGAAGGCGGCTGGAGCAGCGGTGGTGCCGTAGTCATGCCGAAGATGACCGATTGCATCATAGGGTGATTTCAGATGTGACGAATCCAAGATTCACCACGCCTGAACCACACTCAAACGCGGCCCGCGTCTGACTGTGGTGAACGCCTGTTTGCTACCCGCCAGATGTTCACCACAGTCAAACGCATTCACCACACTTCTGGACCCGAGGACGCGAGCAGGTCCAGAAGTGTGGTGAATGGCCACCACGGCAGGGGTGACTGAATCGTCACGTCTGTTCACTTACTCCTGCCGCCGGTGGTGGAATCCATTCCCCCCGACCGCGGTGGCGAGTGCGGCCGGATTGGCCGCTTTCGCTGCCCGTCAGGCGGGGGGAGGGCCGGTGCGGAACGCAGGGGGCGGGGCCGTGTGGCAGCACCCGCCCCCACCGCGATCCGCGGTTCCACGACAGACATTACGGCAGGCCCCGTTCACCACGGGCCGTGGTTCGCCGGTCCCCGCGGCCCGGGGAGAAACGGCGCACTTCTGTTGGTGCGCCCCTTCACCCCAGGCCGTGGTTCGAATCACTCCACGGCCTGTGGTGAATGGGGCCCGCCGTAACGTCTGAAATCGCCCATAGAGCTAGTTTAAAAGCCTACGCATCAGCTGTGTGGGGTTCTTTGCTGCCATCGTAGCGTCTGCGAAGTCTCACCCAGCGGAGCCCTTCCGGGTTGTGAAGGGGCTGGTCAGTCCAGCTTGTTTCCACCTGGAAGTGGAGATCTCCAAGGCTCACTGCGATAGGTTTATGGATTCTTTCATGGATAAAATTGCTTGTATTCGCTACGACTTCGACGACACACTGGATACAGTGGGGGAAACTATCCCAGCTTGTCTCACCAATTTCCAGAGCAACTGCAGCTCTGGGTGGGCGTGTCCTCTGCTGGAAGCAGCAGGTTATGACTTCCCTTTAATGTATGTGATAAACAATTGATAAAATACTGGGCTATGATCTTAGATCTAGCCAGGGAATTTATTTAGCTTAGCTTATTTGTTTATGTACTTTTATACTGGGATCAACTATGGGAGTTGATCCTACCTAGCTATGTATTGTGTAAATATTTGTGTATATCGATATTGCTATGGCCTACAGGCCGACAAGAAAACTTTTCTCTGTCTATCCCAGCTTGATTGTCCTGTTTTGTGGGATCTGTACACCTGCCAACATGGCTGATGCCCTGGGGGGCTATTAGGGCCACAACTTGTGAATTAGATCTTTTTCCATCCTGGTTGGTTTAGGCCAGCGGGCAGGCGGTGGGGCCGGTGCTGGTGCAGGTGATCAGCGCCTCCCTTTGGGAGGGCAGGATCCCAGGGTCTCTTAAGGGGGCCGCGGTGCAATCCTCGCTCAAAAAAAACATTGCTCAAGACGGACGCCCACGCCGGCCTCGTCCTGTCTTCAACCTTCCCTTTTTAGGGTTGTGGGCCGGCAGCTTCAGGATCATCTGGATTGGGCCAGTTTGCTGGATCCCTTGCAGTCTGGCTTCCATCCAGGGTACGGCACCAAGACTGCGCTTGACTGACCTTCGCCAGGTGACCCTTTTTGTCTTGCTGGACCTATCCGCTGCTTATGAGAAGGCTGATCATGAGTTGCCGGTGACTCAGCTGCAGGACCATGCTGGGGTGGGCGGGGTCGTTCTTGAGTGGTTCCGCTCTTCCCCAGCAGGGAGAACTCCTGACTGTGGTACCGAGGGACTGCTCTTTGTCCCCCTGGGACTTCACGTGTGGGTCCCACGTGGTTCTATTCTGTCCTCTCAATCCCTGTCCCCCCCCCCCCAACCCTGTCCCTTGGGTTTGGGGTGCGGTGTCATCAAAATGCTGATGACACTCAGCTCTCTACCCCCATTATGTTCTATGGGGCTCTGAAATAAGGGACGCCCGTTATGTTCTATGGGGTCGTGGGGCTCTGAAATAGGGGATGCCCGTTATGTTCTATGGGGCCGTGGGGTTCTGAAATAGGGGATGCCCGTTATGTTCTATGGGGCCGTGGGGCTCTGAAATAGGGGATGCCCGTTATGTTCTATGGAGCCATGGGGCTCTGAAATAGGAGATGCCCGTTATGTTCTATGGGGCCGTGGGGCTCTAAAATAAGGGACGCCCGTTATATTCTATGGAGCTCAGAAAATAATATGATCGTTATCTTCTAGGGGGCTGCAGTGCTCTGAAATAAAGGACGCCCGTTATGTTCTATGGGGCCGTGGGGCTCTGAAATAAGGGACACTCATTATGTTCTATGGGGCCGTGGGGCTCTGAAATAAGTGACGCCCGTTATGTTCTATGGGGCTGTGGGACTCTGAAATAAGGGACGCCCGTTATATTCTATGGAGCTCAGAAGATAATATGATCGTTATCTTCTATGGGACTGTGGGGCTCTGAAATAAGGGACGCCCATTATATTTTATGGGGCCATGGGGATATGAAATAAGGGACGCCCCTTAAAACAAGGGTGCGTTGGCAACCCTAGAATAAAGCCCCATCAAATTAAAATCGACTCTGTCAAGGTCGGGAAGACAGTTTGCCTGCTGAGCAGAAGAGGGCACTACAGCCGTATCAGAGGGCTGTCTCTCTGTAGAGGGGTGAATTCAAGCTCGTGCAGGTCACCACGGCTCCGATCAAATGAAACTACAAGCGCATCAAAACGCTGAACGACGGAGCTCAGGGGAAGGGAGCAGCGATGAGGCCACGTGCACAAGAAGAGGGGACAGATCCGTGATCTGGACTCGCCTCTTCCTGAGCGTCCCCCCCTCCCCCTTAGCCACCCCCGCCCCCAAATTCTGTGCAGCCCTCGGAGCTTGGACTAATTTTCAAAGTGACCCCCTGGAAGGGAAGAGGTTCCCCCCAGCCCTGATCTAGATGCTGTTATCCACTGGGCTGGAATAGATGGGCCTCAAGAGGAAGGCTTTAACGGGAAGGTTCGCCCTGTTCTTTGCACAGATGCAGGTCAGCAATGGAGCCACTGGGCGGCTTGATGTGCTTGGAGAGTCCCCACTTCTCCGCAGGGAGGACCGTGATGTCATGGTGCTCCATAAAGGGCGGGGCTATGGGCCCTGCCCTCTGCAGTAATGCAGAACCCTCGCTTACCATCTTCTTTCCGGCAACCCTGTCGGTATTTGGAGGCTGCTACTGTGTCTCCCCTCAGTCTTCTCTTCGCTAGGCTAAACAGACCCAGTTCCTTCTACCTTTCCTCGTAAGATTTGCTTTCCAGAAAGCCAGACCCTTTTGCATCTTTGGGTATTTTCAGACGTGACGCGATCACGCTCAAGCACGGTGGATTCCCACCGGGCGCGAATGGTCCTGTCACGTCTGTAGGGGGAACGGAAGTTCCCCCCCAGATGTTCTCCACGGTTAATCACGGCAAGGAATCAGATTCACCACGCGATCAGCGGTCCCGGCCGGATCATCCCCGATCGCGTGGCGAATGAGATTCCCGCCGTGATGAAGGGAGCCGTCTCGTCTGGACGGCTCCCACGGCCCGGAATCCCCGGCAGGATTCCGGGCCGTGGTCAATTTGCAGTCACATTGGCCGCGGTGCCCGTCCTTCTCCCCAGAGGGCGGGCGGCAGGGGAGCAGGGGGGGGGCAGGGCCGTGCGGCCCCACGTTGCGCCGCGCGGCCCTGCTCCCTCCCCGATTCCCCGCCGGGATCAGCCACCGCGTCTGTATTTTTATTATTATTATTATTATTATTATTATTATTATTATTATTATTTCCTCTCAGTCCGGCTTGTCTTTAATAGCATGAAAAGTTGTGTTGAATTGTTCTATGTGACGCGCTCTGAGTGCCACGGCAGGGGGACGCTGTATCAACATGAAAATGATGATTATGAAATGATTCTCCCTTGTGGCATTCCCAAGCAAGATAAAGGCTGTCCTGTCTCCTGGTCTCTCTTGCAGGCACCCGCCCCTTCATGGAGGATACGGCCAAAGAAACACCATCCCCCACAAACCCCCTTTCAAGCTGCGCTGTGTCTCCTTTGATTCCATGACAGATGTTGCATCTCAGCGGGTGGGGGGGGAAGGGGGATTCCCAGACATCTCCCTGCCCCATCTCCGACAAAGGGTTTTTGAGGCCATCCCCTCTGATGTGTTTAAGGCTATTGGGAGTTTTTAATCTCTTTGCCCCACTGCTTCTCCCCCACCCCCCTTCCCTCCCGGTGCTATTGGATGGGAATGGTGGAGGAAGGGCGCCAGTGTGGCACTTGTGGTGGGGGGATGAAAACAAAGGCACAAAGCGATCTTGAAGCCAAGAATGAGGAGATTGTGCAACCGGCGGGCCACATCCTCCTCCGGCGTCCCAAACGCGAGGAAGTCCAAGGGAGATACTTCCTCAAACTCTCAGGGAACGGACAAGGCTGCTCATGAGGCGAAGCTGAACCTAGCGGCCCTTAGAGAAAGAGGAGAAACGGCAGGACAGATCAGGATGGACGCAGCGGGGTTTGGATCCCAGTCAAGGGGGGAGCTGCTCCCCCCCAATCCACCCACGACAAACACCCAAGGAATCTGTCCTTCCCTTGTATCCTGCCAACGCCTGCATCGTTTGGCGGAGTGATAAAGGATCTTGGAATTGAAATTAAGGGACACTCTTTTTGCACGTGGATGCCGTGGACGATACCACCACCCATCAGGAACGGAGAACAGACCCGCTACCCTTCTAGGGTGGCCATATAGGGACGTTTTTTTCAGGACACTTATGAAAAATACATGTTTCAGGGCCTGTGTTGGCGCCTGCCAATGCAGGCCCTGCAGCATGTATTTTTCATAAGCGTCCTGGTAAAATGTCCATATATGGCAACCCTATACCCTTCCCACCTATTTCCACAAGGGCAGCAGTGAGAGCCGGGCGTCCGTAGGACTAGGAGAGGGCGTGTCTCATGCCTTCCACATCTGCACAAGCAGGCAGAGTATAGGGCACGCACCCACACCCACACACACACCCCCACACACGGAGAACAGGACAGTGTGGCAAGCATGGGAGAGTGGCGTATCCTAATGGCAGGCTGGGGGCCCAGACTCCTGGGTTCTCTTTCCAGCTCTGAGAGGGGAGTGGGGTCTAGCGGTGCCCAGAGAGACTGGGCGAAGGGCAGGGAGGGAAAGGAAAACAAACGAGAGAGGAGAAGGGGCCAGAGGGTCTAGGCTAAAGGTGGGGAAACCTTTTCCTCCCAGGGGGCCACTTTGAACATTAGTTTGAGCTCCGAGGGCCGCAGAGAAGTTGGGGGATGCTTAAGGGAGGTGCCGAAGGAAGAGGAGGGGGATAGGGGGGGCCACTTTTTGCAACGGGAGCCCAAGCCTCCCATTTTGGCCTGTGGGAGTCTCAGGGTCAAACCGCAAGAGGTGACCGCCCTGCGAGGGGCCAGATCATGAACCTGTCCCCTCTCCTTGTGGGGCCATGTCCTCGTCTCTGCTCCTTCAACTGAGCTCAGTTTTCCAGTGCTTGGGGGCAGGGCCGGCCTTAGAATTTGCAGGGCCTAGGCCGAAGAGAAAATACAGGGCCCATCTCGGGCCCCTCGGAAACCCTTTCCGTGGGGCCCTAGGGGTGGTCATCTTTGGGGCCCGGTTGGGAGGTAGCGGGGGGCTGCAGCTTGCCCAGGTGACAATAGGGTGGCCAGATATGCAAGTTTGAGTGGACACTTATGAGAAATACAGGTTGCGGGGCTCCAATGCAGCCCTGCAACCTGTATTTCTCATGTGTCCTCTAAAAATTGTGTATCTGGCCACACTCGTGACAACAGGGGCCCCACTGTGGGGGCCCCGAAAGTAGAGAAAATAGGTCCCAGGGCGGTCACGCCAGGCCGCCCTGTGGTCAGGACAGCCCTGATTGGGGGTAGGAACTAGATCCAGGAACTGGAAAGGGATCACACAAAAACTAGGGTTTCCACCGATGCAAACTTGGAAGGAACACTTATGAAAAACACATGTTTTGGGGCCTGCATTGGCATCTAAGGCCCTGCAACATGTATTTATTCATAAGCGTTCCTTTAAAATATGCACAGGCAACCCTAGTGAAAAGTAGCCGTGGGCCGCATTTGGCCCCCAGGCCTGAGGCTCCCTACTCCTGGCGTAGGCGAGGCCAGACTGATTTCATGGGGGGCTGGCCGGGGCAGCTCCCAGCTGGCCCCTCTAGTCCCACGCTCTCTGGGGGCTCCCCCAGCCTTCCCACCCAACAAAGCCAGCGGCACCTCCCCCCCAGAGACAGTGAAAGCTAGGGTGGCCACGCCTCCCCTTTAAAAAGAGAGCGCTTATGAAAAATTCATGGTGCAGGGCTGCATTGGTTCCAGTGCAGCCACTGCACCATGTATTTTTCATAAGCATCTTGTTTTAAACGGGAGCTACGGCCACCCTAGTGAAAGCCCTGCCCGCCTCAACTCCAGCCTCAGGATGGAAGCAGTTTCCCTGCCGGTTTCTCTTACCCTGTATTCCCTGCTGTTCCCAACTCCCTCCTTCTTACCCCAGGAAGGAGGGCTTCCCCAGGCACCCTCTCCTCTCCTGCTCTCCCCAGACTTCCCTGGGGCACCCTCTGCCTTCTCCACCCTCCTTGAGGAGCTACCCCGAGTCCGGCCGGCCGGCTGCCCACTGTCCAACGAGCCTCCCTCCAGTCAACGGGGAAGGGCTGGGGAGGAGAGGTGGGGTGGATGTTTAGAGAGACACCCTCCAAACCCTAGGCCCCAGGCAGCTGCCCCATGGACTAATCTGCCTCTTGGTTCTGGGAGCGCCATGCAGAAGCCTCCAGTTCCCAGGTGTCTCCCGTGGGGGGGTGGACCGCGAGGCAGCAGTTGGGCTGCGGCTTTGGCAGGAGCCGCCACGGAGCCGTTTGGTTCTGTGGTTGCCTGGGAAGCCCCTTCGCTCTAATCAGGAAGCGCAGGGGCAAAGCCGGCTCCCTGGCTGCAACTGCTCCATGCTGGCAGGGTTCCCAGAGAGAGGCCTGTCGGCTGTGGGCAGAGACACTGGGAGTGCCTCCCATACAAAGGCTGGGGGGAGCTGCAACATCTGCCTGGCATCTGTTGAGACGCGAGTGCAAATGACGCCCCAGGCTACCATGGTCCGGGGCTGGGAGTGTGCATCCTGTAACCCCCTGGTGTGCAAATCCTGCCACACTCAGGGAGTGGGAGCCCAGGCACAAGTGTGCTGGTGTGTAAAGACCAGGGGCCTGCGGTAGCAGGTGAACACAGGTCACTGGTAAAGACTACACACACACACACACACAGAGGAGCTGTGAGACACAGGCACACAAGAACAATCAGGTGTATGAACACACACACAGTCACCAACACACACGTGCACAGTCAAATGATCAACAACACACACAGTCACAGAGACACACAAGTAAAGTCAGATGCATGAAAAGTAGGGTTGCACATTCAGGTTTCGGCAAAGCCACAAATAAACACAGACGGCCCCTTTCGGTTTCTGAATTTGAGACACAAATACTCGGGCTGTGTCTTGGAGTTCCAAACGAACACACCATTTCCAGAAAGAGGTGATGTCTGGGCCCTAGAAACAGCAGCACGTCTCCTCCTTGGAGCCGGGCTGCTCTCGGACTCCTTTCCTTACAGGCCTGTCAAAATGGCGGAGCCTCGCTGCCGTTCGGCGCCAAAATAACCCCCTAGCCAGGAAGCTGCATTCACTGCGTTTACCGCCTTGGTGGCAACGGGGGGAAACAGAGAACACGCAAAAAGATCCAAATGCAAATAAATGCAAATACTAACAATACAAATACAGATACAATTACAAATACCTGGCCCTGTGTACAGCTTGAATGAAAAGTCACCTACACATAAGGATACAGTCAGATGTACAGTCGTGCACAGTCACAGACACACAAGTACAGTCAGGTGTGGGCACACAGACGCAAAAGCACACAGTCAGATTACAAACGCACACAGTCACAGACACACAAGCATGCGGGCAAATGTACGGACATGTGCAGTCACAGACACACAGGTACAGCCAGGTGTGAACACCTAGTAGGCACACAAAGTATGAACACCCACAGTCACAGACACACAAATTGTCCGGTGTACGAACACACATAGCCACGAACACACAAGCACCCAGAATCAGAGATGTACAAAGATGCAGTCACAGATAACATAAGCAAACAGCCAGACAGAATCACACCCGCACACGACCACACAAACATAGTCACAGTCGCACACATGTACGTGCTTTCACACAAACACACAGGGTTGCGCAAACACCCGTAGAGAAACACAGGAAGTTGCCCTCAGAGCTGCTCGGGGGGTGCCCCCCCCTCGCACACTTCTAGCCCCACCTGGGTCAGCTTCAGACGGTCCTGGCGGGTTCCCTGGCCGCACGGGCTCCTGCCCCATCCCCATAAACTTGTGGGTGATTGGCCAGCGCTCTAGGCTGGCGCCTGCAGCTCTGTGTCACTGCCTGGGGAAACAGCCAGTCAAAGGTGGAGCCGCAACGCGGGTCCGTCCAGCAGACGGACCGGTGCCTTGGATTTGGCGGGTCCACTCTGCCCTCGACGCTCTGGGATGTTCCGGGGGACTGCTGGCGGGACTGCCCCACATCTGGCGGGGACGCCTTTAGACAGACAGGCCAGCGCGGGGGTGAAGTGGACTTGTGCAGGCAGCACTGGGGCTGCCGTCCGTCTAAAAGCTCCCCCAAAAGTCAGCGTAGCCCTAGCGGCCAAGGTCTTGGATCTTATACCTGGGAGACCAGCGTTCCCATCCCATCTTCTTAACCATGAACTCCCTGGCAAGTCACTCTTTCTTCGCCTTCCCATCTGTAAAATGAGGATCATAATGACCTACCTCCCACCCAGGGTTGTTGTGAAGGGGGGACTCGATGAGGTTTGTAAAGCACTTTGAATGCTGAAAGGGCTATAGAAATCATTAAACAAAAATATAAAGATAACATAAACAGGCCAAAAACATATAGTCACGCTCTGCTCTGATGTGACCAGGTTAGCCAGGACCCCATTGGTCTGATCCAGGGCAGGAGACTGGAGGTGAACAAAATGCATAGGCCACTTTGTTTCAGCTGCAGAGGGATGTACTAGCTTAGATAGACCCCACTGGTCTGATACAACGCACAGAGGGGTGGGTCAGGCACCAGGTTAGATGAGGCCCCTGGCCTGTGGCAGGCAGGGCAGAGTAGTGCTATCAGGCTGAATTATTTACTATTTATTTTCTATAGCCCCTTCAGCACTCGAGGTGCTTCACAATCCTTGTCTAATTCACCCTCATGGCAATCCTGTGAGGCAGGTCATTTGTATTTCTCATTTTTACAGGCGAGAAAGATGATGGTTACCAGTTGCCACAGCGTGGCTATCTCCCTCCAGCCCAGAAGTTGTCTGTCTAGCAGCTGTGTCGAGCTGATAACTGCGTATACACACAGAGCCGTACACAAACACAGGGGCCTCAGCCTCTCCACTCCCTGGGACCGTAAGCACCTGCAGTTGAGGACTTCCTGTTGCCAGAGATGTGCAGGCTGGGCTCTGCTGTCTCTTGGGAGAGGCGTTACACGTGCGTGTTTAGGGAACTTGCCTCAACTTTAGTGCGACGCAGCGCCTGGGATTCAGCTTCCAGCCCCTGAGTGTACCAGGATTGGTGCCTAAGTCTGGGACTGGTGCCTACGGGAAAGAGGAGGCCTGTTTGCGTAACTGTGCAAATGTTGGTTTAGCTGTGGGTGGGATTGAGCGTGCCTGCCCGCAACCGTGTGTCCGTACATCGGAGAAGTCTGTATGCCTGTGACTAGCAGTGTGTATACACTACCACAAATCATTTCTATAGTACTACTAAGCGGACGCAGAGCTTGACAGTCACAGATTTTTTGAACACAGGTCCCTGCCCCAGTGGGTTTACAGTCCAAAATGCACAAGGATGTGCATCTTAAGATGTTCATTCTCGATGTCACCAAGCCAAGTGCGTGCACCTGGGACCTCGCATCTTCGTGAATGTTGCACTCCTTGTCTCTCCCTCTGTTCCCCTTCCTTCGTCTCTCCCCCCCTCAGATTGTAAGCCCTAGGGCAGAGACCATGTCTATTCCATTACTTTGTAAAGCACCAGGTACATTGCATGCGCTATATAAAGGCTTGCTAATAATAATAACAAGGGGAACACAGGGACAGACAAACACACACATATGTATTCCCATTTTACAGATGGGGAAACCGAGACTGAGAGGTTGTGATTTGCTGAAGACCACCTAGTGTGTTCACGGGGAGAGCAGGATTCGAACCCGGAGTTCCTAGTTTTAAGTCCAGTGCCTTATCCACTACACTACCCCACACTTACTACAGCACCCTCATCATCATCTGATTCTGGGCTTGTGTGTCTTTGAAGTGTCAGTACATCTGACTGAGTTCATGTGTCTTTGCTCCTGTGACTGTGCGCTTCTATAGCGATACACATGCTTGTGTGGCTAGCTGCGAGTGTTCGTACATGGGACTCTGTGCTTGTCTGCTCAGTGGTCCGCTTTGGTCCAGACCTCACCTTCACGGACGTGCAAGCACCGCCAGATGTTGGCCCGGGATTGGCCGCGGGCCCTGAGTTCGAAGTCACATCCTGGGCTAAGGCCGCCAGCACAGCCTGGGTCAGATCCTCCATGGCCAGCTGTTGCTGCCTGGTGGTGGGCAGGGTACGGGGGCCCCCAGCCAGCTGCATGGTGTGCTCCCCACCCTCCCCAGAGCCCCGGCCGCGGGCATGTCTGTTCACCGGTCCGGTCCGGTCCACCGCAGCTTCCCCACCTGGGTTAGGGCCACTGCTGCACACCCATCATTCCTGGTTTTACCCTTTGTGTGTCTTTGTCCCCATGTGACTGCATGGTTGTTATTATACACACACGCATGCTTGTGTCTTTGTACCCCTGGAACTGCGAGTGTTTGTACATGAGTGTGTAATTGCGTGCCCATGTGACTGCACGGTTATGCCATGTGCTCCTTGTTTTTCTGCACACTCGTGCCTGTGTATGATTGTGCACCTGAGACGTCGGCAACTACATGTGTTCTTGGATCTGAGTGCCTGTGACCGTACGCCTGACTGTGCTTGTGTGTCCATCAATGCTCCTGTGACTGCAAGCGTTTGCACATCTGACTGCACACTACACCTCTCAGCGTGTGTGTGCCGTGCTAATTACTCTTTGGGGATAGGACACAGTCTCAGTCAGTGTCTGGTGTATATGGGGACCCAGTGGGAATTCCTAGCTATTTTAAAAAGAGGGCAGCTGACTTTACACCCAAATTTGCACAATCAATTCAGACCCACCCTCAACGTGAGCACAGCCTGCATGGGGCAAGATGCAGCCTGCATCCCACAGCCTGCATGGGGCAAGATGCAGCCTGCATCCCACAGCCTGCATGGGGCAAGATGCAGAAACACAAGACAAACCACAGTCACGGTTGAGAGGAGAGGTGTGTGGGTGGGTGTGTGTAGGGGGGGTGTTGTTAACTGTGGGCTCTTTGTGTGGCTAGAGTCTGCGTGCCAGCAAATGTGCATATTGATGACTGGTGTCCGAAAAGTTGGAAGAAAAGTTGAAAGACCAGAAAACCATGGGGGAAGAATAGTGCAAGAGGACATCACCAGATCAGCGATGACATGGCATGGAGGTTAAAAGGCCTCAAAGAATCCATCTAAATGGCAAAAGATGGTTGCCGCCTTCTGCACCTCCAAAGAGGCAGGAAGAGCATATTATTATTACTATTTATTTATAAGTGCCCACGGTGCACCTGGTATTGGACAATCATTAATTACAGCCAGGTCTCTGCCCCGAGGGGCTTACAATCTAGTTGTTTCCGTGACTACCGTAACTTCCTCCTTACTGGTCTCACTCCTTTCATCTCTGTTCAGCGCTCTGCTGCCAAAGTCATCCACCTTGCCTGTTGCTCTGACCACGTTCAGCCCCTCCTCTCCACCCTACACTGGCTCCCTCTACGGGAACGCATTCAGCACAAGCTCCTGGGCTTCACCTTCAAGGCTCTTCATGGCTTTGCTCCCCCACATCTCTCTCTGCTCTTGTATCCCGCCACGCTCCTGCCCGGGAGCTTTGTTCCTCCTCTTCCCCCCACCCTCACCTGCTCGCAACCCCCTGCTCCTCTAAACATCTTCACCCCTTCTCTCTTGCTGCCCCCCGGGGTCTGGAACTCCCCCACTGGACACATTCGCTCTGCTCCGTCCCTCCCAGCTTTCAAATCCCTCCTGAAAACCTACCTCTTGCATCAGGCTTTCCCTGACTCGTCGTGAGTGAAATTGCATCCTCCTCCTCCCTCCCTCGTTCCCTCCCAATCTCTTCCCTAGTAACTAAGCTAAGCACGTGCCCCTGCAACTTCTCAGCCTCATGAATGTATCCTTGTCTCTCCCAATGTTCACCTCTCCCTTGTCTCTTAGATTGTAAGCCCTTTGGGGGCAGGGACCTGCCTATAACTATTGACTGTACGGTGCCAAGTACATTTCTGGTGCTATATAAATACAATCATAAAATAATAATTAATAATAGACAAGGGAGAGGGGCAGTTAGGAAGAGACAGGGAGATATTTAGGAAGTTGAGAAGTTGCAGGGGCACATGCCTAACTGAGTTATAGGGGAGAAAGTGGACCCCGAGTGGCAAGACAGTAGAAGGAGCATTGGTGAGTATTAATTATTATTATTATAAGCATTTATATAGCGCAAGCAATGTACCTGGTGCTTTACAAAAAACAAGATAGACATTATCCCTGCCCGAGAGCTTACAATCTCTTCAGTAGTCACTCTGGGGGACGAGGGAAAGAGGCTAGGGCAAGTGGCTTAGAGGAAGGGGTGAGCATTGTCCAGAGGCGATGTAAGACCATGAGGTTTAATTTGGGGGGCGGGCGGGCTTGTAAATGGGAAATTTTAAATGGGGAAGTTTTATATTTTGAATACATTTTAATTTTTTAAAATCGGTTTTATATTATGTGTGTTTTTATATATGTTTAGTTCTCTACCCTCAGCCTTTTTGGGGAGAGCAAGCTAGAAATTGAAATAAATAAATTAAAAAAATAATGTATTGATGATTGATGTTTAGGTGTCTCTGAGGTGTTACGGTTGACGTGTTACTGAGTAAGTGCGATCATTAAAGTTTCTGCGTGTGTATGTGTGTGAGAGAGAGAGCACACGAGCATGTGTGTTGTAGGATGTGTGCATTTGACTGGAGTTATGTGTCAGTGTGTCATTGGTGAGTGTGTAACAAAGGCCATCTTTAGACAGAACAAAGATCAGGTGTCAAAACCCCATAGCACATGCTTGGCCGTTGTGTGTAAGCACCATAACAATCCCAACACCAATATGGCCCCCCGTTGAACACGTGATGTGAACACCATTGCATCACAAGGACAATTTGCACATTTCGGTGGAACACGTGGCCAACATTGTGTCAAATTATATTGCATGGCGTGTTAGCAGGTACAACACAGGGAACGAGGTGGCAGCACTTGCGTGCTGAGATCAGGGGGCGAGGAAAACACCGTTTTGCCCCAAGACGGGCTCTGTGTCTAAGCAGCGCCACATGGTGAACACAGGGCCAAAACGGTGTTCATATCAAGGTCAAAACACACATTTAGACACCAATTGACATTATGTCTAAAGACACCCACAGATTAGACTGGGGTCCTGAGGTAGTGGATTCATGTTTAATGGCATCTGTCAGGCTTGGAACTTCGCTTTGCCTCACCTAAATCTATATTGTATAACTTTTATATAACTCTGAATGGAAATCTTCTTATATCATTGTACTCTGTATTTCACATGGATTCAAATGACACCAAGCATGGATGGTTTACCTACTAAAGATGCATTTTGGAATTACAGAAATATTGCTTTTTACATTGTGCGTGGCGCATTCCCAGTAATTGTATGCTTGTTGGATTACATGAATCATAAACCATTGTTTCAGGGTGTGCATGATCATTAGAGAGAGGCTATCTCTGTGGAGATGTCTTAATGACTACAGAGGGGTGTGTACGTGTTGATGAGCATGTGCTTGCGTTGACTCAAGCGTGTGTGTGTGAACAGAGGCAGGTCTTGGCATCCCTGCGTGCATGGGTAGCTTGTGGATAACTAACAGAGGTCGTGCCATTTTGTGCGTGTGTGTGTGTGTTAACTGGGGCATCCTTGCCTGCCTGTACCACAGATGCAGGCACTGGCTGCTACCAAAGCACATGTCACGCTGACTGCCGTTGCTTGAATGATTATATAACTGCTCCTCTGGGGTTGCTGAGTCACAGGATAGGAAGTGGGGTGGCCTGCAGGGGTGAGATGAGGGCAGAATCGTGGAAGTGGGAGACCCTATGGTGGGGAAGGGAAATAAATTATCCTTGCAGAGAGACCAGGGCTGCCGCGCCCAGAGGAGCAGGTGTATGGGGGCTGTCAACTCAACTGTATTTTCGGGGTCCTTGAGAACGCAGCTGTTGACACAGTTCTTGCGAAAGAGTCGGGCGCGGGGGAAGGACTTTCCAACAGCCAGATCGCAAGGGGGAGTTTGTGCATCTAGGAACCAGATCACTGTAGCATCAGAGCCCCCCCCCCCATCTTAGAATCACAGGGTCATCGAGTCCAGCAAACCCCACATGGTACAACATTGGCCAGACTTCGATCATCCACCTCATTGTACACAGTCCACAGCCTGACTGCCCTGGTTCAAGTGTATTCATGGGACCGCGTCTATTTCTATGTTCTGTACAGCGCCAGGTCGCACTGCTGGCGCTATAGAAATGTTTATTATTAATAATAATAATAATTGTTAGATGTAGTTGAGTCTACATGGTACAGTACATGCGCCTGCATCTTCTTACACTCACAAATGTATCCTTGTCTCTCCCAATGGTTCCCCTTTCCCGTGTCTCCCCCTTCCGTGTCTCTTAGATTGTAAGCCCTTTGGGGCAGGGCCCTGTCTGTATCTACTGCCTGTATATTACTGGCGCTATATAAAGAATATCCACACAGGTCTTTGGATCTCACTACCGACTCTAAAAGGGTGTCATGTGAATGAGCTCTAATTTTCCATGGCTTTGCCCCCTGGTGTAGCGCAAAGCGGGTATTACATGTTTCTGATCTGATTTAGTAGCATTTCACACCTTGCTCTGCACCGGGGTACGCTGGTGTTCCAAGCTGCAAGGCAATGAAAAAAATCAGTCCATGACAATTGAAGGACTCATTCACACAACACTTTTATTGAGTGGGGAGTTGCCCCCAAACCTCCCCTTTGGAGTGTTACGTGAAACCCTTATCACTTCCTGTGCTCCTTGATGGTCCCGCGTTCTCTGCCATCTGATGCCAAGGGTTTGCTCGCAAGGACTCCAGCAAGTAGCAACAAGGAGGTGTCCTGGTTACATCATTTCCTGTTTGTTACTTCCTACCTCCAGGTGACCATAGAGGTGTGGCCAGAGAGTCCTAGCACAAAGACTTCCTCCTCCATTCCATGCTCCTTCCAGAAAACTACATGCAGAGATATCACAAAGGCAGCATTCCTCCATACCCTTTGCATTGTGGGAAATACCAGAGGGAGGTATGGAGGAGGTGCAGGGGAGTAAACCGTTGTGTGAATGCATTGGTATGGGGCAAAACAAACACGGATGAAAGAGTGAGTTTGCAAGGGAGAAGAAGGTTGTGTGAATGAGCCTCCAAGGCAGCCCAGATCATGTGGGTTGCCACCTGTCCTATGCAAATTTTAAGGAACACTTATGAAAAATACATATTGCAGGGCCTGCATTGGTGCCACTGCAGGGCCTGCAACATGTATTTTTCATAAGTGTTCCTTAAAAATGTGCCTAGGTGGGTGGCAACCCTACTAGCCCCTAACAGTATACCTAGCTCTTTAACAGCCACACTAGTACACCAGTTTGATTACCACAGTGGTCCCAAGTTCTGCCAGGGGGTAACAAGTTGTGCCACTTGCCACTGCCTTTCAGAAAGGATAGAACCCCGCCAGTCCAGCCCACTTGCTATCTGAGCTACTGGCAAATCTTCCTATGCGGTATGGAGCCTAGGACACACACTCCACAAGTTCCAGTTCTCACCACTATATGGCAGTGGTAAAGCACTTTCATTGGTGACACACCAAAAACAAACAAACCCACAACTGCTGATGACTCCTTGGCTCTTAGGGGTTTGGGAACCATCGACAAAGTGGCATTTGTATTTAACCGATGGGGAAACCAAGGCACGGAGCAAGAATCTGACTTGGTCCAGGTTACATGAGAAAGCTAGTAGTACCCAGAAGTCCTGGCTTCCAGCCCCCTGCCCTAACCTCCTAGCCCCCACTCCTTTCCCAAAGCTGGCAATAAGGAGCCACCTAACTGGGTCAGACCCATGGTCCATCTTAGCCCAGTATTGTCACAACCTGACACAGCAGCAGGGTTTTAAAGCCAGCTCTCCGGCAGAGGCCTCACCCAGGCGTGCTACCCGAGACCCTCCAGGATCCCCGGCAGAGGCCTCACCCAGGCGTGCTACCCGAGACCCTCCAGGATCCCCGGCAGAGGCCTCACCCAGGCGTGCTACCCGAGACCCTCCAGGATCCCCGGCAGAGGCCTCACCCAGGCGTGCTACCCGAGACCCTCCAGGATCCCCGGCAGAGGCCTCACCCAGGCGTGCTACCCGAGACCCTCCAGGATCCCCGGCAGAGGCCTCACCCAGGCGTGCTACCCGAGACCCTCCAGGATCCCCGGCAGAGGCCTCACCCAGGCGTGCTACCCGAGACCCTCCAGGATCCCCGGCAGAGGCCTCACCCAGGCGTGCTACCCGAGACCCTCCAGGATCCCCGGCAGAGGCCTCACCCAGGCGTGCTACCCGAGACCCTCCAGGATCCCCGGCAGAGGCCTCACCCAGGCGTGCTACCCGAGACCCTCCAGGATCCCCGGCAGAGGCCTCACCCAGGCGTGCTACCCGAGACCCTCCAGGATCCCCGGCAGAGGCCTCACCCAGGCGTGCTACCCGAGACCCTCCAGGATCCCCGGCAGAGGCCTCACCCAGGCGTGCTACCCGAGACCCTCCAGGATCCCCGGCAGAGGCCTCGCCCAGACGTGCTACCTGAGACCTCCAGGATCCCCGGCAGAGGCCTCACCCAGGCGTGCTACCCGAGACCCTCCAGGATCCCCGGCAGAGGTTTCCCCCAGGGGTGCTACCCGAGACCCCCAGCAGAGGCCTCACCCAGGCGTCCTACCCGAGATGCTGGGGATTGAAGTTGGGATCTTAGCCATGCAACGCCTGCACTCTACCACGTGAGCCATGGCTCACCCCTAGAAACCAGGGCTCCTGGCTCCCAGCCCCCTATTCTAACCCACTGCTTCTCCATTCCCAACCTTGAGAACCCAGGAGTCCTCGCTCCTAGCCCACTGCTACTAGACCCCACCCTCCTACCAGAGCCGGGACCCGAACCCAGGAATCCTGGCTCTCTGGGCTCCACTCCAGAACCCAGGAGCCCTGGCTCGCAGCTGCCCCCTAAGTCCAAGCATTAGACACTTTTCCTTCCCTAGAGGCAAACTCGGAACCCCTCGCTTCCCCTCTGGCTGAGGCACCTGCATGGGAAGACACAGAACCAGGCCAACCCTAGGGACATCTCCATCCCCCCCACCCCGACCTCATTGCCCCCGGTCCCTTCCATCCCCCCCACCCCGACCTCATTGCCCCCGGTCCCTTCCCCGCCACGTCTACTGCAAATAACCACGCCCATTTGGGGGGGGGGAGAGAAAGCAGAGGGGGCGTGGCCAAAAGAAGTGCTGCAAGGATCGGGCAGGCTATTTAAAGGGCTCGCAGGCAGCCCTTTGGCTTAGTCTGTGACCGGCTCGCCCAGGGGGAAGCATCTTGCGCCGCCGGAGGCGGGGGAGGAAAGATGCCTTCCGATTTCTTGAGTCCTTTTGTGGAGCTGGATGATGCTCTTTGCAAGGTAGGGGGGCTGGGGAGGCAGGAGTGTGGGGGGGCTCTTAAAGGGGTGAGCTTTCTAAATCGCCTCCTTTTCTGGCCCCGGAGGAAGCTTTTTGCTTCCCTGGGGAATCCCTGGAGGGGAAACTACTTGAAGCTTGAGAGGCGAGAGTGTCAGGCCAATTAGAGAGCTCACTTTTCAAAATAAAATCAATGAATAGTTAAGGTGATTCTGGTTGCTCGACCTTGGGAGGAGGGGGGCTGAGCAGAGATCAGAATTGGGACCCCCCACCCCCCCCCTAGACTTTGACACTGGTAACTTGCTTGGAAAGGGGGATTTGCCCCAAAAGTTGACACCCTGCCTAGTTGCTAACTGAACCAGGGCAGGGGGGTGGGGTAAACTCAGACCCAGGGCTCAAGTGAGGTCTCTGGCTGAATTTTTATTTGGCCCCTTTCCAGTTCCTGAATCTGGGCCCTGGATCCACTTCCTATTCTCTCCCCACCCCCAAGCAAAAAGACTGAGGGGGGGGGGGGATGAGGGCATGCACACAAGGCCAGGGGACCGAGCCTCTTCCTGAGAGCATCACTCTCCCCAACCTCTCTGCCAGAGGTGGGGAATCTCAGGCCTGGGGGCCAAATGCAGCACCCCCCCCAAAAAAAGTTTTTATATGGTTCTTTTTTGGTTCCTACTCCCAAACACTGAAAAAACTGCACTGGGGGGGAAAGGAGCAGCGATGAGGTGGGCACGTGCACAAGGATTGGGGGGACAGATCCATGAACTGGATGCTCCTTTTCTTGAGTGCCCCCCTGACCCCAACGTCCATGGGGCCATTGGAGCGTGTACTCCTTTTCAAAGTGGTTCCCCGGGGAGGAAAAAGGGTTTCCCCACCCTCATGTCTTAGGGGCCTGGCCAACTAGTCTCTCTGCCCGCCCTGTCCCCCCCCCAGACTGTTTTCTTGACTCCGTGACTTGTGTGTTTTGAAGAGGATCAAGTGATCTTGGCTGTGCTTCTGCTTTCCCTGATGCTGCTTGTGGGTGCGGGGAGCTGTTGGTCCCCAAACACGTGTGATTGGGTTTAAAAGCAGCCCCCTTCCTACCCGAGTTCCTTGTGCAGGAAAAAACAACAACCTGCTGTCGTTGAAAGGAAACCGAGTGCTTCTGACTCCCTGCAGCTCAACTTCACAACTCCTTGGCTCTGTGCTTTAAGGAAGGCGGGGAGAGTGGTAAATGTGGGGTGAACCCCCCCCCCCAGCCCACCCCATAGGACAGGAGTGTGTGGGCTTCCAAGCACTGAAAGACTGTGCTCAGACTAGGTAGCCGAGAGGAGGGCGTGCCCGCAGGGATAGGGGGCCAGATCCATGATCTGGAGTCAGACCTTTCTCTTCCTGAGCTCTCCCCTTAAGCACCTCCACCCCCACAGCTTGTATTTTCGGAGGGGTCCCTGGAAGGGAAAAGTCCCCCCCTGCCTGTAGGCTGAAGGTCTCTGTTTCTGCAACGTGGGGATGTTGCCCTGGGCATCCTTAATTGGGCGTGGGGGGAGACGAGGGGCGCTCTAGACTAGTGAGACTTGGACTTTTAGATGCTCCCCCACCCTTGTACGTCTCTGCCCCTCCCTTCTGGCCAGTTGCAGCCCCAGTCTAATTGGCATGACATAAGTGACTTGTTGGGAGAGGAGTGTCCCCATCTTGGACATTTCCCCCTAGCTCAGCCAGAATGGAGTTAAAGGCCCCCCTCCTCACCCCCAGTTTGAGACTGAGCTGTTCTAGCTGACTGCCTGGCTTTTGGGGAGCGAAAGGGGATTGTTTGGAGGCTCTAGTGTCAACCTGCAAAGAGACCCCCCCCAACACCTAGGGCAGGATTGTGCTTCCCCCCCCACATCTCCTAACTTCTGCACCGCCTTTGCCATGGGAACGCCAGGCTTGGTGGTGTTGTGACCAGACGTGCACGCAGTGTGTGCAGGGAAGTGTGGCCTAGTGTTGTTGTTGAGATCAGCACCGACATACAAACCTTATCTGCCAATTGATCAAACTTCACAAACTCACGGGTAACTTTGGCTGCTCATAAATAAGTTTGTGCCGCGCTGCTGGGGTTGGCGGTGGGGGATCTATGTCGGGTCTTGCATCCGTCTCTTGAGTGTGGAAATTTCCACCAAAGCTTCAGATGAGTGAGGGACCCCTCTTATTCTCCCTGGAGACGGGGATATTGCCAGCATGTGAGCCTCCCATTCCAATTACGGACTGGAGCCGGATGTTTTGGTTTCCATTATAGGGGTGAGTGGGTATCGGGTTACCTCCCCTACCACCACTGGCCCCCCAAATATTTCTCCCTACCCCGCTCATCAGGAAAGCAAAGTACTTTCACAGAAAACTGTCAATTTCAGCTTCTTGAACGAATGAAACCATTTAGCCTGCACTGTTTGACCACTGGTGTAGAATCGTACAGGTGGCAGGAACCGCCAGGAGTGGGGGAACCTCAGACCCCGGGGGCCAAATGTGCCCCGTGTCTAGCTTTTTATTTTTCCCCCCTTTCCAGTTCCTGGATCTGGCCCCTGGATCCAGTTCCTACCCTGAAGCACTTAGACCTGAGCTCAGGGGAATGGGGCAGAGATGAGGACATAGTGGGCGATGAGAAGGGCAGGGCCAATAGGGGGGAAATGGTCGAGAGTCAGAGGAGAGTCCGTTTGCACATATCTGAACATGTATGACGCTCCCTTGATTTTGCAAGCAAATGCCAAGCTGCTGACTGTTAAAGGGGGGGAGGCTATGGAGTGCGGGGCCATGGGCCCCCACATTTTATTTTTTCCCAGGCCCTAAATTCTAAGGCCAGTTGGATTAGGAAAAAAGGGAAACTGAGGCAGAGGGCTGATTTCCCCCTGCCCCCAAGGTCAGCAGCAGAGTGGGCAGTGGTGGCTGGTGTTTAAAAATGGGGGGGGGGGGGAGAATGAGGGGGTAGGAGTGCTGGGTGAGATTCTATATTTCCCCACAGCCCACCCCAGACGCGCCCACCCCAAAAAGGGAAAACCAGATCTGCTTCTGCTGTTCTGGGAGCAGCTCCTGGTGCTGCTACCTGAGGTCTCCCAAGCAGCTTGGGCAAGCTTTGGGGTTAGCAGTGAGAGCTGCATTCGATACTTGCTCACAGCTCCCCCTGTACAGTGGTGTGAGTCGAGCCCAGAGAAGAATAGATCAATCTGTGTTATCTGCACTCTTTCCTCCCCACCCCCAAAAGGGCTAGCCGTTGGCAGCTGTGAGTAAGGTTCCATTCTGCACCTGCTCGCAGCTCCCTAGTATAGTCTGCTGGTGGAGCACAGAGGTGACTGATCGATCATTGGCCCCTTCTCTGCATTCTACCCACAGCACTGTTCTCAGGAGTAGAATGTAGCTTGCTCGCAGCTGCCTGGGGCTAGCACTGGCCAGGCCACTGGTGTTATCAAGCAGTAGCAGCAACTTATCCATAGCAGCAGGGTGTTCTAGTGAGGCCAAGCCACTGAGAATGGGATTAGAACTTGAGTCTCCAGAACCAAAGCCCTCCATCGCCTTGAGGCAGAATTCTGGGCTTGGCCTCGGTCGTAGGTCTGTCCAAATTTCTGGCCTCGGTGTACTGGATTTTGCCTCTTGGCAGTTTGCTGACTGACTGGATTTACCCAAAATCTCTCATCGTGCAGACAGCGTATGTTATTTCTTGAGCGTCCGCATCCTCTAAACCCTGGTCAAACCCATTCACATGAACTCTGCAAGTTAAATATGCAGGGTTCTGTGCTGTTTTTGCACGATGCCATTCTGAAAAGTTGATATTTTTGGTGTGTTTTTTTAAAATATAGTTATTTAATAAGGGCAGGTTTTCAATGCAGCGGGCTGGATGCAACCTTGCTGTGGGCCAGGTTCAGGCTGCTGATCACACTCGACGCCAGCAGCTTCTTGTTAAACCTTTTCCCGCTAAGCCGCCTCTCCCGCCCCCCTCGAGAGATGCAATTTACTGGCCCTCCCGTGAGGCCCCAGACAGGGTAATTGACTAATTGTGTCCGGCCCTGAGCCCTCCCAGATGTCTGAGCCGAGATGCGCAGCTCTGCTGCTCCTCTCCTGGGGCCTTAATCATCATCGTGGACAAGGACGCAACAATCTTTATGTGGCTCTTGGGATGGGGGAGCCTCTTGCGAAAGCGATCGGCCAGCTCTGGCACACGTGCCAAGAGGCTGGCCTGGCTGAAGGAGCGTGCGTCTGTCGGATGATATTGCTGAGAACGCCGCATCGGTGGGATTTGAACCCAGAACCGGACAGAAGCCCAGATCTCTCCCACTAAAGCGCAGGAGTGGGTACTATAGTGGTACTGTGGGTACTATAGTGGGTACATCTCAAGGATTTGTGTGTGGGGGGAGGCGGCTGGCTCGTGTAGAATGTGTCCATAGGAGATTAGCTAAGGGGGAAATCCTTCTAAGCTTGTCTGTGTGCCCTAGACCCTCACCCCTTGCTGTCTGATAGAAGGCCTTGGGGCCAGCATGTGCAGATTCCCACTCGCTTCCAGAGAAGGATCCCAAAGTGTTTCTAAGACTTGCTGGGAGAGGAGGCCTCCAAATTCCTCTTTTGGCCAGACGGCGAGGAGTGTCTGCTCTTCAGTTATTTCATGGGTTTGGTGGCTCCATGGGAAATAAGTTGTCCTGAATCTTCACTCCCCTCTGGCTGAGGGATGAGCCGCCGTGCACTAGATGCTGCTCTCTGGACGCTGGCAGTGAAGAGCAGGGAGTAGATCACGCCATTATTACACGTTCACATTGGGATACTTCTCTGAAGCTGCTGCTTTCGGAGACAGGATGCTGGGTTCGATGCCCATCCAGAGAGTTTGAAGCCTAGGAGTTCTGGCTCCCCCCCGCTTCCCTATCTGGTTCTGTTTCTAGCTCCGGGAAGGGAGTGGGGTCTAGTGGTTTAGGCTGGGAGCCAGGGAGAGCCTCTCTGAAAATGCATCTATATTTTCAATTCCTGCTGATGCCTAATGTCCCCCTTACGTTTCGTTTGGCAGTGCCGGAGGCAAGACTGGCTTCTGATCTTTGCCTTGGGGAGAGGAAAGAGGTGCGGTTGTGGTGGGGGATGAGGGCTGGGAGTCAGGACTCCGGAGTTCTAGTCCCAGCTCTGGAAGGGGGTGTGGTACCTAGTGGTTAGAGCCATGGGAGCTGTGAGTCAGGAGGACTCCTGGGTTCCATTTCCAGCTCCTGGGAGAAGAGTAGAGTCTCGTGGGTTAGAGCAGCAAGACTGGGGAGGTGGACCTCCTGGTTTTCTTCTCGGCCACCGCAAGGGAAATCTGAACCTCGCAATCCTTGCCTAGCAAACTGGGTGAGGTGTAGGTGACTGGTAACAGTCGATAGTGGGGGGGGGGGGGAGCAGCACAAGTGGGGGCTGGGTAGGGGTTCTATTGGGATTCTGAAAATCTGGGGGCAGATGCCACCCCATGCCTCCCTACAAGTCACCTATGGGGCGGGGAGGGGGGAAATTGCTAATTCCCTGTTTTTCAGAAACGGAGGATCACATGAATGATTATGTATATAGCACCTGCAGTGTGCCTGGTGCTGTACAATCACTAGTTATAGATGGGTTCCTACCCCCGGGGCTGGCAATCTGAGAGACGAAGGAGTGGTTTAACATTGGGAGAGACGAGGACAAGGATCTAAGGGGTTGGACCAATGGTTGTTTATGAGATTGAGAAGTTACAGGTGCACGTACTTAACTTAGTTACCAGGAACTAACTTAGTAACTCAGTTACAGGACGCAGTTTCACTCGTGACGAGCCGGCGAAAGCCTGATGGAAGAGAGGCTTTCAAGAGGGATTGTTGGAAGGGAGGGACGCAGAGAGGGAGTTCCTGGGGCCCCTGGCTTGACTTGACACCTTAAGAACACAGGAAGTGCTGTACTGCGTCCGACCAACGGTCTGTTGAACCCAGCATCCTGTCTCTGACAGTGACGGCTGTTGCTTTGGAGAGACCCCCAACAGGCCCCACAGGCAGGGACCGCGTCCATTTCTATGTTCTGTACGGTGCCAAGTACATGAAGGGCGCTATATAAATGTTTATTATAATAATAATAATAATAATAATAATTCTCTGCCATTCACTCCCAGCTCCTGATAAAGGTTACATCCCCAACCTACTTGGCTAACAGCCATTAATGGACCTACCCTCCAAAAACGTACTCAATCCTTTTTTTTTAAACCTAGTGACGCTAGTGGCCTTGACCACATTCTCTGGCAGCAAGTTCCACAAGTCAATTGTGCTTTGGGGGGAGGAAATGCTTTCTTTTATTTGTGTTAAATCTGCTGCTGGTTAGTTTCATGGAGTGACCCCTAGTACTGGTACTTTAACTCCCTCTTGACTTGTGCCGCGCCACTCACGGTTTTATAAACTTCTAAACTTCACAGACCTTCCTGAACCTGAGGGTGGATGACGACCGCAGTCCGGCAAGGAAAGCCCCTCCGGGATACCAGCGCACCTTCTCTGCCTGCCCCGTCATCTCGTCCGGCTCCTGCTTCAGCAGCTCCGAGCACCTGGAGGACGTTGCCGCTGCCGACCCGCTCTGGCCGCCCCACGGGCACTGGCGCCCGGATGCCGAGCTGCCCCACACCAGCCTGCAGCGCATCCCCTTCCAGGGGGACCGCTCAGTCAGCATGATCGAGGACGGCCGCGGGGCCGGCGGGGAGGGGAAGGCCCCCTCCTCGCGCTACAAGACGGAGCTGTGCCGCACCTTTGAGGAGAGCGGCACTTGCAAGTACGGGGGCAAGTGCCAGTTTGCCCACGGGGCCGGCGAGCTGCGCGGCCTGAGCCGCCACCCCAAATACAAGACCGAGCCTTGCCGCACCTTTCACACCGCCGGCTTCTGCCCCTACGGTGCCCGCTGCCACTTCATCCACAACGCTGAGGAACGGCGCCCGCTGCCCCTGCTGCGGTGCTCCCTGCTGCTCCACCCCAGCCTCAGCTGTGGGGGCTGCCCCTCCACCACCTCACCCCCTTTGGCCTCTCACCCCCCTGAGCCCTTCTTCCCTTGCGACTCCCTCAGCCTGCCTTCCCCCAGCACCGCTGCAGGGGGTGGGGGGGCTACCCCGACAAGCCCCTTTGCCTTCCCTGGGCTGCTCCTGCTGCAGAGAAGCTTGTCTGCAGACTCCCTCTCGGACCAGGAGGATTCTGGCAGTTCTGGGGGCAGCAGTGGGTCGGAATCACCGGGGCTGGGGGCTAAGGGGCACCGCCTCCCCATTTTCAGCCGCCTCTCTGTCTCGGATGACTAAGTGTTTGCTGGGAGGGAGCGATCAGGCCTGCCCCCTCTTAACCGAAGCACTAGGGAGGGATTCATTCAGTATTGCACTGGGGGTTCGTGTGACTTGAATTCTGGCATCGGTTTTCTGTGTCCAAACTGGAATGTGTGTGAGATCCGTTACCTCTTGACCCGCTTCTCCCTCCCTTCCCCAGGTCAGACTCCATCCAAATTGGCAGCTAACCCAACGAGAGGAGAACTGGGCCCAATGATCCAGTACTTCCCTGTTCCTCCTGCGATTCCAGACACCCCTGCAACCTTCCCAGCCCTCAAACTGGGCCTGGATCTCTCTGATCATGGGCACAGCGACGGAGACTTGAGGACGCCCCTCTTCTTATTGGATGCGGTGGATCAGACTGTCCCCAGACAGCCTGTGGGCTGGAAGAGGTCTCTTGTCTATGGCTGAAAACGGACATGACACTAACCACCCTTTAACCACCCTTGGGGGTCATTTATGCATGTTGCAGGGCTGTATAGGGCACCAATACAGCCCTGCAACATGCATAAATAACCACCAAGGGTGGTTAGCGTCATGTCCATTTTCACCCTATTTGGGGGGGTGGAATTATCTTTTCCAGACCCATTAATGGTAGCAGTTGATTGGCACGGAGATGCAGAAGCAGAATGCCCAGCCTCTAAGCAAGCTTGGCCTTGTGCTTGCTAGAAAAGTTTCTTTGGCTTCGGGGGGTGGGCGGGGGGGTTTACAGGACGGGTCTGCCCCCTGGAAGCCCTGCTCCCAGATGCGCTGAGAGTAGGGTTGGCACCTTTTTGCAGTTTGGAGGCGAGACTCCCAGTTTTGGCCTATGGGAGTCTCGGGGTCCAATTGCAAGAGGTGACCGCCCTAGTTGAGAGCTGCTGCTCTGATGGGGCATTTTCTGGCTCGGAGCAGCAGGAAGATGGTGGGACGTTGTGATAGGCCAATTTCCCCAGGACACTTATGAAAAATACATGTTGTGGGGCCTGCTTTGTTGCCAGTGCAGGCCCTGCAACATGTATTTTTCATAAGTGACTTGGGGAAATGTTCCTATCTGGTAATCTTATGAGTGGGTGACTGTAATCTGGGGCATGACACCCCCCCCCTCCCCCCAAGGGACTGTGATGTCCCTGCCGCGGCTTCCGAGACCTATGGGTCCTGATTCTCAGTTGAACCATGCTGTAGTGTCGCTATCCCCGATTACGTTCTTCTGTTCTCTCACTGTCGCCCCCCACAGGCAGGTTTTGCAGCGCATCTCAAGGCAGAATCACCAGGGAGCGAAGAGGAGAGCTCCTTTTTAAAATTTGCCTTCTCAAATGTGAGCTTGGGGGGGGGGCGCTCTGGTCCATTTTGGGGAAGTGAGTCAGTGGGGTGGGGAGTGGCATGGATTGGATTTCAGCTTGGAGTCGTGGAGGCGGTGGGTTCTTCGAACTTTGGGGAGACCTATCCCTTGGTTTCTGCCCCCCTGCCAAGCCCTGATGCTCCTCACCGTGCCTGACGAGATCCTGGGGGAGCAGAAAGCAACCTTGACAGTAGAGGAGGGAATGTGAGTTGGCATTTCTAGGGGGGGTAGGCCCTGGGGGGTGCAATTATGTCTCGGGCTCCCCTGATCAGCTGCTAATACTGTCAATGCTACCCCTGTCCGTGTCTCTGGAGTCATTATCCAGCTGCTAGAACATCTGGTCAGGAATGAAGAGGCACCGTCTGGAGCAGAACAGGCTACCTCCTCAACTACAGCTTCATGGTTCACAGACGATATTTACCCCAAGAGATTCTCTTGGATTTGTTCCATTTCCGATGGACTCGGGGTGGGATCCGATGATAAAAGGGTGGGTGGGTGGGTGGGGTTGCTGGGAATATGGGAAAGAATGTATATTTTTGTGATAAACTGAATGGGCTTGACGGTGTTTCTCNTTCTCCCCATCTTCCCAGTCTCCATTCTTCTCCCTCTCTTCTCCCATCACCCTTCTTCTCCCCCTCTTCTCCAGCCTCCCTTGTCAAGACACTGTTGGGGTTGGTCCCCAAGCGTCTTCTGTTTTGGCTGAGGGCGGCGTGGACGGGGAGGACTGACGCCCACCGCAGAAGGTGTAGTCGCTCAGGCAAACACCCAAGTGCTACTTAATTATGGTGGAAAGAAGGGGGGGGGGGCAGCTGCCACTGTGTGGTGGCTGCAGCTGGCAGAATCTTCTAGAATTTCCCCCACCTCACGCCCACCCAGGGGCAAGTGGAGGAGGAGGGAGGGGGGGAGCCATCTGGGGTGCATGGTTTGTTAAGCTCTCCCTCATGGATTCAAATGCCCTGCCACCAGGGGGCGCCGGAGGGTCACCTGGAGGCAGGAGTCTTTTGAGTTGGAATTGAGTTTAACTGTTTTTTTTTAATTAAAAAAAACTTTCTTCAGTTCTTTTGAAGAAAAAAAACACGTGATTTTTCAGGGTTTTCTCCCCCCACACCCAAATCCCTTTAAAAATGCTAGCTGGCTTAACCCAGGTTGAGATAATGTAGCACGTAGCTGGGCTAGAGTCAGACTTTTAATTAGCTTTATATTTTTTCAGAGCTGTCTTGGAGGTTCAGTTTTCCAGGTGGGGCATGACGGCACGGACTAGCAGCTGGCGCGGATGCAGATCCCATTGACGTGAATGGGATTCGCACTTGGTCCCTGTTAGCATGCCCACTATCCTCGAAATTGTGCTGGTTAAGGCACCCCTACCCCCCCTGTTTCTTAGAGGGGCTTATACATGGTAACTTACCCCACTGGCTCATGATATGGGGACGGGGAGGACTAGCAATCCAGAGCTGACAGCGAGTCTGTTTTGGATGCCCCCCCCTTCAAATCCAAACGATCGATAACCTTTTTTTGGGGGTGAATAACTTCCAAAGGCAGACCAGGCACTGATCTTTCCACCTATCGCCATGGCTGAGCGCTCTCTTGATCAACTGTCTGATTCTACCTCTCAAATCTTTTGATGCCCCAATTATTATCTTTTTTTAAAATTGGTGCCGTGCTCTAAGGCTCGGTGATGTTCAATGTCCTTGCATCATCCAGCAAAAATTGTTTTTCTCAGGATCTGTTCTGAACGCAGCTGCTTCTGCAAATGTTGGGAGCAGTCATGCCCCTAATGGGTCAAATGCTTGTGACTTCATGGTTGCCCCTGTCCCCCCCCCCTCCCCCCCCCAATCCTAAACCTAAGATGATCCCAGGGATTCTTGATCTCCCCCCCCCCACTCCCTGGATGTATCCGGGGCCCAAGATCCTTATGCTGGTTTAGCCCCATTATCAGTAGGGCTAGACGAAGAATCTAGAGGGAATTGTACCTGTTTCCTAGACAGCTCTGAGGATCGACAGCTCAACTCCTCTTTTCGTGGTTATCCTTTTTTTAAAAAAAGCTATTTATTGTCTTAAAACCTATTTCTGATATTTGGAACCAAATCTTTTTATTATTATTAGAAGAGCATAAACTGTTTTTAGTTTATCACCTTTACA
>QEPC01004837.1:2973958-2993014 GCA_003113815.1 Sphenodon punctatus | reverse complement strand
AAGGCTGGGCTTGGCTCCTTGCTGGGCAGTACTGGTAAGGGATCCTGCTGGGACTGCTTGGAATCATCCCCACCTCCCACCTGTGTTTCTTTGCCTCCCCTTTCCTCAGGTAGCTCGATAGGGGAGTTGTTGCCCTGAAGGCGGCGACCTTAGGGCAGTGGCCGAAGGGCACTGCCAAAGGGCAAAGAGCCGTTGGTGGGCTGGTTGTGGTGGTGGTGAACAGAGATTTTTGTTTGTGGTGGAGCTAATAAAGCTGTGCCAAGAATTCCTGAGGAGAATTGAGCCAGAAGATTTACTGATTGCAGCAAGATTCATGCTGGAGCCCAAGACTCTATGATAGGACTCTTATTGGTGACAATTTTATCCTGTTGTGTATCTTCCAAGGAGGAAAGCTATTCTGTTAAGTAGACTAGGCACTAGGGGTGCAGATTGTGTTTTTGGAAGAGTTACAACTTATTTATTTTATATTGTGGGGCTAAGTCTGCCTATTCTTAGATATGATGCTGGATTTTGCTATCAGGTTTACAATGTTAGTTCAGGGACCTGGCTTGGTTTAATTAGAGCTCAGTAGTGTAGGTTCTGTAGAAGAATATATCTTCTTCTTCACTTAATTTTTGTGGTGGAACGAACAACTGCAGATCAGATACGTTTTAGTCTGATGGAGGACTGTCTTGTAAGCTAAACTAGGACATTGTCAAGATTGTTCTCTGCATTTGAAACTTGCTTACATTTTGCTGTTCTGATCATTAGGTTAGACTACTGCAACACGCTCTACGTGGGGCTTCCCTTGGTTCTGATTTGGAGGCTGCAGCTGGTGCAGAACGCAGCGGCGCATCTCCTTACGGGGACGGGTCACCGTGAACACGTTACACCGGTGCTCCATTCTTTGCACTGGCTGCCTAGAGTCTTCCAGGCATGATTCAAGGTGTTGGTCTTGACCTAAATCCTTATATGGCCTGGGCCCTGCCTACCTGCTGGCCCGCCTCACTCCCCAGGCCCTAGAGCGACCCCTGCAGTCTTCCAGGAGCGCCCTTCGCGAGGTCCCCCGAGTCTCTTGGGTGGCGACTATGGGGAGGGCGTTCTTGGTGACCGCGTCAATGGTGTGAAATTCCCTCTTGGCCCCGGACCGTCCCTCTTTCCGAAGACCGTGCAAGACCTGGCTGTTCCGCCAGGCCTTTGGTGAGGGAGACGGGTGAGGGTTTGCGGGTTTTTTAGCTTCTCTCTTGTGTTTATTTTTATATGGCTGATTTTTATATTTCTATTTCTCTCTCTATATATATATTATATGTACAATTTATATGCTATGTTTGATAGTACTCTGTGAGCCGCCCTGAGTTGCTGTTAGCAGGAGGGAGTGGGTTAAAAAAATATCAGAATAAAAGAAATACCTTTATCCTGGGCCCCACAAATTCTAAGCCAGCTCCGAGTATGTGTGTACTAGGATCTGCGTGTGAAAGTGTGAACAATGGAGACACGCTGTTGTGGCTCCATTTATACCCCTGCCCCTGGCTGTTCTCCGCTCCCCTCCCCACACACACCCCTCCTCCAGCCACTGGTCAGTCCCACATTGCCTTGGTCCCTGTTTGGCCCCCGCAGCGTAGCCCCTGCTTCACACCCCCCCACACACCCCCTGCCTAGTCTTTCCACCCTGCTGCTTCATGGGTTTCCAACACGTGGTTTAACTTTCCCTGCGGTGACAAAACCCTCCGGTCAGAGCCAGATATAGACACGGGGGGAGGGTAGGAGAGGAAGGAGAAAAACGTTGGGTGACGGGGAAGGGGGGAAGGGGATTTCTCTGGGGGCTTTCTTTCATATCTGCCCGTTGCCTTTCACCACAGCCCCTCTTCTGCTGTAAGCCCCCCCCCTCTCCCCCGGAAATGNTCCAATTGAGCTGGGGGGGGGGCTGCCTCTAAAATAACCGAGTGGCAAGGGGCAGAGCTGGCCTTACCACAGGGTGACCTGGCGTGACCGCCCTGGGCCCCCCTCTTCATCCAAATCCTAACGCCGGTCCTGGTCTTAACTATGACCTTACTGGTAGCTGTGGGCTAATTGCTCTCCCTCTCTCTCTGCCTCAGTTCCCCAATCTGTAAAATGGGCATAATAACAACCTCCCTCCCCCCCACCACAAAGGTTGTCGTGAGGGTGAGCTAGGTAAGGATTGCAAAGGACTTTGAATACCGAAATCACTAGGGAAAGGCGTGACCATAAAAGAAAGCATGGCACCGCCTTATTCTTCGCGGTGGCTGTGTCCCTTCATTTCCCTGTGGCAAAGCGGGTCAGCCTTGCCAAGCTAAGCGCACGAGCTACGCTCTGGAGGGGGATCCTGAGGCTTAGCAGGAAATAGCTAAGGAGACCCTTAATGTAACCGAGAGGCGTGCTGGATTTAGAGCTCGCCCGTGCAGCGGGCAACTGAGACGCTGGCCTAGGGAATGATACTGTGTCTACGGACAGCAGCATGGCATGGGCCTCCCTCAGCTCCTTCGCTGCCCACCACTTGCCTGATGGGGCAGTGTAGAGAGTGCTGGGGGGGGTGCTGCCCCCTCAGGCTGCTCTGAGGGGGCCACGGCCGTGGCGTTGACCAAAACCCACAAGGCCTCCAGCCCAGCAGCAGCAGCATCTGTCTCCACAGTCAGCGGCCCGCCCCACCCTCTGCGTCACCACGTTCCAACAAACCGTTTTAAGTCGATGGTAGTTGGGCCTTATTTCAGTTTCACGCCTGAAGTGTTCACACAAACAGAGCACTAAACGGAGGTTATTCAGGAGTAGGAAGAGAAGTAGGTAGGTACCCCTGAGAAATCAGGAGCGCACAGTCCCTTCTGGTTTGTAGTTTGAAGTTACGGTGTGTCTGAATGTAAAAGCGGTTCACTCAACATTCTGGGTGTAAACAGGCTGCCTGACCCTGGAGCTTCTCCGGGGGGTGCACCCCTGTGTCCGTCTGCTTGCAGCCCTGCCTGGGTCAGTTTTAGATAGACCACCCCGACCCACGGTCCAGCTGTACGGTGCCCCCCTCGCAGCATAGAGCGGCAGCTGGATCGCCCAATGCTCTAGGGTGGCACCTGCAACGCTATAAAGTAAGACCATCTAAGAACACCCTATGCCTCTCCCGGGGGGTGGGATTGACACAGCACTTCTTCATGTGAACACTAGCAAAACGGAGTAGTTACTCTGGTTTACTCTGTTCATCTAAACACTGCCAAAGCAGAGTCGTTACTTCAACTTAATTTAAGACGAACATAAGTAGTGACGTAATTGTGTGTTCAGTGAAAAAAAAAAAAAGACTTTTATTTTGTTTGTTTTAAATCTGCTGCCAGAAAGTTTCATGGAGTGTCCCCTGATTTGAGAGGATAACGTCTATTATATCCCCTCTCAGTCATCTCTACTCCGAGCCGAAGAGCCTGGAGCCGTTCCAGGCCTCTCGTCATACGGGAGCCGTTCCAGACCCCTTTTGTTGCCTTTCTCTGGACTTTTTCTAGTTCTACTTTTTTGGGATGAGATGACCAGAACTGTATACAATAGTCAGGATGCAGCTGCACCATAGATTTATATAGCGGTATAATATTCTCAGTTTCATTCTCCCTTCCTTTCTGAAGAATTCGTAACTGTCTGTTCGCTTTTTTTTTTTTTTACCGCTGCCGCAATCAAAGGGATTATTTTGGTTTACGCTGTTGGTCTGAAAATGGCCCCAGAAAAGTGGCAGCAGCTGGCTGCAGGACCAGAGCAGGGCAGGGCTTGCTGGGCAGACTCACTTGGAAGTTCCTGGGGAAACAGATGGGGGAACCCAGGCCTGGTCCCGTCTGTCCCTCCAGGTCTGTGCGGCACAACGTAAACTGACGTCCCGACGCTGCTGGTGTCTGGAGCACCATCCGCTCCTAAGCAAACGGAGGCCCCCACCCTATAGCCAGCCCCACAGGGGCCTCGAGAGAGAAAGGGGGGAGCTCAGTATCTGAGAATGGCCCCTCTGTAGGATAAGGGGCCCATATCCCATTCTCTAAACCACCTCAAATCTGCCCTCCCTGGATTAGACGTGGTGCACACACGCTCCAGAGTTAGGGCTGCCGCCTACGCACATTTTTAAGGAACACTTATTATGAAACATACATGTTGCAGGCGCCAATGTATGTTCCATAAGTGTGCCTTAAAAATTTGCATAGGTGGCAGCCCTACCCAGAGTGGAAAGACCGTATACACCATTTCCCAGTCGCCCTGGACTGACTGGCAGCCCCTAAAGTCCTATATTCCATTCCTACCCCCCCACTAACCTGGACTGGACTCAGCGCCCTTTAAAGGGAAAAGGCCCAGAGCCGTTCCTATCCCCCTGAGTCAGCCAGCCCCACTGACCTGGACTCAGGACTTGGCTGCCCCATTGAGCTGGAGGACTTGGCACCCTCTAGAGGGGGAAGGCCCCATGCCCCCATTCCTATCCCCCTGATCCAGCCAGCCCCATTGACCTAGAAGACATGGCCCCATCATGCCACCTTTCTACCACCGAAATCAGCTAGTTCCCAGTGACCTGGAAGACTTGGCGCTCCCTGGAGTGGGAAGCCCCTATACCCCATTCCTCTCTGAGCCCCACTGACACGGAGTAGACTCAGCACCTCCTAGAGGAGAAAGGGGGCTCCCCATCCCATTCCCCAAATCTCCTGAGCCACCCAGCGTCCCCCTCCTCGACTTGGGGATGGATTAGAAGCAGAGAGAGAGAGATTGCACTGCAGGAAACTCTGTCAGCCGGGAATCCGGATACCTGACGTAGGGATTTACGCCACTGGCCCACATCGGTTGGGATGGAGACCTGGTGTCACCGGGCAACCGCGGCCTGTAACCAGGCAACAGGAGGCTGTATCCAGGGAGGCCAACGGAGGTGTCCCTCTCCTGATGGCTGTGCTTGGAGCAGGTTTCAGATTCTCTCTCTCTCTCTCACACACACACACACACACTTCCCACAAGTTCACAAAACTACTCCCCTCCACAAACCCAGACTAAAGCCACCACAATACCCTCCCTGCCTGCTGCAGGGTATGTGATACGCGTGAAAGAGTTAATCCCAACAGGTTTAAACTGGGAGCCAGGATTTGGCCTGGAGATGGGTTAGAAGCAGAGAGAGAGAGAGAATCCTGGGATCTATCCCCAGCTCTGGGAGGGGAGTGGGGTCTATGTGCATTAGAGCAGGGGCTGCTGGGAGGCAGGACTCCTGGGTTCTGGCTCTGGGAGGAGGGGAGTGGGGTCTAGTGCGTGGGGGCTGGGAGCCAGGACTCCTGGCTTCTTTCCCCAGCCCTGGGAAGGGAGCACGGCCTAGTGGATTAGAGTGGAGGGGTGGGATGGGAATTGGGAGCTAGGACTCCTGGGTTCCATTCCTGGCTCTTTATCCAGCTGTGTGTGCTTGGTGAGTGCCTCCCCTCGCTCCATGTGCCTCAGCTTCCCCATCTGCAATGGGCCGTTCCCTGCCCAGCCCTGGCTAGTTCCCTAGGCCCAGGCTGGCCCTGTGGGCCTGCCACGGAGCAGGAGAACAGCAACGTCGCCCAGTGCTGACGGCAGTCGTGCAAGACCAGAAGACCAGCTCTGTGCCAGGCCAGCTGGAGAGTGTGTGAATCCAGGGAGCAGGGGAAGGGAGGGCGCTTGGCACCCGAGCTGCTGTCAGCCCCACAAAGATCTCTCCTGCTGCTGCTGCTGCGTCAGCGCTCCAGCTGTTTGCCTTTCCCCTGGCGGCCCTTGAGCCCCGAACTGCATTCCACAGGCACATGGAAGGCTGCCATGCTGACATAGGAGTCGAGTCTCGCACCAGGGCCTGTCAGGGCCTGTGACAGCCTGCCTGGCCTGTGCTCGGTGCGCAGGCCCTGCTCTCTCTCTCTCTCTTTGTCCCATACACATCTCTTCTTCAGGGGTGGGGAACCCCTTCCCTCCCAGGGTGAAAATTAGTACAAGCTCGGAGGGTTGCATAGAAGTTGGGGGGCTGGAGGGGTTACGCAGCGTGTGTGCAGGAAAAAGAGGGGCCAGATCATGGATCGGTCCCCCCTCTCCTTGTGGGCAGACCCTCGTCTCTGCTCCCTTCCCCAGAGCTCACCTTTTCAGTGTTTGGGGACAGGAATGGGATCCAGGGGTCACATCCAGGAACTGCAAAGGGGCCAAATAAAAACTCTCCATGGACCCCCAGGAACCTCTCCCACCCCTGCTCTCATCTACCTTCCGACCTCCTCATTCACCTCTCTCTCTCTCTGCCATTCATCTGTCCATCATCCATTCATCCTCATACAATCAATCAATCAATCATCATCATCTGTCCACCCCCAAGCACTCTATTTGATCTATCTACCTGCCCATCAACCAATCCTCACACCCTATAATCTCGTGCCTTTGGCAAGGCTTCTGCACCAATGAACTCATTTCGCTATAAGAGCCTAAATCACGGAAAATCTGTAATTCATTCTTTCTTTCCCATGCCCTTCCCCAGAGATGGCTGCTTTTCAGCAGGGCGTAGTGTTGTGTTGAACAGCTGCTGTGCTCCACCCACACGTTGGCCTTCCTTCCTGCGGTCACCTCACCCCCTGCCCGCCCCAGCCAGGCGACAATTCCGGTTGTTTGCGTTCCTATAGCAAGCAAGTTGAGGCAATATAAGACCAGGTCCCTGGTGGCCGCATCCTCTTGGAAGCAGCCTCCACAGGGCCCTAAACTAGTTGACCGGGGTCTGCAGGGAAGCAGCGGGGTCCCCGCACCCTGCCCTGGGGGAAACAGGCCCCTGTGGAGGCTCCAAAAAATACGGGGCCTGGGGTGGTCACTCCCGGTCACTCTGTGGCAAGGCACACACACACACACTCTATGTGTATGACTCTCCTTAAGAAGGCTTGATCCCAAATTCCAGTTTCAACCAAATTTGGGAGAGGGGTAGAGGACTCGGTCGTACGGAGGGGGTGCCAAATTTGGTAGCAATTGCTGCACCTTGAGGGGCAATTTGTAAACCCCACAAATTCCATTTGTTTGCCCGGAGCATTGTTCCCATATAAGAAACCAGCCCTTGGTTCGTTTGGGTGAATGGGGTGAAAGTTCTTCCCAGGAGCAAAGATTTGCGCTTGGCACTACCAAAGCAGGAGACGCTCCTTGGGAACAGGAGGCAGCTGGCTGGCTTGCCAGATGGTCCGTCTTGTGGCATGTGGCACGAGAGACCGATCGCCCTAGCTCAAGTGAGAAAGACTCTGCCTCCGAGAGATTCCAGTCAGAAGCGGCAATAAAAGGGTGGGAACGGGGAAGCAAGGCAGACTAGAGGCGAAGGGAATACGACTCCGGTCTGGGGAAAGCCCCAGGGGCCCCACCGGGCACGTGATCCAGGGTACGGTGTTAGGTTAGCCGGCTCCCTCCTCCATAGCACATTTCTGTCGTCAGCTTATTGTTTCAGCTGCACAAATTGCCTTTTATGGTTAGTTAGCAGCTCTGTGTGTGTGTGCAGGCGATGGGCTTCCTGAGGCCGGGAGGTGGCGGAGGGGGGGAGAGCAGTGGGGGCGGTGGCTGTGCTAGCGCTAAGCTCCCAGCCTCTGGGTTGGCCCTGGGCCTTGCTTCAGGTGGAGAGTGGGGGGGCCGCCCAGGATAGGGCTCCCATCCAGGCCTGATGAGAGAAATTGGGGTTGGGGGTGGGGGGCTGCCCTTGTACATCCTGAGAGCTGGGGAGGGGGCTAACGCCCACCTCATCATAAGATTTCAAATGGCTGGTATTTAACACGCATGCAAGATCCTTGCAATTATTATTTTGCCCGTTCTATTTGAATGAATATTTAAGAAAGACTAGAAAATTCTTATAGGTTTTTTTTTTTTTGGGGGGGGGGGGCTGAGCTTTGGTGCCTGGTACAATTGCATCTCCATTCCCCCCCCCCCCAGCATTGAATCCCACCCTCAAGTAGAGAGGGATCTTCCTGAAGGTCAGGGGGTAGAGAAGTCGAAGGGTGTGTGTGAGTGTCCCTGGGGATGGGGGCAGGGGGTAGCATCTAAAAAGGAAAGTCTGTTAATGGGTTTCAGTGGGCTGGGCGGGGGTGGCTTGTGGGATTGTGTTCCTGCGCCCCCACACCCCGGCAGACATGCTGCTGGTGGGGGTGGGGACTCAGGAGGTGGCTTTCTGCAGAAAATGTGACCACACGCACATACACACACCTAATCCTTACTGCACTCACACACACACACACACCAATCTCTGCTGCACTCACACCGCCCCTTTCTCTTGTGAAGCCACAACTCACTCCTCTCTCTCTCCCACTCACTTTTTTTCCTTCCCTATGACAAAATCCTATACGAACAGTCTGTCTGAGTCTTGGTTTGAGTGTAACACACTCCTGGTAGTGTGCGGGCTAAGGGGTGTGAGAAAACAGGTGCAAACACAGGTGTACCCGTGTGTGGCTGGGCATCTGGGTGGCCGAGGCAAGTGTTTGAGTGTGAGTGTGCAAGAGTTGCGTGTGTGTGTGTGCGCGCATGTTAGGGTGTGTGTGAGAGGGCGTCTGAGTGTGCATCTGTTAGGTTATGAGCCCGTGGGTGTTAAAGATCTGTGTGTGTGTGCACGTGATACAGTCTCTGTGTGTGTGTTTGTGTAAGGATGTGTGTCTATGGGTGTTTTTAAATGAGTACGGTGATGGGGGGGGCATGGCCGCTGAGTGGTCCTGCCACGGAGCAACCACTGGCGTAACGTGCATGGGGAGGGATTCAAACAGGCAGCTCCCGGTGTGGCTACCCCGGCCACAGAGGCAGGTGCCAAACACTCCCTCTGCCACGGAACATGGGGGGCTGGCCTTTGCCATTGACATGTCACCAACAGGAGCGCTGGGAGACCCAGGCTCCCAGCCGGTTCTTCTGACTTGCAAAGGCTCCCGCCCCCGCAGTGCCTATGAGCAGCGGCCCTGTTTGCTGGCGTGGGTGGCCAGCCCAGTTCGTATGGGAAAGGGGGTCCGTGGCCGCCCGCCACCACAGAGCTATTTGGCCGTGCACAGGGCACTCCAGATTTGTGAGCGGCCCTGAGTGGGTGTCCCAAGGCTCACGAGAGCGCACATTTCCCCCCCCTCGTTCTGCCTTTAGCCGGTCGGCCAGATACATGGCGCCTGGTGGCCATGCGGGGTAAACACTCTATGTGTGCACACTAGAGCGTGCCAAAGTGTGTGCAAGAGATCCTGAGTGTGCACTTATGGGAGAGGTTTATGTGGGTCTCTCTGTGTGTGTGTGCCTCTTTAAGTGTTTCCAGAGCCGGCCTTGCCACAGAGTGACCGGGAGTGACCACCCCAGGCCCTGTATTTTTTGGAGCCTCCACAGGGCTCCGTTTTCCCCAGGGCAGGGTGTGGGGACCCCGCTGTTTCCCTGCAGACCCCAGACAACTAGTTTAGGGCCCTGTGGAGGCTGCTTCCAAGGGGATGCGGCCACCGGGGACCTGGTCTTATACCTGGCCACCATCATCTATGCTTTCATCACCTCAAGCCTGGACTATTACAACGCACTCTACGTGGGGCTACCCTTGGTGATGGTCCGGAGACCGCAGCTGGGGCAGAACGCAGCGGCGCATCTCCTTACGGGGACGGGTCACCGTGAACACGTTACACCGGTGCTCCATTCTTTGCACTGGTTGCCTAGAGTCTTCCAGGCATGATTCAAGGTGTTGGTCTTGACCTAAATCCTTACATGGCCTGGGCCCTGCCTACCTGCTGGCCCGCCTCACTCCCCGGGCCCTAGAGCGACCCCTGCAGTCTTCCAGGAGCGCCCTTCGCGAGGTCCCCCGAGTCTCTTGGGTGGCGACTATGGGGAGGGCGTTCTTGGTGACCGCGTCAATGGTGTGAAATTCCCTCTTGGCCCCGGACCGTCCCTCTTTCCGAAGACCGTGCAAGACCTGGCTGTTCCGCCAGGCCTTTGGTGAGGGAGACGGGTGAGGGTTTGTGGGTTTTTTAGCTTCTCTCTTGTCTTTATTTTTATATGGCTGATTTTTATATTTCTATTTCTCTCTCTATATATATATTATATGTACAATTTATATGCTATGTTTGATAGTACTCTGTGAGCCGCCCTGAGTTGCTGTTAGCAGGAGGGAGTGGGTTAAAAAAATATCAGAATAAAAGAAATACCTTTATCCTGGGCCCCACAAATTCTAAGCCAGCTCCGAGTATGTGTGTACTAGGATCTGCGTGTGAAAGTGTGAACAATGGAGACACGCTGTTGTGGCTCCATTTATACCCCTGCCCCTGGCTGTTCTCCGCTCCCCTCCCCACACACACCCCTCCTCCAGCCACTGGTCAGTCCCACATTGCCTTGGTCCCTGTTTGGCCCCCGCAGCGTAGCCCCTGCTTCACACCCCCCCACACACCCCCTGCCTAGTCTTTCCACCCTGCTGCTTCATGGGTTTCCGACACGTGGTTTAACTTTCCCTGCGGTGACAAAACCCTCCGGTCAGAGCCAGATATAGACACGGGGGGAGGGTAGGAGAGGAAGGAGAAAAACGTTGGGGGACGGGGAAGGGGGGAAGGGGATTTCTCTGGGGGCTTTCTTTCATATCTGCCCGTTGCCTTTCACCACAGCCCCTCTTCTGCTGTAAGCCCCCCCCCTCTCCCCCGGAAATGAATACAACACTCCTCACTCCTACAACCCCCTGCTAGAACTACAATGGGGTTAAGCACTTGTTCTGCAGGGAGGGCACCCCCCCCTACTGACTCTTCCCCCCCACCCCATGCCACAGGGTGCCTCAAGTGTCACACTGGGGGTCACCAGCGCTGACTGTGAGGGGGAGCACCCCCTATTGAGCCCTGCAGGTAGCACAGCGCCCCCTAGTGCCACAATGGGGGTCAGCGCTCACTGAGGAGAGAGTGCCCCCTACTGAGCCCCCATGATGTAGCCACGCTGAGGTCAGCACTGATTGTGAGGGGCATGCACGCCGTATTGAACAACATCCTCCCCCTCCAGCACAACGCCCCCCCCCCCCGTGTCGTGCTGTACGGTGGTGAGATGGTCTTAGCCTCTCCTCTCCTTGAGTTCAGCCAGTAGGAACGGTGTTAAGATAGGCCTGGTGTTGCCCCCCTGATGGGCCAAGCCAAGGTGGTCTCAGCGTCACCTCTCCCTGGGTCAGGCCTAGCTGTTTTGCTGCCCTGGACAAAATAAATGTAGCCCCGTCCCCTCAGGAGCACCAAGGAGCCCTACCTGGCTCCTGTCCTGAGACCGAACAGGAGGGACCTCCTTTTCTGGGGGTTCCTGGGGTGTTGAGCTGGGTGCGCCTGTTGCCTGGAGACAGAGGCGGCTATTGGGCTGAGAGTCAGTCAACACTGGGGCTGTGTCTGTATGCTGATACCACGTACCGCGGATACACCAAGGCCCTCTAAACCCACCCGCAGGCACACAAACCAAGGTGACGGTATGATGCGCTCCACAGCGCCCCCAATGGGTAGGGGTGGAGTAGATGCTGGCGCTGGGGGCTGCACAGTCGCAGCCTGGCCACCGGCTGGATTGCAGGAGGCAGGGCTGAGAAATGCATGCTGATGTTGTTGCCCACGGCCGTCCCAGAAGACCACTGTCCCCCTTGGCCAAGGGGTAGCCCTGCCCAAGCCGAAGTGGAAGGAGGAGCCACTCACCATGAGCTGAAACAGATAGGGAAAAAGCTGTCCACGGATAGCTTGGTGGTTATCTGGTAGGGGTGGGAATTCCGGTTCTCCTGAGAACCGATATTTGGGTGTATCGGATAAATCCTATTAAATCTGATATTACCTGTGCCGGCATACCGGATCTTTAACATTGGGCACTTACCGGTTTTTCTACATTGCGTCCATTGAGATAAATGGCCACAATGTTAAAAAAACGGTAAAACACCTAGTGTTAAAGCTCCGGTATGCCAATACCGGTAAATCCGGTACTGGGGAGATCCGATACTGGTAAATCTGGTATTTTCCCTGGTGTCCCACCCCTATTATCTGGTAATGATCTGATTAATGATTAATCACCACCAAACCGGAGTACCAGATATATTACCATTTACTGTGATTACCATTTACCATCATCACATAACCGGGCCAGTCTGGACAGAGGGAGGGAGTAAAAAAATAAATAAAAATCAAATGGTAATTAATCAGTAATGTGGTGAGCAGTTGATGATAACCGGTAATGCGGTTAACCGGAAATCCACCGGATGCTAATTGGATACAATTGGGATCCAGCCGCAGCCAGAGATTGGATACTGCATTCTCTGGTCGGATTCCGGCTACTAGCGGTTACTCGTTATAGCACTACTCCCAATGTAGCCGTGGCCTAGTAGGATCTCGGTTGATCTCAGTGTCGTCTCCTACCAGGTGGAGCGGGTTAGGAGCCGGCCTTTCGCCTGGGAAAGCAGCAGGGCCGGCCTTAGGATTTGCGGGGCCCAAGGTGACCCCTCCCCCCTGGAGGCAACCTCTGCGGCGCCCCGAAGGGGGTCATGTTTGGGGCCTCACTGAGAGGCAGTGCTGCCCCCACCTGTCCTGGTGAAAACAGAGGCCACTGCGGGGCCCTCAGAAAGGGCGGGGCTTGGGGCGGCTGCCCCAGGTTGCCCTGTAGTTAAGGCCGGACCGGGACCGCAGGAACCAATCTGTCAGCGTCTCCAATTTGCCTCTCATGCTAACAAGCTTCGATTTCTCCTCCTCTTCCTCAGACGAGGCGCGAGGGGGGAGGGAGGTGGCTGGGATTTCACCAGGGCCCCTTGGCAGAGACAGCCGTCACCATGGAAAGAGGAACTTCACACACTGCCCCCCCCCCCCCAAGCCATNAATGTATGTTCCATAAGTGTGCCTTAAAAATTTGCATAGGTGGCAGCCCTACCCAGAGTGGAAAGACCGTATACACCATTTCCCAGTCGCCCTGGACTGACTGGCAGCCCCTAAAGTCCTATATTCCATTCCTACCCCCCCCACTAACCTGGACTGGACTCAGCGCCCTTTAAAGGGAAAAGGCCCAGAGCCGTTCCTATCCCCCTGAGTCAGCCAGCCCCACTGACCTGGACTCAGGACTTGGCTGCCCCATTGAGCTGGAGGACTTGGCACCCTCTAGAGGGGGAAGGCCCCATGCCCCCATTCCTATCCCCCTGATCCAGCCAGCCCCATTGACCTAGAAGACATGGCCCCATCATGCCACCTTTCTACCACCGAAATCAGCTAGTTCCCAGTGACCTGGAAGACTTGGCGCTCCCTGGAGTGGGAAGCCCCTATACCCCATTCCTCTCTGAGCCCCACTGACACGGAGTAGACTCAGCACCTCCTAGAGGAGAAAGGGGGCTCCCCATCCCATTCCCCAAATCTCCTGAGCCACCCAGCGTCCCCCTCCTCGACTTGGGGATGGATTAGAAGCAGAGAGAGAGAGATTGCACTGCAGGAAACTCTGTCAGCCGGGAATCCGGATACCTGACGTAGGGATTTACGCCACTGGCCCACATCGGTTGGGATGGAGACCTGGTGTCACCGGGCAACCGCGGCCTGTAACCAGGCAACAGGAGGCTGTATCCAGGGAGGCCAACGGAGGTGTCCCTCTCCTGATGGCTGTGCTTGGAGCAGGTTTCAGATTCTCTCTCTCTCTCTCACACACACACACACACACTTCCCACAAGTTCACAAAACTACTCCCCTCCACAAACCCAGACTAAAGCCACCACAATACCCTCCCTGCCTGCTGCAGGGTATGTGATACGCGTGAAAGAGTTAATCCCAACAGGTTTAAACTGGGAGCCAGGATTTGGCCTGGAGATGGGTTAGAAGCAGAGAGAGAGAGAGAATCCTGGGATCTATCCCCAGCTCTGGGAGGGGAGTGGGGTCTATGTGCGTTAGAGCAGGGGCTGCTGGGAGGCAGGACTCCTGGGTTCTGGCTCTGGGAGGAGGGGAGTGGGGTCTAGTGCGTGGGGNCTCTGAGGGGGCCACAGCCGTGGCATTGACCGAAACCCACAAGGCCTCCAGCCCAGCAGCAGCAGCATCTGTCTCCACAGTTAGCGGCCCGCCCCACCCTCTGCGTCACCACGTTCCAACAAACCGTTTTAAGTCGATGGTAGTTGGGCCTTATTTCAGTTTCACGCCTGAAGTGTTCACACAAACAGAGCACTAAACGGAGGTTATTCAGGAGTAGGAAGAGAAGTAGGTAGGTACCCCTGAGAAATCAGGAGCGCACAGTCCCTTCTGGTTTGTAGTTTGAAGTTACGGTGTGTCTGAATGTAAAAGCGGTTCACTCAACATTCTGGGTGTAAACAGGCTGCCTGACCCTGGAGCTTCTCCGGGGGGTGCACCCCTGTGTCCGTCTGCTTGCAGCCCTGCCTGGGTCAGTTTTAGATAGACCACCCCGACCCACGGTCCAGCTGTACGGTGCCCCCCTCGCAGCATAGAGCGGCAGCTGGATCGCCCAATGCTCTAGGGTGGCACCTGCAACGCTATAATGTAAGACCATCTAAGAACACCCTATGCCTCTCCCGGGGGGTGGGATTGACACAGCACTTCTTCATGTGAACACTAGCAAAACGGAGTAGTTACTCTGGTTTACTCTGTTCATCTAAACACTGCCAAAGCAGAGTAGTTACTTCAACTTAATTTAAGACGAACATAAGTAGTGACGTAATTGTGTGTTCAGTGGGAAAAAAAAACAACTTTTATTTTGTTTGTTTTAAATCTGCTGCCAGAAAGTTTCATGGAGTGTCCACTGATTTGAGAGGATAACGTCTATTATATCCCCTCTCAGTCATCTCTACTCCAAGCCGAAGAGCCTGGAGCCGTTCCAGGCCTCTCGTCATACGGGAGCCGTTCCAGACCCCTTTTGTTGCCTTTCTCTGGACTTTTTCTAGTTCTACTTTTTTGGGATGAGATGACCAGAACTGTATACAATAGTCAGGATGCAGCTGCACCATAGATTTATATAGCGGTATAATATTCTCAGTTTCATTCTCCCTTCCTTTCTGAAGAATTCGTAACTGTCTGTTCGCTTTTTTTTTTTTTTACCGCTGCCGCAATCAAAGGGATTATTTTGGTTTACGCTGTTGGTCTGAAAATGGCCCCAGAAAAGTGGCAGCAGCTGGCTGCAGGACCAGAGCAGGGCAGGGCTTGCTGGGCAGACTCACTTGGAAGTTCCTGGGGAAACAGATGGGGGAACCCAGGCCTGGTCCCGTCTGTCCCTCCAGGTCTGTGCGGCACAACGTAAACTGACGTCCCGACGCTGCTGGTGTCTGGAGCACCATCCGCTCCTAAGCAAACGGAGGCCCCCACCCTATAGCCAGCCCCACAGGGGCCTCGAGAGAGAAAGGGGGGAGCTCAGTATCTGAGAATGGCCCCTCTGTAGGATAAGGGGCCCATTCTCTAAACCACCTCAAATCTGCCCTCCCTGGATTAGACGTGGTGCACACACGCTCCAGAGTTAGGGCTGCCGCCTACGCACATTTTTAAGGAACACTTATTATGAAACATACATGTTGCAGGCGCCAATGTATGTTCCATAAGTGTGCCTTAAAAATTTGCATAGGTGGCAGCCCTACCCAGAGTGGAAAGACCGTATACACCATTTCCCAGTCGCCCTGGACTGACTGGCAGCCCCTAAAGTCCTATATTCCATTCCTACCCCCCCACTAACCTGGACTGGACTCAGCGCCCTTTAAAGGGAAAAGGCCCAGAGCCGTTCCTATCCCCCTGAGTCAGCCAGCCCCACTGACCTGGACTCAGGACTTGGCTGCCCCATTGAGCTGGAGGACTTGGCACCCTCTAGAGGGGGAAGGCCCCATGCCCCCATTCCTATCCCCCTGATCCAGCCAGCCCCATTGACCTAGAAGACATGGCCCCATCATGCCACCTTTCTACCACCGAAATCAGCTAGTTCCCAGTGACCTGGAAGACTTGGCGCTCCCTGGAGTGGGAAGCCCCTATACCCCATTCCTCTCTGAGCCCCACTGACACGGAGTAGACTCAGCACCTCCTAGAGGAGAAAGGGGGCTCCCCATCCCATTCCCCAAATCTCCTGAGCCACCCAGCGTCCCCCTCCTCGACTTGGGGATGGATTAGAAGCAGAGAGAGAGAGATTGCACTGCAGGAAACTCTGTCAGCCGGGAATCCGGATACCTGACGTAGGGATTTACGCCACTGGCCCACATCGGTTGGGATGGAGACCTGGTGTCACCGGGCAACCGCGGCCTGTAACCAGGCAACAGGAGGCTGTATCCAGGGAGGCCAACGGAGGTGTCCCTCTCCTGATGGCTGTGCTTGGAGCAGGTTTCAGATTCTCTCTCTCACACACACACACACACACTTCCCACAAGTTCACAAAACTACTCCCCTCCACAAACCCAGACTAAAGCCACCACAATACCCTCCCTGCCTGCTGCAGGGTATGTGATACGCGTGAAAGAGTTAATCCCAACAGGTTTAAACTGGGAGCCAGGATTTGGCCTGGAGATGGGTTAGAAGCAGAGAGAGAGAGAGAATCCTGGGATCTATCCCCAGCTCTGGGAGGGGAGTGGGGTCTATGTGCGTTAGAGCAGGGGCTGCTGGGAGGCAGGACTCCTGGGTTCTGGCTCTGGGAGGAGGGGAGTGGGGTCTAGTGCGTGGGGCCTGGGATCCAGGACTCCTGGCTTCTTTCCCCAGCCCTGGGAAGGGAGCGTGGCCTAGTGGATTAGAGTGGAGGGGTGGGATGGGAATTGGGAGCTAGGACTCCTGGGTTCCATTCCTGGCTCTTTATCCAGCTGTGTGTGCTTGGTGAGTCCCTCCCCTCCCCTCGCTCCATGTGCCTCAGTTTCCCCATCTGCAATGGGCCGTTCCCTGCCCAGCCCTGGCTAGTTCCCTAGGCCCAGGCTGGCCCTGTGGGCCTGCCACGGAGCAGAGAACAGCAACGTCGCCTAGTGCTGACGGCAGTCGTGCGAGCCCAGAAGGCCAGCTGGAGAGTGTGTGAATCCAGGGAGCAGGGGAAGGGAGGGCGCTTGGCACCCGAGCTGCTGTCAGCCCCACAAAGATCTCTCCTGCTGCTGCTGCTGCGTCAGCGCTCCAGCTGTTTGCCTTTCCCCTGGCGGCCCTTGAGCCCCGAACTGCATTCCACAGGCACATGGAAGGCTGCCATGCTGACATAGGAGTCGAGTCTCGCACCAGGGCCTGTCAGGGCCTGTGACAGCCTGCCTGGCCTGTGCTCGGTGCGCAGGCCCTGCTCTCTCTCTCTCTTTGTCCCATACACATCTCTTCTTCAGGGGTGGGGAACCCCTTCCCTCCCAGGGTGAAAATTAGTACAAGCTCGGAGGGTTGCATAGAAGTTGGGGGGCTGGAGGGGTTACGCAGCGTGTGTGCAGGAAAAAGAGGGGCCAGATCATGGATCGGTCCCCCCTCTCCTTGTGGGCAGACCCTCGTCTCTGCTCCCTTCCCCAGAGCTCACCTTTTCAGTGTTTGGGGACAGGAATGGGATCCAGGGGTCACATCCAGGAACTGCAAAGGGGCCAAATAAAAACTCTCCATGGACCGCCAGGAACCTCTCCCACCCCTGCTCTCATCTACCTTCCGACCTCCTCATTCACCTCTCTCTCTGCCATTCATCTGTCCATCATCCATTCATCCTCATACAATCAATCAATCAATCATCATCATCTGTCCACCCCCAAGCACTCTATTTGATCTATCTACCTGCCCATCAACCAATCCTCACACCCTATAATCTCGTGCCTTTGGCAAGGCTTCTGCACCAATGAACTCATTTCGCTATAAGAGCCTAAATCACTGAAAATCTGTAATTCATTCTTTCTTTCCCATGCCCTTCCCCAGAGATGGCTGCTTTTCAGCAGGGCGTAGTGTTGTGTTGAACAGCTGCTGTGCTCCACCCACACGTTGGCCTTCCTTCCTGCGGTCACCTCACCCCCTGCCCGCCCCAGCCAGGCGACAATTCCGGTTGTTTGCGTTCCTATAGCAAGCAAGTTGAGGCAATATAAGACCAGGTCCCTGGTGGCCGCATCCTCTTGGAAGCAGCCTCCACAGGGCCCTAAACTAGTTGACCGGGGTCTGCAGGGAAGCAGCGGGGTCCCCGCACCCTGCCCTGGGGGAAACTGGCCCCTGTGGAGGCTCCAAAAAATACGGGGCCTGGGGTGGTCACTCCCGGTCACTCTGTGGCAAGGCACACACACACACACTCTATGTGTATGACTCTCCTTAAGAAGGCTTGATCCCAAATTCCAGTTTCAACCAAATTTGGGAGAGGGGTAGAGGACTCGGTCGTACGGAGGGGGTGCCAAATTTGGTAGCAATTGCTGCACCTTGAGGGGCTATTTGTAAACCCCACAAATTCCATTTGTTTGCCCGGAGCATTGTTCCCATATAAGAAACCAGCCCTTGGTTCGTTTGGGTGAATGGGGTGAAAGTTCTTTCCAGGAGCAAGGATTTGCGCTTGGCACTACCAAAGCAGGAGACGCTCCTTGGGAACAGGAGGCAGCTGGCTGGCTTGCCAGATGGTCCGTCTTGTGGCATGTGGCACGAGAGACCGATCGCCCTAGCTCAAGTGAGAAAGACTCTGCCTCCGAGAGATTCCAGTCAGAAGCGGCAATAAAAGGGTGGGAACGGGGAAGCAAGGCAGACTAGAGGCGAAGGGAATACGACTCCGGTCTGGGGAAAGCCCCAGGGGCCCCACCGGGCACGTGATCCAGGGTACGGTGTTAGGTTAGCCGGCTCCCTCCTCCATAGCACATTTCTGTCGTCAGCTTATTGTTTCAGCTGCACAAATTGCCTTTTATGGTTAGTTAGCAGCTCTGTGTGTGTGTGCAGGCGATGGGCTTCCTGAGGCCGGGAGGTGGCGGAGGGGGGGAGAGCAGTGGGGGCGGTGGCTGTGCTAGCGCTAAGCTCCCAGCCTCTGGGTTGGCCCTGGGCCTTGCTTCAGGTGGAGAGTGGGGGGGCCGCCCAGGATTGGGCTCCCATCCAGGCCTGATGAGAGAAATTGGGGTTGGGGGTGGGGGGCTGCCCTTGTACATCCTGAGAGCTGGGGAGGGGGCTAACGCCCACCTCATCATAAGATTTCAAATGGCTGGTATTTAACACGCATGCAAGATCCTTGCAATTATTATTTTGCCCATTCTATTTGAATGAATATTTAAGAAAGACTAGAAAATTCTTATAG
>QEPC01004837.1:2936958-2967571 GCA_003113815.1 Sphenodon punctatus | reverse complement strand
GGGGGGGGGGGGGGCGATGTCAGGATTCCTAGGTGTCAGCCCCAGCCCTGGGAGGGGAGTGTGGCCTAGCAGCCGAAGCTACGGGGGGGCTGGGAGCCAAGACGTCTGGCATCTGTTCCCTGCTCTGGGACGAGCTTGAGGGCTAGTGGCTTAGAGCAGTGGAGACTGGCAGAAGCCAGGATTCCTGGGCATTCTGACCAGCTCAGTGGGAATGCAATGCAGAGAGAGGGAAAAGCTGGGGGCACGGTTGGGTTGAGTTACGCAGACACGTTCCCCCTTCCCTGAACTTGGCTCTCCCCAAGAGCTGCCCGTGCCCCCACCCCCACCCCGGCTCCATTGCCTCACCGGGCAGGTGTCAGGCAGTGCCCTCTTGCTCGCTCCGAGCTCAGGGAGGGGCAGCAAGGCCAGGGCAGCTGCTCCCTGCTTGTCGAACCTGTTGGCTGGGAAGAGCAAGAGCCAAACAGCTCCCAGGCCCAGGATGCAGGGAGGGACTGAGGGCCAGACAGAGCCCGAACAACTGCAGGGACTGGACTCGGCTCCTCCTCCCCAATCTTCAAGAAGGCAGCTGAAGGATTTGGGGGGGGAGAAGTAAAGTAGCCCAGCTCTTGGGGCCTAGTCCCAGAAGACTGGCTGGGTGAAGCCAACTAGAGGAGTTCCTGGATCTGGTCCGTGGATCAAGTCCCACTCCCTACCCTCGAGCACTGAAAGAATGAGCTTAGGGGGGGGAGATGGGATGGGGGCTAGGGGACGGAGCCATGAAACGGAGCTATGCTTTGGAGCCACCCTCCCCATCCTGAGCTTACCCCTCAAGCACTCCCAATACCAGCCCAGCCTGCAGCGCTTGTACTGATTTTCAAAATGGCCTGGAGGAGGGAAAAGGTTTCCCCTTTGGAGACTAAAGAGAAATTGGTAAAAAAACAAAACAAAACCCAAAACACCCGGTGCATTGGGATGCAGAGCAGGGTTGGGGAAACATTTCCCTCCCAACTCTGAGTAGAGGCTCCGTGGACCGCAGAGAAGTTGGAGATGGGGGTGTTTAAGGGATGTACTCATCAAGAGAAGGGCCCCGTGGATCCGTCCCCGCTCCTTGACTGCCTGCCCTCATCTCTGCTCCCTTTTCCTTCAGCTCAGTCTTTTAGAGCTTGGGGATCGAAACTGGATCGAGAGGTCAGATCCAGGCACTGGAAATAGGCCACATCAGAATGACCCCTGGGCTGCATTTGCCCTCCGTTTGCCATCCCTGCTGCAGAGACTTAAGGTGAAACATTTTGACAGTGCTCTACTCACTGGCCCATGCTGCCTTCACGCTCGCCCTTCCTAGAACGGCTACTTTAGGGCAGCTATTGGCCCCCTGGTTTCCTGGCTGCATTTTTGCATCTCTCCATTGTGACTTTGACTGGGCGGTGCTACACTGGGTCCCAAGCTTGGTTGTTTACGAATGCACAACAGGTCATAATGGAGTGGGGGCAGGTCGACCCAACCGGCTGGTTCTTCTGGTCTGGGAGGAGAGTGAACAGGCATTCCGCAGACACTCCTGAGAGCAGATCACCGTAATGTGCTCTTGCCGCGCCCCGTGTGGCGTCAGCTCTGACGCAGGTTTGATTGAACCTCCTTGGCACTGAGAGTTCTCCTTGTCCCTGCATGGGATCGCAAGGAGAGATGTGACAATGCTGGGGAGTTGCTCTGCAATAGCCTTCTAGTACGTGATGTCTGGGTGGCACCATTCTCTGCAAGAACTGCTTAGTCAGTTCTATCTTGAAAGAGGACACACCAATCGGAAATAATGTGCAGGGCCAGAGGAATCATTACACAGACAGCAGCATGGAGGCCCCAAAGTATGGGGGAGAGACCCCCCAGCCCCAAAAGTGGGAGCAAAGCAAGGCGAGGGCTGTAGTCCTGTCCAGAGTTGGTCCCTGTAGTACTCATCCTTCCAGGCATCAGGTCTAAGGGTGTCCAAAGTGTGGTTCCGTAGCTGAGTGGTCTGTTCCTACTGGGACAGTGTCACCTCTCCCTGGGTCCATCAGTTTCAGAGGGCTACCCAGGAGTGGTTGGGTCAGAGAGACTCTCCAAGTGGATGAGGTCTATGTACTGGAGTGGCTTCAAGACGTTGGGCTGGATCAGGCGCTGCTCCCCACCAGCTCAATAAGTATGTGCGGGTCCAAGACGCTGGGACAAAGATTTCTGATTTTTGCAGTAAGTAGCAAAGCAGATCAGGGTTGAAATCCCAACTCTGCTGACACCCTATGTGATCTTGGGCGGGTCATCTCATCAGTCTGCGCTTCAGTTCTCCAGTAAAAAAGTGCCTCCATCGTGGTCAACATGAGTAGAAAATTTCTGACTGACAAGGTCTTTTTAACCCTCATTGCCAGAGGTTGTGGCAAAGGCCAAGTGCCTCACTAGGTTCCAAAAAGGATCATATATGTTAGAAGACAGGTCCCCATGAATGACTTTTAGCCAAGTTGCTCAGGGGAGGAAATATCTAGCCGTTGGGAACTATAAGTCAACGGCAGGAAATGGACCACTCCATTATGACCTGTTGTGCATTTCTTTCAAGCCACCACCAAAGCTGGCCATTGTCGGAGAAAGGATGTAGATGGACCATTGGTCTGACCCAGCCTGGCACTTCTTATGTTCTTGCGCAACAGAATAGACACGGGATAAATTTAAGCTAGGAATCAGAAGCGAAGTGGAGAGGAATGGACCCTCAAAACAAGCTTGGCCCGTTTGTAGCACCGAAACAAATTATCAGATTTCCGAGACCTCTAAACACCCAACTGGCCTTGCTGCGTCACCTGCAACCAGCTGTTCAGAAGAGCTCAGAGCACTGGTGAAATCAGAGGAATCCTTTGGCAACATCTGGCTCCGTAGAGAACATAATTGTCCCTCTGAAAATTTGGGTGCACCAAATATTGTTTCTTTGATAGATTGCACCATGGAGGCCCCATTTTTTGGTGGGTTTCCTCTGAAGCATCTGCTGTCAGAGAACCTAAGTACTGCCATGCTGGGTCAGACTAATGGTCCGTTAAGCCCAACATCTTGTCTCTGACAGTGGCCATTCTTGGTCGCTTCAGATGCGGGATACAGAATTAGATGGACCATTGGGTCTTACCCAGTCTGGCAGCTCTTGTGTTCATGATGATGGAGGTCCTAGAAGAGAAATTTCAGACCACTGATGGCTGCTTCATGGTCCTAATAATGGACAACCCTTCAAGGCCAGCTGGGGCTACTAGAAAAGACACTATAAAGGAATGCTCAACCTTTTTTGGTGCTTTTATGACCCATTCTCTCTCATACATGCTTTGGGGGGTCAGGGCTGAAAGGGGTGTGTGTGCGTGTGTTGAAAGCTGCATTGAGTCACATACCAAGAATTTGAGAAGTGAATTCAAAGCGGAGTCAAGGTTTCGGATTCAGTGATCAAGAGCTAAAGCTGCATCAGAGGCCAAAACCCAGACCCAAATTAAGATTGAAGAGTCCAGGGAGGTCAACAGGAAGACCTGGGCAGTTGATCAGCTGCTAGTGAACTGATCAGTCATTAGCGGATCAGTTGGCGAGCCAAGCTGGGGGAGCTGCTCAGAATGGGGGGGGGGGAGGAAGAGTATCTAGCTGATGGATCTGCACCATGGACCCATCCCCTCTCCTTGAGTGCCTGCCCTCATCTCCGCTCCCTTATCGAGTGCACTTATTTCATGCTTGGACTGGATCCATGGGCCGGATCCAGAAATTGGAAAGGAGACAAACAAAAAACAACCTTGGGCAAGATTTGACCCATAAGCCGGTGACTCCCTACCGCCGATATAACGCCCTACCGCCAGAATGTAGCTGTCTCAGAATACAGTCCACCAAAACGTCTTCCCCTACATGGCTTTATTCATGGGACAATCATCCACCCTTGTATCAAGCGTTTCACTCCCTACCTTGCCCCTCCTGCTTAAGAGAGCCATCACCTAGCCTCTTCCTTGGAAGCCACCCCCACCCCCACCTGAGCTGATTCAGCTTTCCCTATTCTTCTCTCCCAAGTAGATAATAGTAATTAACCTGCTGCCGCTAGGCTAACAAACCACGGGAACCTGTTCCCAAGGGGCAGCATCCTGCGAAAACTTACCAGGACCCATCCCTGCAAATGCTTCAGTTGCCCCGTTACACAGCATAAATTAGACTGCAAATGCTTTGGGGCAGAGAATTTTTCCTTCCGTGTTGGTACAGCGCCCAGGACAATGGGGCCCTGAACTATGCCTCCTAGCTTCCAAGCGAGCGCTACTTTAATAAGTGGATGGACAGTCCTTTGTCCGGAGAGATCAACAGGAAGAACTGGGAAGCAGATCAGCCGCCAGTGAACCGATCAGCCATTAGCTGATCAGCCAATCAGCTTGCTAGCCAAACAGCCTCCATCTCATAAGACTCCAGATCATTGTTAGTGGAAACTTCTTGTTCCAATGCCTCAATATAATTTATTCCTCTCAGCTAGAGCCAGGGCACCTTTGCATTCCACCCAGGGATGCAAGCAGCATTTTGCTTAAGGGGCAGGGGAAAAGGGTACACAACCTGACCACACCCCCCCCTCACTCCCCAACTCCCCTTCCCAAGCTCAAGCTGTTCCCCTTTCCTGGCTTCCCCCACCCCTCTTGCTCTGCTGCTGGGAGCAGTAGTGATGCCCAAGTAGGTTGCTACCACTTGTGGTTTGACCCAGGGACTCCCATGGGCCAAAATGGGAGTGTTATAGTTGCCACCATAAAGGAGCAACCCGCCTCCCCACACAAATCTCCTCTGCTCCCCTACCCTGACTCTGAGGGCCCCTCCCTTGCCCTAGGATAGGTGACCAGCAGCAAGAGTAGGGCTTCTGCTCCACCAGAGATGAGGTCACCTAGACAACAGCACCCAGAACCAGGGAGACGGAAGGGAACACAAGTTTTGGGTTCTGGGGTGTCCTCCCCACCCCGTTACTCCATTGGCTTCATAATGAGCTTTGCAGAGATCACTCCTTTTGCCCCCCCCCCCCTCAGTGTGCATTCTCACAAGCATACCCAATCTTGGGTTAGCAACTCCAGATTAATTACCACACTCTTCCTCTGTTCTCATAAACAAAGGTTAAAAGCCTCCTCCCTTCCCCTAATCCCCTTCCTTTAGAATTTGCAGTTAACAGGGCATAACAAGTAGTCGGAGGCAGAGAAGTTTGGCGAGGGATACATAGAGGTTAGGGGACCATATAAACATGAGCATATCCCCCTCAATGGTACACACAAGCAAGCCTCCCTCCATCTGCCCGAGTAGAAGCCTCCCTCTCTACTCATTTGCAAAGGTGAATACCCCTCCCCTTTTATCTGGAAGAGGAAGGGAACCTCCAACAGCTTTTTAATTTGACCCAAGGCTTCAGCCCCTAACTTCCAGAAATGAAAGAGTGGCAAGGCCAGCCCTGCCCAAACCCACAGGGCAATTGCCCCCAGGTCCTGCTATTCTCTCACTTCAAAGGGCCTTGCAGTGGTTCCCACTTTCACCAGGGTAAAGTGCGAGGGCCCCACTCCCTTCCAGCCGAGCCCCAAACACAGCCCCATTAGGGCTCCACATTTTATCTTCACGATAGGTCCTGAGCTGGGGAGAAGGTAGCAACAGGAGGACTGCATTGGAGAGCAGATGTATCCCTTTTCTAGGCCCTTCCCCCATCCACAGCACACCCTTGAAACACCCCCCAACTCTTAACCAGGCCTCTGGTCTTGTACCAATTTTCAAAGTGGTCCATCATGGGAGGGGAAAGTCAACCTTGCTTATGTTCACAGAAGCAAGGTTAGTGAGTTTGGAGGCAGCTGCAAGTGCTCATGAGAGCATGCTCTCAGAGAAATCAAACCAAACACACAAGGACCAAGATTCTTGGATTCTTTATTATTCTTATTGGTTGCACCATATTTTTTTCCTCTCTTCTTCAAGATTTAGAACAGAAATACAACAGTAATATAAAAAAAGAACATTGAACACTTTTTTTAAAAAAAGCACATAAAGTCTTCTCTTCTCTATAGTTATCTTTAATTACTTGTTTTTCTTAAACAGAAAAAAATATAATATATATTACTTCAGAATATTAAAAAAAAAAAGATAAATATCATATAAAATTCTGTCTTGAATAAATAAGGGTTTATAAATAGGTTTTGGTTTTCGCTCGGTCGCATTATTAGGTCGGTAAACATCACGGTTTTTCTTTAATAAAAAACCAACAAAACAAAACCCCAAAGAACACCCAGTTAAAAAGCAGAAAACAATTAGCACAAACTGCAAAGATAAAAAGCTCTGAAGAGTCTGGGGTCCGACCCCCATCTTGAGTAAGAATCTGCACCCGAGCAGTGGTGGGTGTGAAACGGTTACTTATTCACTCTGGATTGGGAATCTCGCTTACGCTGGTGTGGGGTGGTTGATCTTAGCAGGATTATTTCAGGTTTACACCACCAGTCTAAGGGAGGAGAAATCCATGGACACCAATGGATTTACTCCGGATTTAAAAGAGGGTAGATAGAAGCTATTCCTCTCCAACTGGAATTGCAGTTACCCCCTGATCTGCACCCTAGGCGAATGGGACCAATTTGCAACTGGATGAGAATCAAGAGAGAATCAAGCTCGAGAGAATCAATCAATCAAGCTCGAGTGAGTAACATTTCACTCCCACCATGTACTCGAGTGAAATAACTGCAGAAGGCACAGGACAAGAGAATCGGGTCTTGGCGTCATCGCCTCCATCCGCCCCAACTCTTAACGGATTCTCTCCAAGGCAAGCCGCGCTAGGGACAAGATGTGGGGAATGGGGCTTCATCTGGACTTGACTCAACGCTTGGCCCTTGAACAAAGGCCCCCTATCCAAAGCCTCACTGGGGGCAATCCCATGCCCTGTGCATGCTGCACACATGCATGCAGATCACACGCATCTCCATAGGAATTGCACTGTGCCACACAGATCCTGCGCGGATCCCACTTGGGGGGACTGCGGCCACGGAAAGCAACAAAAGTCTTGAATTGGATAGGCGTTGGGGTCATCTTCCAAGTCAAGATGGGAGCTGAGAAGGAGGTACATAGACAGGACAACGTGTGGGATCTCTGGGGGTGGACCATATCCTTAAGAAGCCCAAGATTCGTTCCTCTATTTTCTAGATATTTCTATAGCTCTCCCCCACTCTATTCTACCCAGATAGAGTGATGGAGTCAGCTTCCTGTTTAAGACCTTCTACGATGGGCGACATTATCAAGCTTCCTCCACCAGCACTTCCCCTGGAATGACTGATTAGGTGGCCTTTTGGGGTATTAGGAAGGAGGTGGAAAAGTCACTTGAGTATCTTACAGTAACAGCCAAAAATGCTTGTGACAGTGGAGATGATGTTTGGTCCCAAGGAGGGAGACAGGAGACAAGATAGTTAAGATTTGAGCAACCTCCACTGACGACAGCAAGCTGTACTCTTACCAACAGATGTTGGTCCTCATAAAAGACGTCATCTCAAGTACTTGGTCTCCTGTCTGTCTCCCATTAAGGCCAGCAATTTGGTTCAACTGCTTAAAAAGCCCAAACATCTTTTGGGTTTTGCCTTCACCAAAAGTTTTGAAATTGCTATCTCTAGCTTTTTCAAATTATGTATTTTTTCCACAAATAAAAGGATAGAGTTCTGGATCCAGATATTTCACTCTGACATCACTGGTGGATAATAGGTCAAAACAAAATGTCATCAGCATTGATGGTGTCAAAAGTTGACTTTTTTGCAACAGGCTCGAAGTTGGGTTTTTTGTGTTTATCAGCACAATTTTGCAGGGATGTCTCAAGTCCTGAAGGGTTGTTCCTGCAGATTACTGGAGTACCTTTAAAGATCTATATGACTTTATGGGGGAAATGGCTACTCTAGTAGCCATTTAAAAGTTGCTGTAGCATTTTGGAGTAGCATTGTGTATCTGTGGGAGAGACAATAAAGAGGGAGAAATCTGAAGGCCAACTCTCTTTCTCAAAAAAAGCACCTTGTTTGGATTATTCACAGCATGGGGTGGAGGGCACATCCTCACCCAAGCTTGGGGCACAGAGGACTGTCCCCTGCTTAATTTTGGCAGCCGTGCAATTGTTTTGAGGTGGGAGAGAGAGGGAAAGTTAGCAAAACAGCTGTTTAAATACTAGGCACTATGCAAAGTCCTTCTCTGGTGGCTGAATTTGGAAAAGGCAACCAGCTACAGCTCAAAGAAATCAAGTCACAGGTTCAGGTCTGGCTTATGTGAAGAGAGGAGGAGGGGCTTCTGGAGTGCAATTTTGGGAGGTGGGGGTTTGCAATCTGCTATCGTCCCACTTTTGGACTGGGGTTACTCTACTATTTCACAGCAAGGAATAAACAGGCAAAGAAAAGACTCCATCTGCCCTACAGCTAGCTCTTGTCTATCTTGGGCTTCTCTGCTAATGTGGTCCATCCCCCCCAAAAAATCTGCTACATACAGGAAAATAAAAAGCAACACCCCCTCCCCACCCCCGTTTGTCCATTCTTGAGACACCAAGCTCAGTCCAAAAGTAGCTTCTCTGGGTTACAGTGAATGCCCCATCTTGCAAGAGAGGGTGCCCAAGTGCAATCCTTACCCTCCCCACCAAAAAAATAAGGGACCCCCCCCCCCTCCATTGGCACCAAGAGGCAAAAGCACTTTGCAAGCTCAAGGAAGGGTGTGGGGATAGTTACATTCAGTCAGTCTCACCACGCAAATTTGCTACATCCCAGGACGGGGAAGGGGTGTTACCCCTATTGCAGATGGGGGGGGGGGGGGGGAAAGGGTTTTTTTCTTAGCGTTAGGAGACAGACTGGGTTAATTAGAATATGGCGGTTTTGGCACTTACTTGCAACAAAGATAGGCGAGGCACTTGAATTATACCCAGCATGGAGGAAGGCGAGGAGGGGGGGGCGGGTCGTTTCCCATAAGGAAACGGTTTTCCCCATTAGTCATGCTCCTCAGCCTTTCCAAGGCACTTGTGAGGGATATTAGGGAGAAGAAATAACCACCACGCTTGGATCTATTGGATGTCTCTTTCCCCCCTGCAGGGAGAGCACATCTGGAACACTCAGTCACATCTGACTGCTACCTCCATGTGGGGAGCTCATGTCCCACAACTGGAGATCTCCCTCCCAGCTCCTGAAACATCTGGAGCCGCTGCTGCATCCAAAGTGAACAGTGTCTATGCACAAGGGCAGGGAAGCCAAGGGGAGTGAGGAAGAGGGATACCCCCTCTTTTTCTCCCTGGCGCAAGAAGTACATGGAGCCTGATCCCACCCCACCCCCACCTCTCCCAAAGTGATCAATCCCCACCCCCTGGGAGTCTGGGACACGGCTCAATCAGACACAGAGAGGCGATTGAAGATGGGGAGTCGACGGGAGCTACCCACCGGCCCGCCGGCGGATGGCAGGTCGAAAACAGGCGAATCGGACCCGCTGAGGCTGCTGGAGCTACTGTAGCAATCTGGGTCGGACAGGGAGTTGGAGGAGGGGGTTCGGGTCAGGACGGAGGCCGTGGAGATGGGAGTGCCAGGGGCAAGGGAGAAGTCCCGGATCTGAAACGCTCCCAGCCGGTTAGCCTTGCTGCACTGGCAGGAGCAGCAGCCTGCGTTGGCTGTCATGGTCTCCCCCAAGGTGGAGATGCGCGGCACGGACTCTGAGCAGAGGCTGGCAAAGGATGGAGAGAGGAGGCCGTTGGCGGGCGGTGGCGAGATGGACGGTGCCCGGGTAAAGGAAGCCGGATCGGGGATGCCAGGGGGAGGGGAGGAACGGCGGGCAGTCGGCACGCCTGAATAGCTGATGCTTTGGCGCAGGAGTTGCGGGGTGCTGGAGGGTGCCAAGCCCTGCTCTTCAGGGTAGTGGATGAAGTGGCAGCGGGATCCGTAGGGGCATTCTCCATAGAGGTAGAACTTGTGGCACAGCTCCGTCTTGTACTTGGGGTGGCGGCTCAGCGCCCGCAGCTCCGCTCTGCCGTGGGCAAACTGGCACTTGGCGCCGTACTTGCACTTGCCCGTCTCGCTGAAGGTGCGGCAGAGCTCCGTCTTGTAGCGAGACGACAGGCTGGGGGGAGCCTGAGGGGCCAGCTTGAGAGGCGGGAAGCCAGGCGGCGGAGGGGGTAAGGCCTTCCCCTCGATCAGGCTGATGGAGCGGTCGGGGCGCATGGGAGGGCGCCGGGACGGCTCCTGGAGGGGCTGCAGCTGCTCAGTGCCGGGGCTCCAGAGGCTGCGCATAGACCAGACGGGCGAGGGGTCCCCGCTGCTGTAGGGCGGGTCAGAGGAGCAGGTAGAGTGGGAACGAGGATGAGGCAGCCCCGATGGTTCATGGTCCTTATTCAGTCTCAGGTTGAAGAGGTTCTGGGGGAGAAGAGAGAAAAGGCAAAAGGGAGGGTAAGTGACTTGATCAACCACCACACAGAGCTGGGTGCCCATCCTCAGTCTGCGTCGATCCAGGGCATTCTCTGCAGAGCTGGGTTCCAACCCTCTCCCCCACTAATTTCCCCTAGAAAGTCTGGGCTCTCCTATAAGATGGGGGGAAACTCTCAGTGCTCCCCACCACCAAAGAGCCAGGGCCCATGGCTATAGTGGGAGGCCATGACAGAGCGCACCCCCCTCAAAGAGGTGGTAGGGACTACTTGACTCCCCCTCACATATGGGGGGGAAGAAGAGATCGACTTGCCTCCCAACCCAAAGAGTTGAACATCTGGACTTATCGATCCTATAGGCCCTGGGTACCTTGGGGTGGGTGGGAGAATTGGGAGGGGGGCTTTGAAAGCCACCTAGGAAGCAGTGATAAGCAGGAGAGGCTTGCAGTGACTCAGTGAGCCCAAGATAGCCCCGGTGGGTGGGTCGGTTGGTGTTTATTTATAATTAACTGGGGACAGAAACACAGGCCATCTGGGTCTCTGCTGCCCCGGGGGCAGACGCTAGCAGGATGGGACAGGAATAAATGGAAGTTGTTGGAGATTACTCCTAGATGTAAAATTCTCTTTCCTTCCCTCTAGTTTCCACCTTGATTTCTTCCCTCTCAGGGCCAGGGATTAGAACCAGGGACCTCTGCCTCCTTGAACACAAGCTTCTACCCTCTGAGCTAACAAGGCCTGGCTCTGCGAGTTGTACAAAACAGCAGGCTTATCAACCTGGGCGTGGCCCAGCAATGCTACACACCAGGCCCTAGTGCCACCCTCGCACAACGCACCCTGCCCTGGGAAGGAAGGCTGCCCACAGGTTAGTTTACTCTGCGGGGAGAGAGCAGAGGTAAAACCACTTGTGTTACCTCTCCCACGCAAGGCACGAGAGCAGTCGCACAATGATCTAAGACCCCCCGCATGCCAATGCTCCCATGCCTTGTTTTGGGTGGCAGAGAACAAGGGATCCATCAAGGAGCATGGGAAGCGGTAAGGATTTCACACAACACTCAGAATGTGGGTTTGGGCGACTGCCCACTAAAAAAAAAAAAAAAGTGTTGTGTGAATGAAAAGTTGGGTAACTTATCAGGGTGGTAAAGTATCCCACCCTACTCCAAAGTCTGATTTACCTTTGGGTGTATGTTTCAATTGGGCTACAGTCAAGAGAGTTAAAATTTAACCCCTGAAAAAAGAGAAGTGGGAACAAAGAGCTGGACCCCTGATATTGCAGGAGGTGGGGGAAGAGGAGGAATTTATCCCTGGACAAGGAACATTTTTTTTCAACAGGGTTTTTAGATTTGCTTTCGGCTCTTGGCAAAGGATCTCTTCCCGCTCTTGCAACCGCCCACGGCCTTTCTTCCCACCTCCTGCACAAACATCCTACTGTCCAGATGCAGGCAGGGAAAAGAATTCCCGAGGTGCTTGACCACATAACACCCACTCACTCTCTGGACCGAGGCCGCAATCTCTCTCTCTCTAGCTTACCACCCTCACAGTCAAGACTGAAAACGCCAGGAGAGGACCCCACCTTGGTCCCAAACATTCCCCCCCCCCCCCCCCCTCCACCCAAGAACTCGCGAGTGGGGTCTAAAAAATCAAGAGATTGATTTTTTAAAACCAAATANCCCCCCCCGCCCTCCACCCAAGAAATCACGAGTGAGGTCTCAAAAATCAAGAGATTGATTTTTTAAAACCAAATAGGCCATTTTGATTCACCTCCTTCCCTTACTTTCTGACCCCTCGTGCCATAGTCAAACTGCTCCCTACAACCACAAAATGGGGGGGGGGGGGAAGATCAACCAGAGAATCGGCTGATTTTTATTGCCTCTCATGATTTCAGTCTTAAAATCTGTCATCACTGAGCCTGGGAGATGAGATCCAAAACTGGCAACCCTGGCATTCCCACCCTGACACAGAATAGGGATCATCTACTCATTCCCTGTTCCTCCCGTCTTGTCCTGCCACGCACTCAGGCCCAAGTAAACCAGGATAGCAGAAAGGAAAGATAGTAAAAGGGGTGGGGGGAAGAGTGCCAAGGGAGGGCAGCAGCAGGGTCCCTGGCTCTAAGCACCCCCTCTTTTACTATCAACTCCCCCTTCCCCACCCCTGCAGAAGCTAAGCTTACAGCAATCGGGAAAGCAGCCAGAGCAAGGAAACTGGGGGGAGAATTCTGCCCCTGCTTGAAAAACAGACATGGGGAGGAGCATCCTGGGGTCAGGACACAGCCCCTCTTCCCCGGTCAGTTTCCCAGCGCCACCACAATAGATATAGGGCTGATCTCTGGTGTCCCAGGGTCTGTACAAACAGGTCTGTCAGGGGCAAAGAGGAACCGTGCTAGCAAGACAGGCTCCTCCGGTCTCTGACAGGGCTGGGCGGGTCTCTCTCCCAGTCTGCGAACCCCAGGATAAACCTACTGGGGTTTGCACCAGCTCTGGAGTCCCTGAAAGCCGTTTCCGTGATCCACAAACCCAACTTGTTCCGCGCGGGACAGAACGACTCTGGAGTAGGTTGGTGGTGGATTAAGGCCTAAGATTCCAGGGGCCTCAAAGCACCGTGTAGAACAACATCAACAAACTTCCTTCACTGATTTGGGACTTTTGTATCAGGGCAGCACTTTGGAGGACCAAAACAGACCAGCTCAAGACTCCATTTTAAAACTTCTTTCAAGGCATCTCAATGGAGATTGGGTTTTCTTATAGAGCTCTCCAGACTGGCCATTTCTCCCAAGCTAGATCAAGAGAAAAAGAAGTTTGGAGGAAAGAACTAAAATGGGCCAGATCCTTAGTGTAGCTCAGTGTGCCTCCAAGGGCCAGAACCCCAGCTGGTGTAACGCTTTCCATAGTCGAGTCAAGGGGGGGGGGGGGAGAGAAGCAAATCCTCAGTAGTGTAGCTGTACTGGAGTCATGGAAGTTTGATCCTCAGCTGGTGTAAAATCCATGTTGCTCCCTGCCCCCCACCGTCCTAGCTACTACAGGTTTACACCAGCTGTGAATCTGGCCCAACAGGACTGTGCAATCCAGCCCGCCTTGAGGAGGGCTTAACGCCTTCGTGGCCAGGAAGGGATTAACATTAAAAATAAACCATTCGAGCAGTAAATTACTGGACTCAAAAGTCGTCAACTTCTTCATTAGGGTTTCTGTCCAAATGGTATCAACTCAAAAAAGGAAGCCCGGCCCTTTGGTTTCCCCTTAACCGCCTACTTCTCCCATTGCAGCAGTGAGCAGAGGAACTGTTCCATTTCCAAAAGGCGACATACACGGAAATATCATATTTATTTATTTTTAAAAAGGAGAGAATCAGCCAACTCCCAGTTCCCACCCTTCCACATCCAGAGGCCCATCTGACCTGTCCCATCCACACTGCCACAGAGTCAGTCAAGATCCCAGCAAAATCTAGGTGTACGGTACACAATAAATTGGGGGGGGGGGGGAGAATAGATTTTTCTTTCAATAGAAGTTTGGATTTGCCAGTTCTTTGACTCATGGGGTTTTGGGGGTCCCATCAGGAGACTCAGCCAACCTTCTGGTTGCGTGACGCCTACCCTCTACCCATGACAAAAATCATGAGGCAGAGAGTCCCAAATTGTAGGAATGGGTGTGTGTGTGTGTCACACAATCGGTGAATGGGGCAGGGTGTCACAATTCTGATATTTGATAGGCTTTATGGTTGTCAGGGACTCATAGATTTATATATTTTAAGTCTCCTGTCTTGGGGGGGGGGGATCTGCTTTCCCTTGGAAATATTTTCCTCCTACTTTGGAGGTCCTTCTGACCCTCAAATTGTAGGAGTCTATGAATAGATCTATGGTTTGGCAGGCTGAGAAGCTATTTTCAAATTGAAACTGGAATCAACACCAAAATACAGAGTTAGCCCCCAACAGATACTATATCAAGTCTGAGAGAGGAAATTTTAAATTGACCAACTTTCTCTTTTTGTGCCCCATTTAAGACTGTAAAAGAACCTAGCTCCTGAAGTCCCTCCTCCCCCCCCCCAATACTGTTGTTTAAAAAAAGAAGAAGAAATAAAAGCGATCTTAAAAGACTCTTGTTGCTGCGATCCACCAACCACTTCGGAGTAGAGCCGCTGGAGCTTTACCCCGGAGTAAGTGGTTGACAGATGGCAGCCTGTCTCCTGGTTCCTCGGGGTCAAAATCTTGACTCCCTCCCCGCTCCGATGCGACTTTGTGTCAACGGAGGATACGCTTTTTAAAAAGGTTATTTTTTGAAAGAGGATTGGGAGGTGTTGCTACAAGATCACAAGAGAAAACAGCCTGTTACGGAGGGAGTGCCGATGCAGAAACGGACTCCCCCCCCCCCCTTACAAAATCCGATTCCGACCGACTCTAAAAGGGCTTTAAAAGTGCCCCTCCTCTGAAATCTAGAGACGCGCGATAACTCTGCACCCCTTCCCCCCCAGATCCCCCCACCAAATTACAAGCCCAGCAGCCCTTTACCTCGTACAAAGTGTCTACATCCAACATCGAACTCATGACGAAGAGAGATCCAGTCTTGCTGTAAGTTTCCTTGGGTCTGTGTTTTGTTGGTTTTCCGAGAGCCCCCACCTCGCCCACTTTTTTTTTCTTTCCCCCCTTCCTTCCTCGTCTGCTCAAGCAGCTGCAAAGCTAAAGCAATGGCCTTGCTACCCGCCCTATAAATAGTGGAGGCTCCGCCCTTAAACAATGACGTAATCCTCAGGGTGATGAAAAAAGAAGGGGGGGGGAGATAATGTAAACTCAGGAAGAAGCTGATCTGAGCTTGGGGTGGAAAGGGAGGCTGGAGAAGGGGGTAAGAAGCTGGGCTGGTTGGAGGGTTGAAGGGGGGCCAGATTGAAGGAGTGATCTACAGGGCTGGAATAAGGAGTCTGCAGAACAGCACCCCAGATATTTAGGATCCCCCTAGATATGTATATGTGTGTTCATATCTATATGTTCATTAGGTATATATATATATATACACATATATCTGTTCATAAATATATATGTTTTGCTAACCCTAAACCCCCCCCCCCTCTCTTTCTCTCTCTCTATATTGGAATAATGAACAGATGGTGGAAGGAGGGGAGGGGGGGGGAGGATAATAAATCCCAGCCCCCCCGTTTCCCCCCCCCAAGACAGAGCATGGTTTTGCTTGTGAGCCCCCACAGCTCTGAAGCCCTCCTGCCTGGCTCCCCAAGCAGCTTGCACCCAAAAAGGATTGCCCCCCCNTGCCGCACGCCGCGCACACACAGAAAAGGCCTCTCTCGTGCCGCACGCCGCGCACACACAGAAAAGGCCTCTCTCGTGCCGCACGCCGCGCACACACAGAAAAGGCCTCTCTCGTGCCGCACGCCGCGCACACACAGAAAAGGCCTCTCTCGTGCCGCACGCCGCGCACACACAGAAAAGGCCTCTCTCGTGCCGCACGCCGCGCACACACAGAAAAGGCCTCTCTCGTGCCGCACGCCGCGCACACACAGAAAAGGCCTCTCTCGTGCCGCACGCCGCGCACACACAGAAAAGGCCTCTCTCGTGCCGCACGCCGCGCACACACAGAAAAGGCCTCTCTCGTGCCGCACGCCGCGCACACACAGAAAAGGCCTCTCTCGTGCCGCACGCCGCGCACACACAGAAAAGGCCTCTCTCGTGCCGCACGCCGCGCACACACAGAAAAGGCCTCTCTCGTGCCGCACGCCGCGCACACACAGAAAAGGCCTCTCTCGTGCCGCACGCCGCGCACACACAGAAAAGGCCTCTCTCGTGCCGCACGCCGCGCACACACAGAAAAGGCCTCTCTCGTGCCGCACGCCGCGCACACACAGAAAAGGCCTCTCTCGTGCCGCACGCCGCGCACACACAGAAAAGGCCTCTCTCGTGCCGCACGCCGCGCACACACAGAAAAGGCCTCTCTCGTGCCGCACGCCGCGCACACACAGAAAAGGCCTCTCTCGTGCCGCACGCCGCGCACACACAGAAAAGGCCTCTCTCGTGCCGCACGCCGCGCACACACAGAAAAGGCCTCTCTCGTGCCGCACGCCGCGCACACACAGAAAAGGCCTCTCTCGTGCCGCACGCCGCGCACACACAGAAAAGGCCTCTCTCGTGCCGCACGCCGCGCACACACAGAAAAGGCCTCTCTCGTGCCGCACGCCGCGCACACACAGAAAAGGCCTCTCTCGTGCCGCACGCCGCGCACACACAGAAAAGGCCTCTCTCGTGCCGCACGCCGCGCACACACAGAAAAGGCCTCTCTCGTGCCGCACGCCGCGCACACACAGAAAAGGCCTCTCTCGTGCCGCACGCCGCGCACACACAGAAAAGGCCTCTCTCGTGCCGCACGCCGCGCACACACAGAAAAGGCCTCTCTCGTGCCGCACGCCGCGCACACACAGAAAAGGCCTCTCTCGTGCCGCACGCCGCGCACACACAGAAAAGGCCTCTCTCGTGCCGCACGCCGCGCACACACAGAAAAGGCCTCTGGCTCTCACACACAAAATCCTTGCACATGCAGAAGTCTCACACGCGCACATAGAAAAAAGTCTCGTACATGCACACACACCCAAAAGGTCTCATGCGCACACAGAAAAGGCCTCTCTCACTCCCTCGTGTGTACAGTACACACACACACACACAAAAGGTCTCCCTCTTGTACACATGCAAATAAAGTTCTCTCGCACACACACAGGAAAAGTCTCAGTCGCACACGCTCTCCACATGCACGCCTGCACACTCAGGTGATACGCACTCAGCTCCATTTGGCCCAAGCAGCCCTATTTTGGGCCCTGATTTTGTCTTTAACCCTCGCCCCCCATACATTTCCAGTGGGGTGACAATGCGATAGCACCCGTCTGCAGGGGACCCAGCACAAAGCCATTCTTGGGGGCCCTCGTTCACACGCATCATCCACCGTCAGCAATGTCACTAGGGTTGCCATTCTCATCGTTTGCAGACCCGTTTGGAAAGCAGGCGTTTAGCTCCCGGGGCCCCCCATGCAGCAGGCTGCTCGGTAGAGCTGCCTTCAAAGGCAGACGCCCTGTTGCCGGTCATGTTTGTGAGGAGGTAGCCAGTTGGGGCAAGAAGGGGGCAGGGCTAGGCAGTTGGCAGGTTGTGTGGCTCTCCACGTTCCTGGCATTGGGCCCACACAGCTTGAGCAGTTTGAGCTCAGAAACCCTCCCGTGGCGGCCGGCGTGGACAGCACTCAAGATGTTGCTCAATTCAGTCCTGGAATCCTAGGCCAGCCATGCTCTTGCTAGTGGGGTGGTTCTGGTTCTACTGGTCCTAGCTCTCCCTTGTGCCTACAAGTAGCTAGTGATGCACGTCTGGGGTAAACCCCAGCAAACCGGTGGGGCTCGTCACAGAATCTCTGAGATGGAAGAGACCTCAAGGGTCAGCTAGTCTAGGAGTGGGGAACCTAAGATCCGGGGGCAAAATGCGGCCCGTGGCTAGTTTGTGTGACCCCTTTCCGGTTCTGGGATCCAATTCCTACCTCCCGCCACGAAAAAAACAGAGCTCGGGGTAAAAGACCAGAGAGGAGGGCATGCACTCAAGGATAGAGGAGTGACTGATCCATGGAACTCATCTAGGATCTGGGCCCTTCTTTTCTTGGGTGCACCTCTTAAGCACCCCCCTTTTGTGCAGCCCTCGGAGCTTGGATTGATGGGCGGGGTGTGTGTGTGTGTGGTTAAAGGGGCCTACGTCGACTCCAACTAGGCTTGAAAATACAGGCTCAAGATCTAACGTGAGTCAAGGAGAGATTTCGGTTTTGAATTCACTCGACGGCAAGGGCTCGCCTCGTGTTTTGATTCCACCCTCTCAGGTGACTCGGGTGAACGGAGAGGGGGGTGAGTCAGCACCCCGGCGGTTCCTGTAACACCGCTGCGAGTTAACGGGTAGAACGGAGGGAAGTAAAATGGAACTAGAGTCCCAACCCCCCCCCCTCCCAGCTGAGTGTAACTGTAAATAGAGAACGAACAGCGAAAACAAGGGGATCGAAAACCCTTTGTTAGCTAAGCAGGGAGGTTTCCCCACACGGACTCGCACGCCTCTTGCATTTCCCAGCTATTTCACGCAAAAGGCCCTGAGTCACCTTCTGCGCATGGGAACCGGGGCCTTGGAACACCCCAGTTACTGTCAGCTATGAGTGTAAAGTGTCTTAAGGCAAGGCAGGCAGATGCGTCTTCATGGAGCAGAATGGGGGATTGGGGTTTTCCCTACCGCGCTCTCCAACACAACGAAGACTCGATTTTCTCACTTGCACTCCCTCCACAGGCTTCTGTTGGTCTTATAACCCAAGGGTCCCTCTCCCACGCAGGGTGAACCCTAGCTCCCCTTCAAACTCCGAATACCCCAATTCCTTGGTTACAGAGTGCCTACCCATCTGCCCCGGGCAGACAGACACACAGCTGGTGGCTCTACACCAGGGCGGGTCGAACTTGTGGCTTGGAAGACTTGTGGGCAGTTTGAGTTGCCTCTCTTGACATGGGGTCAGTCTTTGGTCCCGCTCTGCCTTAATGATCCTGCATTTTACTTCATTGCACTCAGAATCCTAGCAGTCAGGACTGCAGGGCAGTGGCTCCAACAGCCAATCACTGAAACGAGAGAGGTGCGGGTGTGCATGTAGGCTTGCGTGTCTCTTGGACATAGAGAGAGATCTTGGGACTGGGAAGTTTGCCCACACTGGTGTGGGAACCTCCACTGACTGATACCCAATACCACCAAAGCCAGCAATCACTGAACCCATCAACAGCACAGGTGCCCTTGTCCCCACCCCCCTGCACTGGGTACGGCTACCCGCTTAGCATCCAGTGTGGTCTAAACCCAGCCTTCTGTCCTCAAGCCATCTACCAGGATCTCTCCTGCTGGCTCTGGTGCTCTAGGCCGGAGCATCTCCTGCAGGTTCCCAGCTCCTGGGCTTCTCGGCAACTGGTCTCAGGAGTGGAAAGGAAGGAGAGCCTTCCCTCCCGCACGGGAGGAGCTCTCTTAGCTCATCTCCTCCAAAGACACTCTCTGGGATGCCAGTTCTGCTCTCCTCCACACTTTGGGTGTTTTTACACACTCACATTTCTCCTGCGTGTTTGCGGTTACATCCTGAACTTTGTGTGTCTAAATCACTCACCCAGATCTTAAACATCCGGATCTTTGAACTTCTGCGTAGAACTTCTTCTCCCAGAACTTTTGGGTGTAAAAAGTTCTTCTGGTAAACGGCTTTGCTCCAGGCAGCTGTGGTCACTTGGTTTCCGTGGCAGCCTGTCACGCCTACAGCTGCGGTTACTTTAGGCTGCCCCAGGGCAGTGATTGTGTGGAGAATGCATCCAGGAACTGCCTCAGGGCAGCGTGTGTGCGGAAAAATGTATCCGGAACTTACTTGTGAACCCAGAAGATTGAAACATCAGGAACTTTAACGTGTGTGTAAAAATGCCCAGAAACTCTCCCTGAGAGGCTTATCCTCCTTCCCCACATCATCATCTACCAGAGATTAGCTTGTGATCTACCAATAGATAATGATCTACCTCTTGGCCATCCTGGAGTGCCTGCCCTCATCTCCGCTCCCATCCCCGGAACGCACTCCTCCTGTGTTTGAGAGCAGGGACGAGATTCGTGGGCCAGATCCACAAAATGAAGAGGGGCCAGATTTGACCCACGAACTCAAGGTTTCTCCCCCCATTGCTGTTTCTAGATGTCAAAAACTCCCAAACCCAGCTCCCTCCCACCCAAATCATAAGACTTAGGGGGGAAAAAAATCACAAGATTTAATCAAGCATTTCTGTGGAGCAACCGCCTGAACTAGGAAGCTTGGTTTCCCAATGGGGGGAACAAGGTTTAATATCAGTGGGACTTTTCGACTACGGAAGGGGCTGAGTTTTTTTCCTCCGGGGCGGTTGTTAACCGTGAATTAATTGGCTCCATTTCCTTGCGGAGCCTGACCCTCTCCATAAAATCAGCCTGTGGTCTGCAAAATTATTAAAAGGGGACACGCTGGCACAGAGACAGCGTGGATGCAATTTCTTGGCTTCAACAACGTACCCCCCACCTCTCCCTATACACCACTGCTGCTTGTGTCCCTCTGAGCTTTAACAACCCTTAGCCCAAGCCAGCCACCATCCTCCGGCTGCCAGAGACTAGAGGCAGAGCTCAGCTTGGTTCTGTTAGAGTTTCCCCCCGTAGTGAGCTCTGGATCAGCTTTTATACTCTGGCTGGCTACTACCACGCCCACTTACACAGCTGCTTTCACTCAGGTGCTGTTCCCTGCTACTGGCTGTGCTTGCTGCAGCCCGCGCTAACACTATCACCCAGCTGGTGCTAGCTCTCTTTTAAAGGCAGCAGCCCACAAGGACTCTGCCTGCCTGCCTGCCTCCCTCCCACACACTCTTTGTCCATTCTAGATAGTAAGATTTTTAATCCCACCCTATCCCTTAGGCTCAGAGTGGCTTACAGTTCTTTTAACTTATTAACTGTAACTAACTAATTAACTCAACTCTTAATCCTCGCGACAACCCTGTGAGGTAGGTTACGCTGCAAGATCTGTGACTGGCCCAAGCTCATCCAGTGAGTTCATAAACCAGAGGCCTCCCCCTACCTCCTGGTGCCAGGCATGTCACTGGCAGCAGTACAGAACTCATCAATAAGCTATATTTGCGTAGTAGGTCTTTACTATGAGTATTCCCAAACGTGGGGCCCAGTGGTAAGCAAATATGCAGGGGGAGAACAGGGGACATTCCCCGAGTGTGGGGCATATGGTGTGGTATCCTCTTTCATGTTGGGTTTCCCACAACCCTTTCATGACTACTGCTGCTGCGTTTTCAAGCAGAGGGCTAAGCAAAGCTAGGGTGGCCAGATATGCAAGCTTTAGAGGACACGGATGAGAAATACAGATTGCAGGGCTGCTGCATTGGCGCCAACACAGCCCTGCAACCTGTATTTCTCATAAGCGTCCTTTAAAATTTACATAACTGGCCACCCTAAGCAGGGCCCCAAGAGAAGTGAGAGCGAGCAGGGCCTCTGGAGAGGTAGAAGAGCTGGGGGCAGGGGAGGAGAGGGAGGCTGGCACGGTCAAACAGATATTTACTGAAGTTGGTCCTTTGCCCATATACCTCCCAACATTTCTAGCAACCAAAGGGGGGGGACAAGCCTTGCCCTCTCTGCCAATAAGCTCCACCCCCAGCAAATAAGCCCCACCCCCTCACACACAGACGCACACTCCTCCCAAGCATTCCCAGGGCACAAAGAGGGTCAGACGGTCTCCTGCTTCTCCTTCCAGTTAGTTTCTCATCATTCCAGCCTCTCCCCCCATTGGCCTCTCAAGGGCTTTCCCTGGGAGGCCACCAGGGAAGAGGGGCCTGAGGGCAGCTTGAATGCTTGTCTTTTTGTCCCTCCTGAAAGAGGGACAGTGGGATTCAGCACCCAAAGAGGTCCCTCCTAAGTAGGGGCTGTTGGGAGAGATGCTGCCGGCACTCAAGGCTTGAATACTGGTCGCTCTCCCCCAAAAGAGGTACTTTGCCCTCCTGAAAGAGGGACAGTGGGATTCAGCACCCAAAGAGGTCCCTCCTAAGTAGGGGCTGTTGGGAGAGATGCTGCCGACACAAAGCGCTCTGACTGAGCGGCTCTCAGCACATTCCCAGGGTGCTGAGTAGCTCTGAGAGTCCTCGCTGTCCCTCGCAGCAAGCAGCCATGTTGGACAAGACGCCTGCCCTGTCCAATGTGAAAGCCACCCTTGCACCAGCCCCCTGGCACCCGTCTTGCCTGCTGTGTGGCCGGGGGGCAGGCTTTCCAGTTTCACTTTAGCTTTGAATCAGAGCTCCATTCCTACAGGGTGAGTCACTCCCCCGAAGAGCTTGGACCTGGATCCCCCGCTCCTCCCTATGCCTGGAAATCCCTGCTGAATCACAGTTTTGTGGGGGATCTACAACAACAACTACAGCAACCAGCTAGGAAGGGGCAGGGAGCAAACTCACCATGCCCGCCGACAGGATCCTGTAAGCTGGAGTATCAGAATCCGTAACCTTCAGGGGGTGCAACTGGAGGGGCCCAGCTGGCTTGAGCCACACGCTAGGTGCCCCCACTTTCAGAGTGACCCTACAATACCACTCCTCAGTGAGGCAAGGGGGTGCTTGGCAAGGCCCACAACAGCCACCAGCAAGGCTAGTAAACACTGGTGCTACAGGGTACCGGAGCTGGGGGAGAGTGAGGCAGGAGTGGGGGAGACTGGCCAGGTTCCCAGTGCAAATATGGGAAGGGAGCGGTGCTGCTTGTCCTCTCCTGTACCAAATGCCCAGTGGATAGATGGGAAGGTGTCGGGCAGCCAGCTGCTGGAATGAGCGGCTGGCTAGGTGACTGCTCATCCCTCACAGGAGTGGGATAGGAGCCTGGCACCATCGGGAAGGGGCATCCAGGAGATGGAGCTTCCCAAGGGGCAGAGCCACTCCTTTCAGGTGTTGGTTTTGACCTACAAAGCCCTAACACGGGCTGGGCTCTACCTATCTAAAGGGCTGCCCTCCCCTCGGACTCTTAAGGCCAGCAGAGAGCACTTTCATGCACACTCCATCATTGCACCAGGTCTGTACAACACGGGCACGTAGCAGCGCGTTCGTGGTGGCTGCCCGGCAGCTCTGGAACTCCTTTCCCTTGGAGATTTGCCAAAGCTGTAACTTGAGCATAAAGACCTATTTATCTGGCCAGGCGTTCAAACAGGCAGGGTTAGGATTTGTATTTGTATGGGTATTTTATGTGTGGTTTTATGGGTTCTGTTTTCTGTATTTTATATGGATGTTTTTATGATGTTGTTAGCTTGGCCTGAGCCTTCTAGGAAGGGTGGGATAAATCCCCCAACTAAAGCTAAATAGAATATTCCTGATTGCACCCCTGCTATCTCCTCTTTCCACACAGAGGAAGCTGGAGGCCTCCAGCCTCCCTCCTGCCGTAAGCCCAAGGCTGTCTGACAGCGAGTGTCTTTAGATGGACCCTGGCCAGCGCCGGATCTTCTCTGGGGGTGGCCGGTCCTGTGCGCCCCCCCCCAATCCAGTCCCACCTGCACCAGGTTTACATGGACCCAGCAGCTGCTGCGGTCCATAGTCCCCCCCCCCCACGTGGAGCCCCCTTCCCCCACACTACAGAGCTGCGAGTAGATCGCCCCAATGCTCTAGACTGTCGCCTGCAGCTCTATGGTGTTGCCCGGGGTGACCCCTGGCCGGGAGTGGATCTGCAGCAGCCACCGCCGAGCTCCAGCCGGTGCCCCGGGTTTGGGTAGCCTGCTCTTCGGGATGTTCCGGAGCACCGCTAGCGGGGCTAGAGAGGAGCAGGCACTGGCTTCTTTGCCTCTGCTCTGCCTGCACATCTGCCTTTACATGGACGGACCCCCCGGGGGTGAGGCAGAGCGGAGCCGCCAGTGATGTCTGTCTGAAAGCCCCCAGCGTCGCCTGCTTGATGCCTGTGTGTGGGAAACAAGCTCTGATGATGGGGACATGCCTTCCTCTTGCCCAAATGGCCTCTCGTGACTTCCCCAATCCTGACTTGAGGGACATCCGTCCCGACCGCAGCTGGGAAGTCCCCGCGCCTGACGGGCATTTTTAATCTCCGGGAAGTTACATGGCAGCAGGAAACCACTCACATCCTAAGGCCCAGGCTTCACGAGGCATCGGTTTCAATTGCTAAAGATGAAATTCTGGCTCCGTTGAAGCCGATGGAGAAAGTTCTGCAGATCTCAAAGGAGCCTAGGTGCACGATGAGGATTTTTTTCCAGGATTGCTATGGAAACGTCGGGGACAGGATGCTCACTGAGGTGGGATGGACCAATGACTAGAGGGATAGGTCTGTTCTGAGCTGAGAGAGCTGTTGTGTCCTTGTGATGACCTTGACGTGACAGTGAGCTCTCCTGGGTTCTGTTCCTTCCTCTGGGAAAGAAATGGAATCAAATGGTTAGAAACCGGGGGGTGCTGGGAGTAAGGGAACCCTGGGTTCTGTTCCCAGTTCTGGTAAGGGAGTAGGACATGGGTTAGAACAGTGCGGGGATGGGGAACAGGACTCCTGGGTTCTAATTCTCAGCTTTGTGAAGGGAGTCGGTTCTAGTGATTGGCGTGAAGAGAGAACTCCTGTATTCTATTCCTTAGCGTGGGAAGCTAGTTGGGTTAGAAACTAAAACAGCCGAGCTGGGAGTTGGATTCCTGGATTCTAGTCTCAGCTCTGAGAAGGGAGTAAGATCTAGAGATTAGAGAGGGAACAGAATCCAGGAGTCCTGACTCACAGCTGGGTTCTGTTCCCAGATCTGTGAGGGAAGGAAGTGGTGTTCAGAGGTTACGAGAGGACGCGGCTGAGAGGGGTGTGAGAGCTAGTAGTCAGGGCAGGGATTGGGGGTTGGTTAGGACTCCTGGGTTCTCTTCTTGGATCTGAGATTTAAGTGGGGTTGGATGCTCTTGCTCTGCCAGATGTGGACTTGGGACAGATGGGTCTGACTCCCTCCTCTGGATTGTTTAAAGGTGCAGAGCCAGCCACTGCGTTGCACAAGAGCCATGGGAGGGAACAGAGAGTGCAGAACCAGCCTCGAAGGCCCTTATGGGGAATGTTTCCAACACGTGGAGGAAATCTCCCTATTGCTGTCAGCAAAGGGTGCCGCTGAGGGAATGCCGAGTATCTCCCTCCAGCCAAGGCAGCGGCTGGTTTATTCACTTCAAAAAATGCAGCTCAGGAAATTCCTAATTTAAAAAGATTGCGGCAGTCAGATTAGAAGAGGATAGCGGGCGGAGAAAGAGAGCCGCGGTTAGGCCAGGGGCAGGCTGGACGTCAGGACTCCTGGGCTCTCTTTCTGCCTCGGGGAATCAGGGCCTAGGTTTGCCACCGATGCAGATTTTATGGGGACGCTTATGAAAAATACATGTTGCAGGGCCTGCATCTACACCTTAGGCGCCAATGCAGGCCCTGCAACATGTATCTTTCATAAGTGTTGCTTGAAAATGTGCATAGGTGGCACGCCTATCAGGGCCTCATGGTCTTTTATTCAGGGCCAGCCTTAGAAATTGTGGGGCCCAGGGTGAAGTTAAAATGTGGGGCCCCATGTAACCCTACCCTCTCCCCCATGGCCCCACCCCCTCAAGGGGCCCTAGAGGTAGTCATCTTTGAGACCCCACCGGAAGAGAAAGTGGGCCCCCTGCCCCGGTGAAGCCAAGGGCCACAGCAAGGCCCAGGGGGGTTGCCCCTGGGGAAGGCCGGCCCTGCTTTTTTTTACCAGACGTGAGAGGGGAGTGAGTCGTAGGGAGACAGGACTCCTGGGGTTCTCCAGTTTGGTAGGGGTTGCTCCTTACTCTCTGGGATTTTATTTATTTGTATTGATTTATTTTGAATTTATATGCCGCCCCCTCCCGCGCATGCAGCTCGCGGCGGCAAACAACAGTTTAAAACATGTACAATTATAAATTTAACCCCACATTAAAATAACCCCACAATAGAAACCCCACCCTAACCCAACCCACCCATCCCGTCTCCCTCGGCAAAGGCCTGGCGGAACAGCCGGGTCTTACGCTGTCTACGGAAGGAGGGGAGGTCTACGGCCAGGCGGACCTCCAACGGGAGGCAGTCCCACAGCCGCGAAGCGCCCGCCTCATGGTCGACACCTGGGAAACCTCCGGCCGAACGCAGAGGCCGATCCAGAATCTGGAGGGTGAGGTGATCCTACAGACAGGTGGAGCCCAGGCCGTTAAGGGCTTTAAAGGTCCAAACCAACACCTTGAATTGGGCCCGGAAGACTATCGGCAGCCAGCGCAGAGAACGGAGCACCGGTGTAATGTGCTCGCGGCAACTCATCCCCTTAAGGAGACGAACCGCCACATTCTGCGCCAGCTGCAGTCCCTGGACTGTCGCCAGGGGTGCAGCTAGACTGGAATGGGCCCTGCTACAGAAGATGGAACGGGGGGCCCCTTGTCCCGCTTCCGGAGGCAGGAGACAGCTGCACCAAGGAGTGTGGCACCTCCAGGTATGCAGGCCGTGGTGAAGCTTCAGCCTCTGTCCCTACTAGAGTAAGAAACCCATGTTCACTGAGATTTCCCCCATTGGTGACAATGGGGTCCCCAACTAACTATACCTGTAGTGCGGTGTTAGTTAGGGGATATCGTGCCTTAGGAAGGAGGGTGGGTAACTCAGTCGGGGGCACTCTCTCCCCTCTTGGGCCAGTGCCGACCCTGCAATTATGCTATTTTAAAAATATGTATATCCCACCTTTTCCCGTGGGCTCAGGGCGGGTAACATAGAAAAAACATATCAGAAAAACTACGTATAAATGACATGCTAGGCAAATATTCCAGCCGCTCTGCCACCACTTTCCAGACCCCTAGTACCTGGCAGGGCGGTGCAGTCGGGTTTTGGCAAAACACAACTAAACACAAAAACCCTTCTGGCTTTTGTAGCTGAAGCACAAATACTAGGGCTGGGTATTTGGGTTCCAAGCAAACACAACGTTTCCTGGAAAACGTGGTCTCCAAAAGTCTCAAACTGGACGCAGCGCGTCTCCACCTAGGAGGTGGGTTACTCTCGGACTCCTTTTCTTGTAGGCTTGTCCAATATGGCGGAGCCTCACGGCACGTCCACACCAAAATAACCCCTAGGCAAGGAGCCGCGTTTGCGGCGTTTTCCACGTTGGGAAAAGGTGGGAAACGATACAGAACAAATCGATGCAAATACTAAAAACACAAACACTACAGATTTACGTACAAATGCTTGACCCCATGCACAGCCCTAGTACTTGGCCTACTCTCTCTTGTCCTTGCCGTGCCTCTAGATACCGATTGGCTGGCAGAACCCTTTCTCAGAATTGGCTGCGGAGGACTTTATTAAGGCAGGACGGGGACCAGAAAGCTTGGCCAAGCAACGTGGTAGCTACTTGGGATCTTGGCATGAGTCCGTTGTCCTCTGGGCCTCACTCTTCTGACTGGTGGGGCCACAGCTAAAGACTGTCTCTTTGCTGATGTACGTACATCTAATCTCAACGCCGCCTGTGACCCTGGCTTAACCTCTGGCCCTTGAACTCTCACCTTTTGGCTCTTGACCAGACTTTGGCACCTGACTTGTGACTCAGACCCTTGATGGTGTGTCAGTACACAGCCCGGTGTGTCATGATTGTGCTACAAGTTGTGGTTCAGTAGAGGTGAGGGTTCTCCCTTCAGAGTCAGCCCTGGCCCCGAGTTCCCTTGAGTGAGTGACATCTATTTAAACGTTCCCCTCTCCGAAGGTGACACTCTAGCCTCTGCCTCCTACGCAGGGCTTTTGAACTGGATGCGTCACAACTGTTATACCAGCCGAATTAGCTTTGCCAGCGCAGAGTACACCCAGCTTATCTGCTTTGGAAAGGTGCCTACATGCCTTGCCATTCCTAAAGGAGTTCTCCTGCCTTGTTTGCAAACTGAGGAGACTAGGAATTTCCTTGGCAGCCATGAGGCTCATCCTGCTAGATCCAGCCAGCGGGGCGACAATCCTCACACTCCTCTCTGAAGTGAGCTCGCAGGTTAGTGGGAGGATCAAGTAACGACAGGGGGCATCAATGGAGCAACAGAGAGTAGGGGCGTAGCTACCATGGAGCGGGGGAGGGGGCTTTCCAAAAGGCCTGGGCACTACTAGGAAATTTTCAGAGTGGGTGGGGGCAGAGTGCTGGACCTGCCCCCACCCATTCTGCTCTCTCACCCTGCCTAAGGGGAGGGATCACCGGGAACCCTGCATTTAATGGGAGGGTAGGGCTTTCTTGTGTGTTATATGACGTATTTGGTGTTGGGTTTCCCCCGCGTGGGATAAAAACCCTAATATTGTATTTATTATTGATGTGAGCCGCCTTGAGCCAACTTTGGTTGGGAGAGTGCGAGGTAGAAATTAAAGATGGAAATGAAATGAAAATTTTATCTTCGTCCCGGGCCCTGCAAATTCCAGTGCCTCCCCACCTGGAGACCCTGCTGCCTTGCTTTCGAGGGGTGTGTGTGCGTGCGTGTAATTTGAAGATGAACTTGGCTCCGCCACGGCTTGTGGCCACTGATGGAGAGATCCTTGGTGCCTAAGGCACCAATGCAGGGCCCTGCAACATGTATTTTTCATAAGCGTTCCTTAAAAATGTGCCTAGGTGGCCGCCTGTAGGGTAGGTGGATCAGGAGGAGGTGAAAGTTAAGGCACGCCAGGCTGGGCCACGCCAATGGTCCGCCTAACTGAGAACCCCGGGATGGTGACCAGCTTGCGGAGGAGGAAGTGTGCAAGCATGTCATAAATGGAGTGTTGCTCATGATTCCCAGAAAACAGATGTCTTCTCTCCCGATCCACTCGGCTAATAGCCGTGGATGGATGAAGATGATTATTATAAATCATACTAATAAAAATGAATAATAGCAATGGTAAATGCTATTATTATCAATATTAATTCATTTTATTAATTTCATTTTTAAATCATTTCATTAATCATTGCACACACACACACACCGTTGCCAGAGCCCTCAAGGCCCTGAACAACCACAGAAAATACAAGTGTTTAGATGTAATGACGGGTGCTTTCATACATGATGGCGCTGAGCACCGCCACGCTTCAATCCTGCCTGGAGCGAGAGCCCTCACTCTGGGCAGGATGTGGCCCGGCCGGTGAACGAATGTGTCGGTGGGCTACGGAGAGGGCGGGGTGATGCCCTCGCGGCCCCTGCCGGGAGCAGCCCGCCCCCTCCTGCCTGCCCAGAACAACCGTGGACCCGTGTCGAGGTAAGCGCCGCACCCAGGGTCTGCCTCTGCGGCGCCCCCTTCCCCACACCGTGGCGTTGCAGGTGGATTTCCTTCAGCTCTGTGGCGTGGCTGGGGCAGCCTCTGGCTGAGCCGCCGCCCTGCCTTGAGCAGACAGACAGCAGCCCCGCCTCTGGCCAGGCCTTCAAGCCTGGGCTGCCCGCTGCGCTGGCGGTGCTCCTGGATGTTCCGGAGCTGCCACCGCCAGAAGGGCAGCCCCGGAGCGGGGACAGCCTGCCGTGCCTTGCTTGCCCATCGGGTGGCCTGCCTTTCAATGGACAACCCACCCGGGGGGGTTGGGGCAGAGGCGTGGGTGCTCTCCGTGTGAAGACGCCCAGTGACTGGGAGGGAGGGGGAAAAAAACCCCAAAACAACCTTGTCAATGAATGTATCCAGTTCTTTGGGCTATTGGCCTTCACAATATCCTGCAGCAGTGAGTGCCGCAGGCTCGCTGTGCATGGTGGGGTTCATTTCATGGCTCCAGAACTATGAATGAGCACAACAAACAGGTCTCTTTTAATTTCCTGTGGCGATGGTGGCACCACTCTTGCCCTCCCTTCCCCCCCCCGAGCTGCAACAACCCCCCAGGAAGGAAGTTTTAAGCAGGGGCAGAGCCAGCTCTCTACCGTTGCCTGCTCTGAGACATCCTTCTTGGCGGGGCGTTTTGCTAGAAATTTTCAGAGTGGGTGATGGCCCCCATCCTCCTCCGCCACTCTGAGAATTTCCTAGTGGAGCTCAGGCCCTTTGCAAAAGGCCCTCCTAGAATCCAGAGCCTGGATTTATATGTGCCGCCCCCTCGCTCCATGCCCCCTACGACTTCCCTGGCTCCCTGCAACACAGCCATATTGGGGTCGCTAGGCTTGCCCACCTGCGGTGCGGTTTTTCACCTGACACTCCCATAGGCCGAACTGGAAAGTGTCAGGTAAAAAATGACCGATGGTGACGACCCTATTGAGGGGAGAGCGCCCCCTTAGTGCGTCAGCTCGGTGCCCGGCTGTGCCTATCCGGGGAGCCGGCAATTGTCTCTCCTTAGCATCACGGCACGAGTTTATTCTTGGCCCAAGTTGCTCTAGGCCGAGAGAGCGCGAGCGGAAAAAGCGGCTCAGGTTTGTTCCGCGGGGAAATGGATCGCGAGGCCGTTCCGAGCGAGCCGTCACGGTAAGGGGGGCTGTGGCTGTGGGTCAGGTGACCCTGCGGGCAGGATGCAGGGGGCGAGGGAGGGGGTCGTAAACACAGAGTCCGGAGCAAAGACGGGCTGGTTACCTCAGCGGGGAAGCTAAATATAGCACGTCCGGCCTAGCAACCAGGCCAAGGTGCAGCGGCAGCGGAGCTATTAATAACCGCGTCCGACTGAGCAGGAGAGAGTATCGAGGGAGGGGGGAGGGAAGTACCTGTGTGTGTGTGTGTGTATGTGCGCAATCATGTCCATCTGAGCAGTAGAGAGTATCGGGAAGGTGTGTGTGTGTGTATGCGCAATCATGTCCATCTGAGCAGTAGAGAGTATCGAGGGAGGGGGGAGGGAAGTACCT